>OZ007555.1:205167659-205215289 GCA_963931855.1 Philhelius festivus | reverse complement strand
CATGCACAAGGGATAATCTCTTTATATTTATTGCATGCTCTTGAGGTTGACAGAGTTGATAGGCTATTCATGTTAATGAAAGGTTTTTGGCCAATATAAGAAGCGCAGCAAGGATTTCTTCACTTCCCCAAAAGTTACTCCAGAAGTGATAATCCTTGCTTTGCTGCAATTGTATACTGTCTGTGATCCTATGTGATATTGTGTATTTTGGAAGATTTTTAATTGGTTACTCTTGAGGGTATAATAATCGTTTAATAAAAGTAGGCTTAGAACTTTGAATTGACTCTTGTTTAAATAAAATTTAAGACTTCAGGCAAAAATAAAGAAAATTAAAATACACTTTTGGGAACTTAATATAAGTAAACTTAAGTCCTTAAAGCAATATAAGTTGTGACTCCTAGATTTGGGGCCTGTAGATATTCATAGAAATGGATTTATGTATATGGTCGAAAAGGTCAGAGCTTCTAAGGCGATGTACAAGTAAGACTTATTCTCTTATAGTACCTAAAAACTGGTTACATGTTTCGACAAAATCTAGGAATGAAATATATTTCATAATTACAATAAAAAATTAAGAAATAATAATAATAAAAAACTAAATAAATAAAAAAAAAGAAGAAGCCTGTGTTATTCACTTTTTAATAATAAATTATTAATTTTTTTGAAGATTTTTGCCATTTGATCTTCATACATTTCTCCATTCCCGTCCTCTCCCAATTTCACAACCCTTCCTTCATTATTTCCATGTTATATTATTCGCTAAAGTGAAATATTATTGCTTTCTTAAAATTAGCGGTAAAAATGATTTTTTTAATAGTAACAGGCAGAGAGTTCCATAACTTTGTTTGCATGAACAAAAAAAAAGCCTTGAAGAATTCAAAAAGCTGTAAGAATATGTGAAAAGATTGAGTGTTCTATTAGATTGGGTAAAGTGCAGTTTTTCATAAATGTACGATGGTTTCCTATTTTGAATGATTTTGTGCATAAAAATAGAGCATCTTGAATCAAGGAATTGTTGAAAAGAGCACCCAAGAACCAGTTTATGAAAATGTGATATGTGCTCATATCTCCTAAGCCCATAAATGTATCTTAATATGTCGTTAAATGTTACAAGAAGCTTATGCTGGGAATGTGAATCAAGTTTACAATATATAACATTGGCATAGTCAATTAGAGGAATTAGCAGTATTTAAGAAGTCTTAATTTAGTATTAACAGGAGTTACATTGGAAAATAGCCAAAGCTTACGCAACCCACCGTAAATTCTTCCAATGTTATGGTTAACCTGAGGCAAGAAGAGAAGTGTTGATCCTTAAACCAAGACTAATCACAGAGCGCACAAACTTAAGTTGTACATGTGAGAGATACACCCGTGGTAAAAGTAAGGTATTAATTTGGTTCTTAGATATCGCGATCAATTGGGACTTAGATGGGTTGAGGGTTAGGCCATTGTGAAGGGATCAATCATAGATTTCCTAAAGGTGCTCATTCATTCTACAGATGAGATCCTCTTGTAAGCCAATTGGACGAGGCAAATAAATTTGCACATCGTCAGCATACAAATGAATTGATGCATTTGAATAAACATTTGGCAGTTCGTTGATAAAAAGGAAAAATAAAATCGGTCCCAAAATAGAGCCTTGTGGAACACCCATCCACAGATTCATAAATTCGGAAATCTTTTTCATTAGCTTTTACCATCTGGCGCCTATTTGTCAAATAGTTTTTAATAAGATTCACCGCTCTACCAAAGTAGCGCTTCAATTTCATGGAGAGAATTTCATGATTAACTGTGTCAAAAGCCTTTGAAAAATCCAGCAAGCAGAGAGCAGTTACATTACCCAGGTCATATTGAACTCGTATATCATCAAGCACCTTGATCATTGCATACTGGCAACTGTGATGAGCACGGAATCCTGATTGAAATGGGGAGAGTAAATTAAACTTATCAAGGTGACTAGAGATCTGAGCCGCTAGGATTTTTTCAAAAACCTTTGACAGACAGGGTAGGATACTAGTCGGAAATCTGAGCAAGAAGTTGGGTTAGTGTTTTTCGCAACGGGGAAATCTTAGCTAACTTCCAGCAATCGGGAAATCATGAGGATGTAATAAAAAATTTATCAGCTGAGTGAATGATGAATTGATATCTCGGTCGATATAAGTTTATTTTGACGTACCAATATTGGATAACTGATTACCGAACCGGTCATCTCAAATTTGGGAACCAAATGTATGAAGAGCAACCATAGGGCTACCCTTAAACCCTTCGCAACGTTTGCACTAACGAACACACATTCTGATAATAAGGTTTTAGCACTTAAACGTGATATTCAATCGCATAACTTACCATGGTGATTTGGCATTATTAATTGAATAAAAAACAATATATTTGACAGATTTCACCAAAACAATATGGTCCCTATGGACCTCAAAATTCTACCCGCTTCAATTGAAAAATCTTATACATCTCTTGATAGTGTTAAGATTTTGTTAGTTGCCAAGTTTAAACAAAATCGAACATGTGGTTTTCGAAACATTCAGTTGTAAAAAAAAAAGTTGATTTTCAAGGAACAGCATACAAAAACAAATCAAATCAAATGCACGACGCACGAACTTGCTCCTATGTTATAGACTAGTAATTTAAAAAACGAATGTTACTAGAGAAAACTGTTCATAAGGATAAAATTATCGTAAGTTTTTAAATTCTTTTAGTAGTAAGAGACAAACACAGAATGCTATGCAAATATGAATTTATGCAAGCACAAAAATTATAAGTCGTTGTCGTGGTTTCTTAGTAAAATAAAGTTTTATATATAAAATTTTTAAAACATTTTTAAGAAAAAAATTTGGTACGTCAACGTTAGGCTTTTATCATTGTGCGAATGAAAATTAAATTTCCAAAAAAAATATTGACCCATTTTTGAGATATCAAATTTTCCAAAAAAAAAATTATTTTTTTTTCAAGAATTCAAAAAATATTTTTTTTTGTTTTTCAAAAATTCAAAAATATTTTTTTTACAGTTTTGAAATGCAATTTTTTTTAAACTTCTTAGAACCATCTCTATAAAAAAATTCATTAAAATCCGTTATGTTATCGACATATGAGTAATTCAAAATTTAAAAAAAATGGTTCTATGGTAGGTACAAGCTGTAATATCTTAATTTCAATTTTTTTTTATTAAAGTACTAGTGCGGCCTAGAACGCCAAAAAACGCACGATTTTTGGGAATTTTTTTCTCAGAAACCTTATTAGGTAATAACATAATTTTTTTTTTAAATAATGAATACATGCGTCAAGAGTACAAAAAAAAATTTTTTTTTTTAAATTTGAGAATTTTGGCCGAATTATAGAAGGCCCAACGTCGACTCATCAAAAACTACATTGTCCCATGGCGGACAGTTAATCTCAGGATTGGCTGGACTGAAACAAAAAAAACAAAGTGCGTTATTTAAAGGAAGGTTTCTTACGAGACAATTTACCACAATTTGTTTAAAAAGTCAAAACAAAAAAAAATCTCGAGCTTTGAAAATAAATTTTTTTTTTTGGCAATTTTTTTGGCCACTTTTGGGTCGCCATTTTTTTATTCATAACTTTTTGGTCAAATTATGGTAAATTGTCTTAGAAAACATAAAAACAATCTAGTTGCAACAAGTTTTTTGAAAATCGGTTCAGTAGATCCGGAGATTGACTGTCCGCCATAGGAAAATGTGTTTTTTGATGAGTCGACGTTGAACCCTCTATAATTCGGCCAAAATTCGACAAACAAATTTTTTTTGTACTCTTGACACATGTATTCATTATTTAAAAAAAAATTATGTTATTATCTTATAAAGTTTCCGAGAAAAAAATTCCCAAAAATCATGTTTTTTTTGCGATTTCTAGACCGTACTAGTACACTAAATTAAGGATCGTAAAAATTAATTGAAAGAAAAATAAAAAAGCACGACTGGGTCGCACGAACTTGCTCCTATGTAATAGACTAGGAATTTTAAAAACGAATGTTATTAAAGAAAACTGTTCATAAGGATAAAATTAATTTTTTAAATTCTTTTAAAATAAGAGACGAAAACAGAATGCTATGCAAATATGAATTTATGAAAGAACAAAAATTATAAGTCGTGTTAGTGGTTTCTTAAATAAAAAGCTTTTATATACAAATTTTTTAAAAAAATTTTAAGAAAAAATTTTGGTACGCCAATTTAAAGTTTTTATTATTGTTCGAATAAAAATTAAATATAAAAAAAAAAATATTGAGCCGTTTCTGAGATATTGAACTTTCAAAAAAAGAAAAAAATAGATTTTTTTTTTCAAAAATTCAAAAAATATTTATTTTAAAGTTTTGAAATGCAACGTGTTTTAGAGTTTTTAGAAGCTTTTCTATAAAAATTTTCATTAAGATATGTCATGTGGATAATGAGAAATTCAAAATTCGAAAAAATGGTTCTATGGTAGGTACAAGCTGTAATATATTAATTTCAAAATTTTTTTTATTAAATTAAAGATCGTAAAAATTAATAGAAAGAAAAAAAATTTTATCAAAATTCTAGGTGCGGTTTTCGAGAAAAATACGATTTTTGAAAACCATTTTTTTAAATTTTTTAGCATTTGTATGGTAGGTACCTTTATTTTTAGGTAAAATAAAAAATTTTTTCTCACATTTTGTAGATTATATTGAGAAACTTTTATTTATCAAGTTTAAAAAAATCTAGCATGGGGTTTTCGAAATATTGAGTTTTGAAAAAAAAAAATTTGAAGTTTTTTCAAAAATCCAAAAAATTTTTTTTGAAAATTTGAGTACACAGTTCTATTTAAGGTTTTGGGGAGCTTTAGCAAAAAAAAGATCAAAATCGGTTCAACCGTTTTTGAGAAAATCAAAAACAAAAAAAATGGTTCCATGGGGGGTACCCTCAATAACCATTTTTCGGAAATTTTTGTTCAACCAATACCTAGATTTAATTAAATGAAATTTTTCTGTATTTTTATTTTTAAAATCTGTCGAACAGTTTTTGAGAAAAAAAATGTTTATAAAATTTCGAAAAAAATTCGTATGGGGGGTACCGTTATTTTTGGTCTTAAAAAAAAAAACGTGTGGGGGGAAAAAATTAAAAATGATATCTACCAAGTTTAAAGAAAATCGGCCGAGTCGTTTAGCATGTAGTCGAACAGACAGACAGACAGACAAACAGACAGAATTGCGAGACCCACTTTTTTAGTCTTCGCTATCATCATAATGTCAACTTTGATCAAAATCTCAAGTTCGATTTTTTTTACGAATGCATAACTTGCCTTATAGTACCTATAAGTCGCAAGTAAAAATTTTATAAAAATTTTAGACGCCGCCGTTTTCAAGAAAAATACGATTTTAGAAAACCATTTATTTTAATCTTTTAACATTTGTATGGTGGGTACCTTTATTTTAAGGTAAAATAATTATTTTTTTCTCACATCTTGTAGATTATATATTAAGAAACTTTTATTTATCAAGTTTAAAAAATATCTAGCATGTGGTTTTAAAAATATTGAGTTTTGTTCTTAAAAATCAAAAAAAAAAATGTTTTGAAATTTGAATACACAATTCTATTCCAGTTTTTGGGGAGCTCTAGCAAAAAAAAAATGATCAAAATCGAGAAAATCAAAAACAAAAAAACAAAATGGTTCCATGGTGGGTACCCTCAATAACCATTTTTCGGAAAAAAATTTTTTGGTATTTTTATTTTTTGAATCTGTCGGAACAGTTTTTGAGAAAAAAAATATTTATAAAATTGCGAAAAAAAATCCTTTGCAGGTACCATTATTTTTGGTCTTAAAAGAAAGAAAAGAAAGTGTGGGGAGAAAAAATTAAAAATGATATCTTCCAAGCTTGAAGAAAATCGGCCCAACCGACAGACAGACAGAATTGCCAGACCCACTTTTTTGGTCTTCTCTCGAGTTCGATATTTCTTCCGAATGCATAACTTGCCTTTGCCCTTTAGTCGCAAGTAAAAAGAGGCATACCTTAAACAAAAGTTCAATGATAATAGGTTCAATCCAAACAACACAATGGAACGTCAGTAACAATCTTCTAGGGAAGAAAAATGCATAGAATTTAGATACAGAAAATACTGCTTCACAAAATTTTGCACAATTAGCAAATAATTTTAATTTCTTTTTCAAATATCTAACCAATAGTCAAATATTGAAAATGATTATCAAGAATGCCTCAGTGAGGGTATAGTTTTGTCGTCATTCTTTTTTGGACTAGTGACCGAAGATGAAGTATCTCATATGATTGCTAAATTGAAATCTAAGAGTTCCTATGGAATAGATGGCTTAAGTAGTATAGTTATAAAAAAGTATATAGTTTTTTAACAGATCACATCATGTACGATCTGATGCTTAGCGCAAATGCAGGTGTCCCTCAGAGATCAGTTTTCGGGCTTCTACTTTTCATTGTCTACATAAACACCATTTTTCAGTTGCTTCTTAATGGAAATATGGTAGCTTTCGCCGATGACTTAGCTATTTCATAAGGATCTAGTACAATCGGTCACTCATAATGGGGGGAGATAAAGATTCGTCTTTTTTAGGAAATGGATATTTGTACTTACTTTTTACCTATCAGTCATGGAGAGTTGGAGCGATAAAAAACCTTACGTAATGATCTTACCAGCGTAACAGAACCCTTGTTCAGAACTAAATTGATTATCAGATCTGGATCAGCGGGTTTGTGTATTTCAAGATATTTTAGAGCTCTTGGCACTTTTCGGTGGAAGATCTGTCCCATAGAATTATTTATTTATCCGCTCAAGTACAGGGGGAGTTAGAACACTTTGTGGCAAAGTCTTATTTACAGAAAACTACCTTTCAAGCATATTTATTTATTCTTGCGAGAGTGAGATTATTAGAAACTTCTCTTACAAAGAACTACGAAATTCCATACAGGAACTTGATAACCCCGACCCTATAATATGTGGCAGAAGAATCGCACTGGCCAGAACGGATGGAAATTTTCTTGGTTGCTTTGAGAGGAAGATTCTTCGGGTCCAATTTTTTTCTCGAAAAGATTGACCTCAAACTTAGATAAAATATACCGCAGATTTACTTAATTCCATAGTAAGTTTGTCATCAACCCTTTATGATATATCCAAAGCTGGAGTAGACACATATGTACTATGTATTTTAGAATAACCATGCATGTGAGAATAAATTAACGTACATGTACAAAAATTCTTCTTCATAAAAAATAAGATCCATTGAGTCGTTAGGCGTTTAGGAATAACCCTGGATATCGGAGGAAATCAGGTCCAAAATAACTTTATAGACAACCAGTCGTCATGGGACTTGTTTTATGTAACTATACGCACTAAGACAAATCTTCTAAAACTTCTTTTATTTTTATATATTAACCAAAACCCTCTACTCAGCCAAGCTAATAACATATCAAGGACTTATAGCAGAAGACAGACAAGACCTTTACTTTATTCACTCATCCGGAAATATTTTTATTTTTATCTCTTTTTTTCATGAAGGTAACTTTTGAAGTAAAAAAGATAACAATGATATATGCAGCTATATCCTTCCACTTAAACTCATATCAGAATAATTTAAAGTTTCCCCTGTCAGAGTGGCCTTTTATTTTAACAAGCATGCACTTAAATTATTCATGGCATTGTCTTAGGCTCATCAATCATTCACTTTTGTTCATTTGAGATAGAAAAAGAAAGGTATCCCTTACAAACTTGTCATTATATGTCAACACAGTTTATATATCAGCAAACGGTAAAAATACAAGTTCCGCTTGGATAATGACAATATCCTGTGTGCATGATGTTGTCTATTTGTACAAAATAAAACGGCTCATTTAAGATTCATGATCAGGGACTTCAAACGTTTTGATTCTTCTTTATAATAAATGTTATCTAAAATGCATTTGGAGAGTCCCCACAGGATACAAGGGATAATACGAGATGAACAAAGAATGGAAGTCACTTAAAACTTTCTTACTTTCCATAAAAGTCGAATTTATAGAGTAGTTGATGCGTCGTAATAGAAATATTTTTCATATGGTCTTCTCTTCTAGCGAAAAACATGGCTGATGTTAAGGAATAGCCCTAAATTGAGACATAAACACAAATACATATAAAACTTTGATTGTCTGGTTGACATTTTTCTACGAATATTTTATTTTAAATCGAACATTTTAATGCGCTGCTGGATTGCATGTTCACCTTCGTATGTGGAATTCTTGAACAATTTCAATTTCGTTATATCTTATACTTTACAACTCATACAAGACCAATATTTAGCGCATGTATCTGTTAAAGCTTCTGCAACTTTTCTGATCCATTCAATCTCTAAGATTCTCTAAGATACGGAGCACGGTGTTTCCAGTCATTCAGATCAAGTTCTCTAGAATTTTCGTTGGAGGTTCAGTTTTCTCCTGAACCTAACCGAGGGTTCGGATTCATTCGCCAACCGTTAGATATATATCCTCCTTCTTTTCTGCTTTCGTCCATGGAAATATGGTGCGTCTTGACTTGAAATTTGTTGGTTCTTTCAGGATTTTGTTTGAGCGTCCAGAATTGGTGAATTCGGTATCAAATCGATCCAATGATTCGGCATAGTAGAGACCTGAGATTGTTTTGCCTTCTTCCAGATAGTCACACCTTGTGAATCCTAGAAATCAGTGACCATCGCTTTGGATAGTGTTCTCCATCTTTGAAGCACATTCGCCGGGTAAAGTCCACTGTTTCGACTGTTCCTTGATCGGCCTCTGGGGTGTACCAATCGATCCATGTTTTGTCGACGGTCACAAAACGAAGCAGAAACTTCTTCGGATTGCGCTTAAACAGCTTTAAACACAGTTCTGACGTGGTCTCTCGGTTGCGCTTGTTGTCCGGAGTGAGCAAACGCGGAACCCATCGCGCTGACAGTTTTCTCATGCCCAAAATTTCATGGAGGATGTGACCCACACATTCTTTTGAGATTTCTACTGTTTCAGCTATTTTTTGCACCTTCAATCGGTGGTGTGCCAATACGATACGTGGAATACATTCTGCCGAGTTATTCGACAGTAATTACCACGTTTATAGAAGAGATAGACATGCTAACGGGGAAGAGAGAGAAGGGGGTGTTCTTTTGGCTGTAAGTTCTAAATATATCAGTTATGAGATATCGTTGCCTTTTGCTAACATTGAACAAATATGTGTTAAAATAACCTTGCCAGATACTCTAATAAGTATTTATGTGTTAGTTTCATATATTCCACCTGCTAGCGATATATTGATATATAATTCACATATGAATAATGTTAAACATGTTTTTAATGTAGTTGAAGATAAATCTCACTTAGTTGTTGTTGGAGATTTTAATCTAAGTTATGTAGATTGGGTTTTTTCTAAAGATGATAAATGTTTGATTCCCTTAAATGTAACAAACGATATTGAATGTGAAACTATTGACTCTCTTTACTCTGTTAATTTAAATCAGATAAATTCAATAAAAAAACGACAATTTTCGATTACTTGATCTTGTTGTTATAAGCAACGACTTAGAAGCTTTAGTAGATCCTGTCATTGAACCATCATTAAGGAATTCTATCCACCATAAAGCCTTAGAGATCAAGATAAATTTTTTGCAACTAGATAAGCTAAATTTTTATAAAAATGATTTGAATTTTGAATATGATTATGTAAAAGTTGATTACAACGCGTTGAATAATTATTTCTCTGAAGTGGATTGGGATAACCTTTTCGATACGAATAATTTAGAAAATAACTTTTCCAAATGTAGAGATAAAATTGAAGAAGCAAAAATTGGTTTTGTGCCAATGAAAAGAATTATTAAAAATTTCAAACCTGTTTGGTTTAATAAGCGTTTATGTAATTTGAAAAATAAGCTCATTAAGCTTCAAAAAAAAAGTCAGTGCAGTTCAATTTACCGTGAGCAATTCAAAAACCTGAGAAAACAGTACGAAATACTAAAAAAGTTTTTGTATAACAAGTAAAATTGGAGTATAGAAATGAAAATAAAATCTGACTCGAAAGCTTTTTGGATATTTTTGAATGGTAAATGAAAATCGTATGGTCTTCCACTTAATATGAGATTTAAGGATAAAATTTCAAGCGATGAAACTGAGATTTGTGACATGTTTACTGATCAAATTTTGTATTAGAAAATTCTAGTTCAAATTTAAGCATTAACTACCAGCCAATTACATGTTTAGGTCAAATAGTATTGACTGAAGAAGAGGTTTTAGAAGAACTCTCGTCATTAGATGATAATAAAAACCTGACAGTAATGAAATAGCTCCATTATTTTTAAAAATGTGTAAGAATAGTTTATCGAAACCTCTTTTAAGACTGTTCAATTTATCCCTCAGTTTGGGTCAGTTTTTAAATACTTGGAAAACATCAATTATTATACCAATTCATAAAACAGGTTCCAAGCAGGACGTTCTTAATTACCGACCGATTTTCAAGCTTCAGACAATTCCAAAAGTTTTTGAAGCAATTGTCAAAAAAAGGATTTATGAAAATGTGAAACAGGGGATTTCAGATAAACAACACGGGTTTGTGAGTCAACGATCAACTACATCAAACTTGTCTCTTTTTTCAAACTTTTGTACGAAAGGAATTGAACGTGGAAGTCAAGTTGATGTCATATCCACAGACTTTTCAAAGGCTTTTGACCGAGTTCAGCACGATGTGTTAGTAAAAAAACTAGAATACTTAGGTTTTCACTCTCAGTTGAAATGGTTTGATCAATATTTGAAAGAACGTACACAGTTAGTGCAAATTGGTTGTCAAACTTCGAAGATAATACATAATTTATCAGGGGTGCCTCAAGGGAGCCATTTGGGACCACTTTTGTTTGTGCTCTTCATAAATGACCTTCCTCACTGTGTAAAATCCTCTGAAAGCCTACACTATTTGCAGATGATTTTAAAATATTTAGACGTATCAATTGTTCAGTTGACTGCAATTTTTTGCAAGTTGATCTCAATAGTATTTTCCAGTGGTGTGAAGATAACTGTCTTCACTTAAACATCTCGAAGTGCAAGCAAATGTCTTATACTAGGTCTCGCAATCCTATACAATTTGAATATAAGCTAAATAGTACAGTTCTTGAAAAAGTTTCAGTTTTTAAAGATTTAGGTGTATTTTTTGATACTAAATTGACTTTTAATGATCACTATGATCACATGATTTCTAAGGCCAATAAAATGCTTGGATTTTTAATAAGAAATTCAAAGGAATTTACTGATCCACATCCTTTGAAAGTTTTATATTACTAATTAGTGCGATCTTCGTTCAATATATGCAGTAAGCATCAATAGGATAGAGGCTGTTCAACGAAGATTTACTAAATATGCTCTTCGGAAATTGAACTGGGTAGACAATATTATACTATCCTATAATCAGAGATGCTTACTTCTAGGCATAAAAACTCTCGAATTACGAAGAAAACATAGTCTAGTTTTACTAGCCAGAGATGTTTTATGTAACCACGTTGATTGCTCCATGCTTCTCGCCCTTTACCCAATTTATGCTCCTCTAAGACCTCTTAGGGAAAGAAACATCTTTTTTTTTGTCCCGCGACATTATACTAAGTCTGGAAAAAGTGATCCCATATCTCGATCTTGTTCTTTATTTAACTCTGTTTGTGATGTAATGAACTTACAATTAAGTAGATTAAAGTTTAAAAAGGCTTTAAATGATTTAGTGTTATGACACATTATTTTTTATAAATTTGTTAACTAATTATGAATATATTTATTATTATTTGTATATAAACATTGTTAATTTAGTATAGGTATAGTAGTCTATAAGAGATTGTACTCGATAGATTGAAATAAATAAATAAATAAATAGATATCATGGATTTTGGACATGTTATCCTCCGCGGTGGCAATTTGTGGGGGACCTGGGTGGGGCTCATCAAAAACCCATGTGTGACCACGTTGAAACTCGATATATCAATTTTTGACGCTTGCTATCGAAGGAGAAGAGTCCCCGTACACAGCATCCAAGCGCTGTTTGATTTCGCTGCGCGATTCCCTTTCAAAAACAAGAATCGAATCACCGAACGATTCCACACGTCGGCGTCGTCAAAACAAAACTACGACTCTGATTTGGCTGAAATTTTTGGCAGTAGCCGTCTAAGATAATTTACTGGCACCATCGGGTGGTGAGACTAAGTACTTACCGAACCACCCTCATATTTCGGTTAATTCTGGCAATCGAATGATCTACGGGTATTTGCGCTTTCGGATTCTAGTCTTGCTGCCTTGTATAGGTTATACTAGTATCTGATGAATCGGAATTCTGGCTTCTGATAATTCAGCTTTTAAAACTGCTCCTATTATTACGACGTCAGTTTTGTGTCGAAATTGGAAGGTATTAGCCTCTTTTCAAAACAACAACAACAAACAACAACAACAGGCATACAATCAAAACAACAGGCATACAATCAAAGCAGCAGGCTAAAACGGACAGGAGATCATGAAACTGGTTCTTAATAAGTTTTGAAGCCTTATTGTTAGTTAGTGGGTGTGCGTATGAACTTCTGGGAATTATCATTTCATTCACGTGCAAGAACTCGGCCTTTCGCAGACTTCAAATTGGCAAGTTTTGCTTCGCGACTTGGATCTAGATCCGTACAATATTCGACTGATTTAGGAATTGAAAGTTCATGACCACACCCAACACCATTTGTTCGCTGACTGGGCCTCGAAGCATTTGGAAGAGGATCCCAATTTTTAACTGGCGTCGTCATTTGTCCGTACTTTTTCGAAAACAACATTGGTGAGCCGGTCACCGATCAGTGTTGTTCCTCTACGTGTCGACTTTGATTGTCTACATTAATGCGTAGACAATTGTGTCGACAATGTAGACAATGTAAACAATGTAGACAATGTCGACTATGATGTCGACAATGTAGACAATGTACACAATGAAGACAAAGCATGCCAGCCAATCTGTCATCTGTCATTCTTGATTTCTCTGTCACATTGTTTACTTCATTTAAGAAAATTTCAGGTGTTGATTTGAGTTTTTATTCAAATATTGGTCGACGAAAAAATAAAGGTTTCGATCAATTAGGTTTTCCTTTAATACAATAACAAATATTTAGCATATTCTACAAAATACTGCAGAAAGCCGTCTTCGCAGCCACAAGTAAATAAAAATTTGTTAAAAAAAGCATATTCATATCCTAATAATAATGCCTTCACATTCATTTACGAAAGGAATGCCTGTAAGCAATCCCAATCACCTGCGACATCTGAATCCGACGATGTCTCTATGATTGTTTTGATTGATGACAATGATTTTGGCTCGAGCTCTGATTTATTAGACGAAACATAATAAGAAAAATTAAATGTCTATGTTGTCTACATTGTTGACATTGGCATGTAGACAATCATGAATTGTATACGTTGAATTGTCTACACGTAGACAATCGTGTAGTCTACATTTTTTGTCTACATGGAACAACACTGTCACCAATGCTACAGAACGATGATAGCCATTTTGTATGGTGAAAATTGAACTATATTGACTTAGACGACGTATGGTTCCGGCAGCACATCGCTACGTACCTCACAGCGGATACTAGGATTAACAATCTGCCTGAACGATTTGAGGGTAAGGAAATATTTTGCAGAATCGACGTCCATCACCAACGCCATGCGATTTGACCCCGCCTTATTTATGGGTCATACACAGACTGTAGCGAAGCGAGAATCGATTTTGCTTTTTAAATAGACTTCTCAATTAATAAAATTAAGGACATGAACAGAACAGCTCTCATGACCGTTTAGGTATTCAAATCTATGACAAGGTCTTAACCAGCAAGTGTTTTTTTTATTCAAAATTCCCTCTTCAATCAGTCAAGTTGTCAATTAAAATCTCCTCGCAGTAGATTGTATACCTTTCTGCCGGGTAAAATACTCGATTGAGGCAGATACGGATAGAATTACACGTAATACCAACCCACAAACACAAATGTATTCATGTTACCAAAAGGCAACCACTTCCTCTTTGCCGTCTCGGCTTAAAATAATACTTGACACAAAATGAATATCTCTCTCATTTTGTTCATCCCTTGTCCTGGAGTTGCGTTTTCCTGAGCAAACCGTATAACTGGCACCATCAACCATCCATCACAATACACAAAGGCTTCCGTATCAGGTGTCACAGTTATTTATCGTTGTTATCACAAAATGACAAATCCTTTTGTAATCGCTCTTCTACTTTTCACACTCCATCATCTTCAATCGGGAACGAGGACAAACGTAATAGAACAACTCTAATATGTATACGTATTACAGTAGAACATCCAAACGCAGCCATCAGACAGACAGACAGATCCTGGGATGATTTCAAATAAACAAAATACTTGACACCCAACTGTCCGATGTCCTTTTTGGTTGAAGACTTGGGTTGTGTGAGTTGTGACATATCAAAGACAACTTATTGCACATTCCTCTTGCCATGGCCGCTTTCGGATCATTTTGATTGCATTGCTCTTTTCGTCCTGACTGGTGGTAAAACCATGGAAATCATCGTGTAGAGCGCTCTGTTGGATATTGTCATTCAAATGTATAAATTTCCTTTCCTTTTGCTGGTGTCAGTTTAAGAGGAATTCAGAATGAAAGTCTAAAAGTCTAAATGTTACAATTTCTTGGGAAATGTATACCATGATGGTTTTTTTTTATTTTTTCTCTTTAGAATGTCCTTTTTGATGACATTTCACATTTGAATTTAGAAGGAAATCTTGAAAACATCCAATTGCTCTGTTTTCTTTGGTCAAGTTTCGAGGGAAATCTTTCTCTTCTCAATTCTTAAGCATTGTATTAAAAATACTTCGTAAAAGCATTGTTTCAACAAAATGCCATTTGTCCTTTTTGTGTATTGTGTTAATATTAATTTTGCCGTTGGCTTTTTCTCTAACAATTCGAGTAAATCATAAATGACAGTATGACACGTAGTATGGAAATATCTGTGTACGTAGATTGAGTTTGAAAATATATTTCAGTTTGTCATGAGCTTAAAACGAACACTGCACTAATAAATCAATCAGAATAATTGATGATGGGTTGAATGGCGGACTTTTGAACTTTCGAAATTATCAAAAAAAGTGTTCTTCCAAAATATCTTAAATTAATAAAGATGAAGATGCAAGTGAGGAAAATACTTCTGATAGTGTAGAGTCAAAGATCCGAGTGGTCCAATTTTCATGAATTTAATAAACAATATCAGTTAGTGATTCGATTCTTGTTTTTGGAAGAGAATCGCGCAGCAAAATCAAAGAGCGCTTAGCTGCTGTGTACGGTGACTCTTCTCCTTCGATGGCAACCATCTGAAAATGGCTACCGCGGAGGATAACGTGTCAAAAATCCATGATCTCGTATTGGCACACCGCCGATTGAAGGTGCGCAAGATAACTGAAACAGTAGACATCTCAAAATAATGCGTGGGTCATATTCTTCATGAAATTTTGGGCATGAGAAAGCTGTCGGCGCGATGGGTGTCGCGTTTGCTCACTCCGGACAACAAGCGCAACCGTGAGACCAGTTCAGTGCAGTGTTTGAAGCTATTTAAGCGCAATCCGAAGAAGTTTTTCCGTCGTTTTGTGACCGTCGATAAAACATGGATCCATTGGTACACGCCAGAGACCGATCAAGGAACTGTCGAAACAGTGAACCTTACCCGGCGAATATGCTCCAAAGATGGAGAACTCTGTCCAAGGTGATGGTCACCAATTTCTGGGATTCACAAGGTGTGATCTACATAGATACCTGGAGTAAGGTAAAACAATCTCAGGGCTCTACTATTCCGAATCATTGGATCGATTTGACACCGAACTGAAAAAAAACGGCCCCATTTGGCAAAGAAAAAAGTGCTCTCCCATCATGACAACGCACCGGCTCACACCTCCGACGTCGCCGTGTTGCTACTGCCAAATTGATCGAATTGCACTACGGGCTGCTGCCCCATCCACCGTATTCTCCAGATTTGGCCCCGTGCGACTTTTTACTTGCGACTTATATTAGGTACTATAAGGCAAGTTATGCATTCGTAAAATCGAACTCGAGATTTTGATAAAAGTTGACATTACGATGATAGCGAAGACGAAAAAAGTGGGTCTACCAATTCTGTCTGTCTGTCTGTCTGTTCAATTACAGCTAAACGGCTCGGCCGATTTTCTTCAAACTGGGTAGATATGGGTTTTGATTTTTTACCCCCGGATGTTTTTTGATTTGATTTTTTATGACCAAAAATAACGGTACCTACCATACGATTTTTTTCGAAATTTTATAAATATTTTTTTTTTCTCAAAAACTGTACCAACGATTTTCTTAAAAAAAATTCAAAAAATTTAATTAAGTTAAACCTAGGTAATAGTTGAAAAAAATTTTCAAAAAAATGAGGGGTATTGGTAACCCCCCAGGACCATTTTTTTTTGTTTTTGATTTTCTCAAAAACGGTACCACCGATTTTAATCATTTTTTTGATGCTGAAACTTCCCAGCAGTTTGAATATTATTGTGTATTCAAATTTTCCAAAAAAAGTTTTTGGATTTTTAAAAAAACTTTCAAAATTTTTTTGTTTGAAAACTCAATATTTCGAAAATCCCATGCTCGGTTTTTTCAAAACTTGATAAATGAAAGTTTGGAAAAATAATCTACAATAAATGAGCAAAATAAATTCATTTTACCTAAAAATAACGGTACCCTCCATACAAATGTTAAAAAATGGTTTTCGAAAATCGTATTTTTCTCGAAAACGGTTCCGAGAATTTTGCTTAAATTTTTTTTCTTTCTATATTATTTTTTAATATCATCATCATCATCATCGGCTCGACAACCGGGTTCCGGTCCTGGCCTCTTTCAACAAGTCTCTCCACCTATCCCGGTCTCCGACCGACGCCGACGCCATCCAGTTGCGCACCCCAAGGCTTCGGGCGTCCTGGTCTACGCCATCTCTCCAGCGCAAGCATGGTCTACCACGCTGTCGTCTACCATAGAATGTACTACAAAGAACTTTCCGAGCAGGTTCCTCTTCGCTCATTCGAGCTAGGTGCCCTGCCCACCGGAGTCTACCGAGCTTAATTTTTGTCACGATATCTGCTTCTAGGTAGATTGCGTACAGTTCATGATTGTACCGTCTCCGGAATCGTCCTTCCTCACATATGGGGCCAACAATTCTCCTTAAGACTTTTCTCTCGAACGCAGTTAAGAGGTCGGAGTGCCTTTTGCTAAGCACCCAAGTCTCGGATCCATATGTTTTTTTTTTTTTTTTTTTTTTTTTTTTTTTCCCGTGGGTAGGTGTTGAAATCTTCAAAAGATTCTATGAGGACCGAAAAACGCGCGCTCATAGATATGTGGGACTCTCCCGACCAACAACTCTGCCCCCATAAAGCCTTACGGAAGGTAAGACTCTATGCAAGCAGACCGTTAATCAGGCCGACCGCACTAAAACCACCTCCTCCTCCCGATTGCAACTAAGTTCATATGGAACTTATCTAGCAATTTATCTTTCTCGAAGTTAAGTAACGTGTTGTAGGCAACTTTCCGGTGAAAGTTCCTACTGGTTTAATTATAAGCTAGTTGAATAGCTTCTTTCTATTTTAAGCGAGGATTTAAATATACATAATACAGTACAATAATTTCACCGTACTAGATCGGAAGGTTTGGTCCTTCTCAAACGTCGTACTAAATTTGTTTCGTCAAGAATTTCTAAGATTGTTCTATTGGTATGTTCAACTAAACGCTTTCTATGCCTTTGCGAAAAAGTTTTTATTTCTTCGCGAACCGTGGGGATTCCAAGATCCCTGTGAAGATCTTCGTTTCTAATATACCACGGCGCATTTACAAAGGACCTTAATAATTTGTTTTCAAAAGTTTGTAGACTATTTAGATTTGTATCGTGGGTACAACCCCAGAGTTGAATACCATATGTCCAGACAGGCTTAAGTACCTGTTTGTAAACTAATAATTTGTTTTCGATACTAAGTTTAGAATGTCGTCCGAGTAACCAGTACATTTCCCTTAGTTTAATATTTAATTGATCACATTTATTTTTAACATGTGACTTCCATTTTAATTTCGCGTCAAGAGTCATCCCGAGATATTTTGCCTCATTTGCAAATGGAACTTGAGTTGTATTAATAAAGACTGGTAATCTATTAATTTTCTTATAAGTAAAGTCCACGTGGACTGACTTAAATTCGTTAAGCGCTATTCGCCATTTGTTTGTCCATTCATTGACATTGTTAAGAGCATTTTGCAATTTACATGTCGATTCGTTAGCCGTTTTGCCTACTGCAAGTATTGCGGTATCGTCTGCAAAAGTAGCTACAATTGTATTGTCTGTTTGGGGTATGTCGCGTGTAAATAAAAGGTATAAAATGGGACCTAGAACACTACCTTGTGGTACCCCAGCCACTATTTCTTTAAAATCTGAATAATCATTTCCGTGCCTAACGCGGAAAATTCTTTTCTCTAGATATTCTCTAAGAATGTTGTATAGTCCTTCAGATAGGACTTGTCTCAATTTGTATTTGAGGCCTTCGTGCCACACTTTGTCAAAAGCTTGAGACACATCTAAAAAGACCGCTGAACAAATTTTATTTTCTTCAAAGGCTTTCTCGATGACATCGGTGATTCTATGCACTTGATCAATCGTCGAGTGCTTACTTCTAAAACCGAACTGGTGTTCAGGTATAAGACCCTTTTGTTCTATTATGGGCTGAAGACGCTGAAGAAATATTCTCTCAAAGACCTTCGACACTACAGGAAGAAGTGAAATGGGCCTGTACGATTTCTTTTCATGTGATGGTTTGCCAGGTTTTAAGACCATTATTACTTCTGCGACTTTCCATTGATTTGGAACATATTCTAACCTTAGAGTGGCGTTCATTATGTAAAGGAGGTTTACTAAACCTTTCCGTGGGAGCATTTTAAGAATTTCCGCAGTAATTAAGTCGTATCCTGGTGCTTTTTTTGACTTCAGTTTCTTAATTTCTTTGCTTAATTCGGCAAGCGTAACATTTCTTGTGATGGAGCTTTCATTTGAATTTATATTCACACTTATATCATCATTCAATGCTTGCCCATTGAACGGCTTAAATGTTTCCTCTAGGTAATCAGCGAAAACGTTTGCTTTCTCTTTATCGCTTCTTGCCCATTCATTTTGGTCTTTCATAATCGGGGGTGCTGGAAGCTTTGGTTTTTTCGTAGCTTTTATCGCTTTCCATAGAGAATAATTAGATTCTTTACCTGCCGTCAAGTTTTCAAGGTAATTTCCAGCTTCGCGGTTTTTAAAATCTGATATCATCTTTTTAAGCAAATTACTGAGGTGATTTAAATTAGCTTTGTGTTGGGGAGCACGAGTTTGTTGCCATTTTTTGCGCGCTTTTCGCTTGTCTTTAAGTACCTCTTTTATCTCTTGGGGATATTTAGCTTCTCTATAGCCTGACATTTGTCTTTGGTAAGGAGTATTGTTCCATGCGGCTTTTTGAACAATATGCACAAAATTATCTACCGCTTCTTCAAGCTCAAGAGGTGTTTGTAGTGATACCCTTAATTCAACATTATCTTCAATATCTTTCTTAAAACCTTCCCAGTTAGTTTTACCGTTTGTTAACCTAGGTGGTGTTTCAATTTTAACAATACTTTCGCTCATAGTGAGAATAACGGGAGAGTGGTCAGAGAAAAGATCAAAGCATTCCGTTATTTTTATTCGATTTGACGGTATTCCCCTGACTATAAAGAAATCAATCAGGTCAGGTATTTTCGAGGTATCTGTCGGCCAATAAGTTGGTTTCCCACTAGAATGAAAATCACAATTATTCTCCATACCGGCTTCATATAACGCTCGGCCCTTTTGAGAAATGCATCTAGAACCCCAAAACGTGTGTTTTGCATTAAAATCGCCACCGATTATTAAAGATGGTCTAAGTGATTTTAGCAAGTTTGAAAAATCATTTTTATCAATTCTGTACCGTGGAGGGCAGTATATAGATGTGAAATTCAATGTATCATGTTTAGTTTTAACCTGCACACTTATAAGCTGCATCGGTTCAAGTTCAAGCTTAAGGCCTATCGAGTGTTTGATACATTCTTTTATGTATAATGATGCTCCGCCTCTTGCTTTGTTCGACGGATGAATTGCATGGTAATCTAGATAACCGTTTATATTGAAATTTGATTCTTTTTTAACGTGGGTTTCTGATATTAGACAAATGTCGATATCTTGTTCCCGTATGACCATTTCTAGTTCTTCAAGTCTTTGCCTTAATCCGTTGGCATTCCACGTAATAATTTTAAGGTTTTCCATCATGATTTTTTTTAAAACGTTTGGGTCGAATAAAATCTTCGATTTTTGCTAACCTATCAGAAATAGTTCTATTGATTTTGGCCTGATCTTCAAATTTTGACAAAATTAAAGCCAAGCATTGAGATAGTGCGTCAGAGTCAGGTTGATTTATTACGGGTGCAGCCGCCATTCTGGCATTTGTGTTTACACTACGTTTCTTTGGAGATGTCTGTGCAGCTGCCATTTCGGCGTATGACTTAACAGTACGTTTCTTTGGAGATGTCTTTGACGTTGATGGGGTTTGATTTTCTTTGCCGATGCCGACTCTTAGTGTATTTATTCTTTTAGGAGTCTTAGATATTGGGCTTTTTATTTGTTTCTTTGGTTTTCTTTCCATATGAATTTTTTCTCGGCGTTTTTGTAGCTCTTTAACTACTTCACAGCCTCTATAGCTTGCCGGGTGACTTCCATTGCAGTTTATGCACTTCGCTGGACTTTTGCTATTTCCAGTGCAGTCAGCAGTTAAATGTTTTCCCGCGCATTTTACACACCTAGGTTCTTTTTTACAATAGCTTTGCGTGTGGTTGAAACCTTGACAGCGTTTACACTGAGGCACTTGCTTTGTACGGCTTTTCAGAGGTTCGATCTTAACAACGAGGTTCAGTATTGTTTTAATTCTGTAGATTTCCTCTAGTTTTTCTGTCTTATCGAACGTGAGTATAAATAGTGGGAGACCACGCTTTACCACGACAGTTTCTCTATCTTTTTGTTGTTTTTCTTTTTTTACGATGTTCTCAGCATTTAAGATCTTGTAATTTTTTTCTTTAAGATCACGGATTACATCGTTTTTTTGACATGAGGAATGTAAGCCTCTTGCAATGACTCGTAAAGGTCTTTCTGATTTGTTTTCGTAGGTATACCATTCTACATTTGCTTCGTTAAGTCTTCGCGAAAGCAGACGATAGCTATCGGAGTCTTTTACACAAACTTTCCACTTGTTGTTATTAAGCGAGATAACTTTAAAATTCGCTGGGGTTAACGCCTCAAGGATTATTTTAAGCTTATTGTATTCCGCAATCCCGATGACATTAATCGGTGGCGGTGGTCTTATTTTAGTAGTTTTTTCTTTCTTATTCGTATCTTTTGGTACATTTACTTTTATTATTTCGGAAGACGAGGTTCCCTCTGGCGAGGAGAATGCTTTACGTTTTTTGCTAGGTCTTTTTGAAGACGTTTCTCTTTCTAGCTCTTCTTCGTCTGTTTTATATTCGCAAACACCCAGCTGCTGTGGAGTTGTTTTCGAATCGTTTTGTCTTTGAGTTTTTTTCAACTCTTCATTTTCTTTCCGAAGAAGCTCAATTTCTTTCTGTGCTTTCTTTACGGCATCGCTGTTATTTCGTAGAAAATGTATTTCTTCTTTCAGCTCTTGATAGAGTTTCAAAGTTTCGTCGAGTCTTTGACGAAGTTCGTTATTGTCTTTTTCAAGACATTCTATTTTCTCCGAGTCTTCTTTTTCACGCTCTGGCGCTTTGGGCGGACTCTTTTTCCCGGAAGCACTCGATGTTGATGGTGGTGATCGAGCTACCATTGGTTTTCTTGAAAAAGGATTTATCAAGTTTTGGAATAATTGGCTCTCCCCAGAATCCGTAGAGCCGACCTCCGAAGAGGGTGGATTTTTCAGGAAATCTGAATTGCCACCTGAGGTACTATATCTATTTGTTTTACTCATTCCATATTTTGTATACGTCTTTCTCAGTATACGGAGTTTGGATTTTAGTCGCCTCTTACGACAGGCATTCCTACCTCGGGTATATTCTTTCCCCCTACCCGAAGGGGTACTGGCAGGACCATGGTCCTGTACAGCAGCAGTTTTGAAGTCATGGTGAGATTTCTGGATTTGGAAGAGCTTTGACAGACTATAGTAGGCTCTGTTGTTCTATATTGTTATCTTATCGGCTGCTACTATTGACCCAAGGTATTTAAAAGATTGCACCACTTCAAATTCGTGCTCCGCTACCTTGATTGTTTGACCAACTGTTCCTTTCGCATTCGACGCCACCATGTACTTTGTTTTACCTTCAATAATGTGCAGCCCCAGATTTTGTGCCGCCTGCTCGATCTGGATGAAGGAATCGTGTACAGCTTGTTCGGTTCTTCCGATGATGTCAATGTCTTCTGCGTAAGCCAGTAACTGGCTGGACCTGTTGACGATGGTCCCTCTTGTTGCCGTGCCAGAGTTTTAATATCTGTAATTTAATAAAAAAAAATTTGAAAACAAGATATTACTGACTGTACCTACCATAGGACGATTTTTTAAAATTTTGAATTTCTCATTATTAGCACAATGGATTTTAATGAAATTTCGCAGAGGGAAGCTTCTAAAAAGTTTAAAAAACATTGCATTTCAAAACTTTAAAATGTTCTTATATAAAACCTTATTTTTAAGAAACCACTACAAAGACTTATAATTTTTGTTCTTGCATAAATCTCTATTTGCTTGAATCACATGGCATCCTATTCTTACCTTTAACTACTAAAGAAGTTGTTTTTAGTCATTTAAAAAATGAATTTTATGCTTATGAACAGTTTCTCTAATAACATTCATTTTTGAAGTTCTTAGTCTTTTACATAGGAGCTAGTTCGTGCGACCCAGTCGTGCATTTTATTTTATTTGCAAACTTAAAAAAATCGTCTAGATTCATTTTGGACCATAACAAATTGGCTATCATCGTCCCAAAGAGCTCGCCATTCTTTTAAATGGACACAACGCTTGAACTAAAGAAAACTCATTTTGATAAAGTCTTATCATTTCATTTGGACGTGCTCTTCAATAGTGTTACTTGCCATGGTAATTTGACATCATTAACTGAATATTAAGCAAAAGAATTGACAGATGGCACCAAAACAGCATGTTCACCACGGCCGCCAAAATCTACCCGCGCCTATTAAAAATACCTCTACAATCCGATGCCTGCATGTTTGCCGACTTCGATACGAAACAGAAATGTTATCCAAGACAAAGATCTGATGCTATAGAACAATAGCACTTGAATTAGAATCAGCAACAACTCAAACAAATTGGTTGATTGCTGATCAAAAAAATTCTTTCGTGTAACAAACGCAAATAGCGGATCCTGGATGGAACAGGCAAAACATTCCTTATCAATTTGACAGTAGCATCAATTCGAATGTAAAATTAAATTGCACTCGCTGAATTTCATCAACACTTTTGGATGGCAGGCGCTCTGCACCCTCAGTACTTAAGGTTTGGTTGAGTACAAACCAGACGGAAACACCAAAAGAATGGGAATACCACTGGTTTAGCTTTTCCATCGCCCGAGAACAGTACACTGTAATCTTGCCTGGAAGATGAAAAACAATATTTGACCGGACTGTTCCTGAAAAAGGCGACTCCTCATAGGTATTGACCAATTGCACTCACGTCCCTTCTAACCAAGGTGATGGAATCGTCAATCAATCATAAGCTCAAGAAATTTCTTGAAGACCGGAATCTTCTTAATAACCAGCATTACGGCTTTCGCAGCAAACGCTAATCGCTCGTCATCTAATAGTATTTCTCAAAGAAGAGTGTAGATCTTTACTTTGGTTTGGAGAAAGTTTCTAAGACATTTGAAAGAGGGACAACATTTGCAGCCAGAGTTTTTGAATGTTCAACTCCAGACGGACGAGCACCTTCATAAGGTCTCTTTAACTAATCCAAATCCAAGAGCTGATGAGCAACAAGACACTTCTACTACGAGTAATAGTGTAAGGATCTGTAGATAAGCTAACTCCTCAGCTATTTGATAGTGATACTGCTCATTGGACTAATTATGTAGTACAGTCCGAGATTGTCGCTGAAGGAAATGGTTGGGATGATCCAGAAAAAGTTAGAGTTCTAGCTTCAATGTTGCGTGGTGAAGCCGTCTCAGTTTTATCTAATCTGGGCCCATCAGATAGAACTTACTACACAAAGTTAACTCAGGCTTTAAGTCTTAGATTCCTTGGGCAGCAGAGTAATGTGTCGCATACAATGTTGCGTGCTAGACGCCGGGGCAATAAGGAAGACTGGGGCATTTGGCAAAGATCTTCTACGACTATCACGAGTTGTGTTCTGTGATTGTACATCTGCAGCACAGGAACGAATTGCTGTTATGCAGTTCATTGACGGTTTATCTGATCGTAAGATTCAAGATACGGTTCGTATGGCTTATCCTGGAAGTATGGTTGATGCGGTGACAAAAGCTTTTTTATTTGAATCCTCTGTATTTGTTTCGCACTCTGGTAGTTATTCCCGTTTTGTAGAAATCGAAAAAGTAAACAAAAGAGATGAAATTAATCAAAGTCACAAGTAAACGAGAAGGCAAAATGCATGGCAGGGCAAAGAATCATCTTGCAGGTCTTCTTTATTGGGAAACGATCCACTGTCATTGTAAAAGGGCAAACGGTGGCAGTTCCAAGTAGCCCACAAATTTGGAACGTGAGTGCAGAGAGCTTGTCTTTTTGGTCACCGTTACTGTGGGGAATGTGCCGTGTCAGCTTCTTGTCACACTCATAGGTCGTCGATTTGTTCCCGCGAATGCTCATCTGCAACCAGGTACCAGTTCGATCAAAATTGTGAGTGGAAAAACAATAAATGTCTCTCTAGTGTGGTGAACCATACGTACGTCTTGGAAGCAGATGGGAGTGCATGGATGAGTGCTGACGTGGCAAATCCGGTTAGTCTCTTGGAAGCAAATTGTTGATAGCGCTGATGTGCAATTCTAATGCGCTCCTGGAGTGTGCGGATGAATACTGACTTGGAAAATCCGGTTGGCTCGACACAATCGTTGATAGCGCTGATGTGTAATTTCGTGTGCTTTGGGAGTTTATGTAGACATTGCTGATGTGGTTGTCCGGTAAGTCTCTACGGAGCAATATCACTGACATGGGTTAGCAGTGACGGATGGCTGCTGATGCGATTCTGCTGCACTCCGGGTTCCTATCGACCTCCTCATGGTGCCTGTGGATAGGTTACAAAAGTAACTGAACCAACTATATAGGAGATGGGATTGTCTTATACTAAGTTTTCCGAAAGGTGAATAAAGACAAGGAGTATCTTTCCTAGTTTGCCGTAAGGTGAATAAAAGATTAGGAGTATCTTTGCTAGTTTGCCGTAAGGTGAACAAAAGATTAGGAGTCTCTTTCCTAGTTCGTCGCATGGCAAATGAAGACCAAAAGGAAGCACACTAAAGTTGTTGGTTACTACTTCGACTAACTTCTTGGTGTGTGTATCCTAAGGGTTGACAGGCCCAGAGTTTTGAAGGAACTCATCTGTAAGTGACCTCGGTTGCGAAGCTCCATCGGAAGCTATATTCTGGTGCCACGGGAGATAGTGCCCAGAAGATTGAGGGCTGTTGCGTCATTGGACACTTGGCTCGTGTCTACCCCTCTCCTCGGTTGGCAATTTGTCATCTGTCAAAGTGGAAGCGAAATTTATATCTCCCAATAAAAATAAAAAGAAAAAGAGTGCGATTAAGTGCAAATTATTGAAAAAAAATTATAGAAAATTAAATAAATACAAACACTACCAGAAGAAAATAAATACTGAGTAAGTTTTAACTTTAAGGCTCTGTAAGTCAAAGAAAAAGTGCATGGGAAAAAGCTAACCTCTAAATGGTAAAAAGAGGAATATCTGATACTTCTCCAGAACAGCCAGGAAACGAAAAACGCCACCTTAGCTTGAGTAATACAAAAACAGAACACGCTATGGGAACTGCTACTGGCTTAAGTGTTGAAAAAATGCAAGAGATTCTGATTGAAAATAATAAGAAGCTCGTCGAACAACTTGCATCGAAATCAGACTTGCAGCTTCTATACAACCAGATCTCTGATCTGAATTTACGCCATGATCAAATTTCTCAAAAAGTATCTTACCTGGAGCACCGAAACAAACAACTTGAAGAGCAGCTGGAAAAAGTTCTACAGAAAAATACGGAGGCAAACCTTGTAATACACCTACCTGTTGTTAGCCAAACTGACATGGGTGAGAGGGCGAAATCCACCTGCGCAACATTCATTGTAAAAATGAAATCCAAGGAAGCGGCTTGGGGTGTGTTGAGGAATGCTAATAGGCTCAAAGGGTCAAAAATAAGCATACGTAAGGATCTGCCCTTCAATATTCGGCAGCGTCGTGCGAAAATGATTCCGATAATGAAGGAGCTCCGTCTTAAGGTTCCCAAAGCAAGAATATCTTTAAGAGACGATAAGCTTCTTGTTGAAGGCAAGGTATTTTTCTGGGATTCCACGAAAGGGTTGAGATGTGGTGAACTTAATGGGGTTGAAATAATTAAGACACTTTTTGGAGACATTTCAATAAACCATAAAATATTTATGAATGAAACCACATTTACAAATAGTAGAAACGAAACTTCAAATTTGACGTCAAATGTCATTTCGACTAGTGATGCCAAAACTCGATTAATGCTGCCGTCTAATGGAAATTCTTTGGGTGTGGCCACATGCTCTAAGGCGCCCTTACACGATGCATGATATGTTCCAGTCTACCAGAGTGAAATCAAGAATCTTTTAGTAAATAAGAAAATAAAAATATTAAGTTATAACATATCAGGGTTAAAAAATAAATTAAATTTTGTGGATTTTTTTAATTATGTTAAGAACTTTGATATATTTGTATTATTTGAAACTCATCTTTTAGAAAATGATGAAAGTAGATTTAAAAATATATTTTTGAATTATGAACTTAAATGGATACCTGCAATTAAAACATCTATATTTGGAAGAGGAAGTGGTGGTACATTATATGGATATCGTGAAAATGTTGAAGGTGTTTCTGTTAACTTTAAAAGTATGGGTGAATCACAAACCTTAGATATTAAAACAAGCAACTGCAACTTAGTTTTGGTACCAATTTATCTAAACTGCAACCACTGGCAACGTGATTATGAAAAACTATGTGACTCTCTCCAATTCTTGGATACGAGTGACATAATGCTTGTCGGAGGTTTTAATGGTCGGATAGGGTTCTCTCAAAATAATTTCGTAACTGGATATGATGGAGCATATTTAAACAAAGCACGCAGATCCAAGGACTCAGTTTGTGACAGTAAAGGTTCAAAAGTATTGGAAATTGCCGATGCTTATGATTGTCGTGTTCTTAACGGAAGCTGTGTTGGAGACTCTGAAGGACAATTTACGTTTATTCGAGGCTCATCATGTTCAGTTATTGATTATCTACTGTTTTATAGCTGGTAAATGGAATAACCTTTTGGAAGACTTCAGAGTTAGAGCCGAGATTTTTTCTGATCACATGCCCTTAGAAATAACATTTTCCGTATCTGCAAGTGTAAATGATGTGGAATTAAAACAATTAGGACTGCTACCGAAATTTGTGTGGAATGATCGAATACGTGAAAATTATCAACATAACTTAAACGCTTATCTTGAAGATCTGAAAGCACAAAATCATCCAGCTGACATCGAAAACCTAACAGAAACCATAAAGAAAGCTAAACCACCTATCAAAAAACTAAGAGGTATTACTAATACCGTCTTTAAACAAAAGTGGTTTGATTCAGAATGCTTGAAAGCCCGAAATAGATCTTTTAATCTCTTAAATCTTTTGAGATCAAACAACGCCAGTATTTTTAAAGTGCTCTACAACGAGGCCAACAAGGAGTATAAACGGCTTTGCTATAAAAAGAAAGCAACTTTAGAACAAGAAAACATCACTGTTATAAATAACACCAGATCTTCAGCTGACTTTTGGAAAGCCGTGAAGTACGTAAATGGACGCACTAACACCATCGCCATGTCATTGAAAGCTCCTCTACTGAAAACTCACTTTAATAAACTTCTTAACGCGCCACTAACATCACCTTCATTTCAGTATGCGGCACCAATGTTTATAGATGACAAATTGGATGCGCCGTTTACATTCCAAGAAATTCTGGAAACCATTAATAACTCAAAACAAAATAAAGCCCCAGGCAATGACCGAATCCCATTTGAATTCTATAAAAACGCTACAAACGAGTTTATACATGCACTAACAGTAGAATTCAACAGGATCTTCGACACGGCTAAGGTTCCCGATCATTTAAAAAAATCTATCATTTTCCCGCTACACAAAAAAGGTGACTACAAAGACCCTGCAAACTACAGGGGTATTTCGTTTTTGAACACCTCAGCCAAGTTGTTTTCGGCTTTAATATACAAAAGGCTCAGTGAATGGGTAAATGAAAAGAATATACTTACAGAGTTACAAGCTGGGTTTAGAAAGGGTTATTCCACTATTGACCAAATATTTGCACTAACCAACATTGCTAACACATATAAAGATAAACGTAGAAAATTGTATGCCTTTTTTGTCGATTTTCGTGCAGCATTCGACACGATATCGCGGGAAGCACTCTTTTATAAACTTTACAAAATTGGAGTATCAACCAAAATAATTCGTATTTTGAAAGCACTTTATGAGAATAATGTTGCACTTGTGTGGGATGGAGATCTTATCTCAGAGGAGTTCGAGACCACAATGGGAGTTAAACAGGGATGTATACTCAGCGCATTACTTTTCATTCTGTATATTAATGATATAACCGATACTGTACAGGGTGGTATACATTTTTACGGAGCAACAATTCCAGCTTTAATGTACGCGGACGACATTGTCTTCTTGAGTGATTCTGTGGATGGACTTCAGCGAATGATTAATAGGCTCAATGTGTACTGTGGAAGTTGGAATCTTACAGTCAATCTGCAGAAATCCAAAATTATGATATTTAGAGATGGAGGTGGCCGGTACTCAAATCTGGAAAAGTGGAAATCGAATGGCGAAGATGTGGAGATCGTACGCAAATATAAGTATCTTGGAATGCAAATATCAGCAAACTTAAATTTTAACGTACATCTAGAAGAAAAGTTAGCTGATGCCAAACTAGCTATTTCATCGATTTGGGAACGTTGCATTAAAAACAATTATGTTTCACATAGTGCAAAACAAATGGTATTTCAGTCTACTGCTGCATCAATACTACTGTACGGATCTCAAGTATGGGGTTATAGATCTTATGAAGCTGTTGAAAAGCTCCTTCGTTATTTTTTAAAGAGGATGTTCCGACTACCAAAAAATACTCCAAATTATATGCTATATCTTGAAACTGGTACTCCACCTATGTTCTTGCGTACATTGAGTATGCACTTCAACTACGTTATAAAAGTATTGGAGATGGAAGAAACAAGAATACCAAACATAATACTAAGAAATTTAATAAGAACGAGTGGAAGTATTTGTAATGTTTGGAAGGAAATTGCATCGGACTGTGGAATAGATCTTCTAATTCAGGCAAACGAACAACCGACTTCTCTAAGAGAAAAATTTAATTTTTTGTTAGGCCAAGTGAGCCAAATTTCTTATAAAAGATATTCTGAGGATGCTGGAGCCTCTCTGTTTAGGAACTACTACATCAAACTTAATTATCAGCTAAATGAAAATACTTACTTTCTCAATTGCTACACTGTGGACAAAATAAGCACGATCTTCAGAATGAGGGGTGAGATAGTTAATTTAAACTTTATACCCCATCGCACTGATCTACCAATACTCTGCGAACTTTGCAACATGAAAACGAGGGAAGATGTGTTCCATTTTCTTGCTGTTTGCCCAATTTTGAAGGAACTTCGGGTTATGGTGTTTTCAAAATATAGTTTAGAAGAAGGTGAAACAATAAGGATCTTAAACGGTGAAAGTGGATGGGATGTTTTATACAATTATACAGTAGCTGCACTTCGATACAGAAAGCGAATTTTAGAAGGAGATTTTTAATAAATTTGTACTATTTTGATCAATTTTTGTTTCTAAAAATAAGATATAAGATATAATGTTGTCAACCTGGTAGACGGCCTTAGGCCAAACCAAATAGACTTAGTTTATCTAATCAATGTTATTTATTAATCTGAAATAAAAGTCATTTAAAACTAACTACCCCTCTCCTCAAACTATCTTCTTGATAGTGAGGTTGAGAGCTGTTGCGCTTGCTTGGCCCATGCCTACTCCTCTTTCTTCAAGCTATCTATGAGGTAGGCCCCCTTGTGGGAGTATCGTGTTGGTGTGGTTTATTTCGAATGCAGAGACACATGGTTTTCAAGCTTGGTTGAGTTCAAGAGGATTAAGATAGACCTCGCCTCAAAGCAAGAGGTATGCACATGCTGCGACATGTAGCAATTTGCTACTGAGTTGTCTTCGGCTGACCCGGGATTGGTCAGGACTCAATCTGACTCCGATGAAGATAGGCCTTCCGTGGGATTAAGTCTTAGCTGACAGATGCTCACGTTAAACCAAACTTAGGTTCTGTAAGTCTTGGAAAGTTTATTCATATAGCTAAAGTTTTAGTGGTCAATTTTGAGCTCCCACCAAATCGTCAAGGCATTCTTGGAATAGATTTCCTAAGGGCTTCCAAATGTGTTCTTAATCTTCGTGATAATTGCCAACCGGGCTATTGACAAGTAGAACTACATCCAAACATCAGAGGACTGCAATGGAAACTTGTCTAATATACCTGGATAACATTTTGGTTCATGGTAAGACTTTTGACGAAATGCTAAAAAATCTTTGTTCTACTTGAAAACAGCTGGCCTCAAGATAAATCCAACCAAATGAAAATTGTTCCAGAAGCAAGTTAATTTTTCGGGCTACTTAGTTGCAGAGAATGGTCTTTTGCCAAATCCATTCAAAGTTGAAGCTGTAGAAAATTGGCCCAGGCTTTTTGTAGTTTGAACCTACTGCCGTCAATTTGTGCCTCACTTTTCCGAAGTTGCTCACCCACTTTACCGGTTGACCGAAAAAGATGTTAAGTTTGCGTGGTCTGTTGAATATTGGGATAATCTGTTACCATTATTTGCTATGGTTTATAGTGTTGTAGGATTCCATCAAAGAATCAACTTACTCCATGCTTTTTGGAAGAGAAATGAGGCTCCCTCCTGATCTACTTTTTGGTTGCTTACCTGAAAAGAAGTTCGTCGTACCTGGCTATGCAAGAGAGCTACAGCAAAATCTGTCTATCATTCATGAAAACGCCAGAGAACAGATGTATAAAGCTGTAGCGAGAATGAAAAAGAGGTATGATCTTTCATCAAATTTTGCTTATTTTTAGGTGGGTCAGTTTGTCTGGTTCCATAATCCGAAACGCAAGGTTCGTCGTTGTCCCAAATTAAAATCAGCTTAGGATAGTCCTAACCGAATAATCCGGATCATAACCGATGTAACAGCTAATATTCAGAAGATACCACGAACCAAACCGAAAACAGTTCAGGTAGATCGTCTGGCGCTCTACCGGGTAAAAACATCAGTACCTGGGTCATTTAGAGAGGTTTCCGTTCAAGAGGGGAGGGATGTTGCCCCAAGGAACGCATCACAATCAGACAAATGTCAAATATGACAACGACACTCTGCTGTCAAATAATATAAGTTGTTGTTAACCTAGAAGTGAATAAACTTGCCCGTTTGACATTTTTGTGTGCTACTCTTAAGAGGTTAATTTATTCTGCTTTTGTATTTTGTCTGAGGTTATTTCAGGAACCTTGGAAGTTTTGGAACGATATTTCAAGTCCAGACTTTTCATTTTTAATCGAGTTCAAACCCGCATATGATTGCATTCATCATCATCAATAGGAGTTGTATATGTTGATGATGGAACTCAGGATCGTAGGAAAACTGACCTTACTGTGTCTAGCGACATTGGATTGTTTCCAAGAGAGTCAAGTTACCAATACCAAATTACTAGATAGAAGTCACAAAATAGTTCCAAACATTCACAGAGTCTTGTCAAGGAAATGCACTATTATTAAACTTCTTCAATATCGTTTTCGTGCAGATGGTGTTAACACCAACGTCTCTGTTTTCAATAAATCTGTCCACCTTTTAGTATATGATGAAATATACATCATATGCCGTTTTCAATATTTTGCATGTGCAAAAGGGTCCTTCACAGTAATTGAAGAACAGGTGAAACCTAAAGAAAACGAAGACAAAACCAAGTTCATTCTTCCAATAAACCAACATGTCCACACACTTGGACGAAACGACACTATTGATATGAATAACTGCTTATAGAAGCCCTTGGTACGAGTATTATATGGTTAGTGCGTTGGACTGTCATGCATATGATCTTTGGTTCGATTATCAGCCGCTGCAAAGAAAATTTTCAGAGGTGTTCTGCCTGTTGCGAAGAATAGACGAATCCCCCAAAGAGTATCTTTTGTCATGAAAAGTGCTGATCCTTAGCCATTTGGAATCGGCAGAAAATTGTAGGTGTATAGCGGAGAGTCATGGCATCTGCGTTAATGAGTTCATCTAACTCGGTGTTATGTTAAGTCCACGAACAACAGCCTATTGGACAACAGTCCTAGGAAAACATTCCTGGAAACTCTAAAACTTCCATTCCGATTTACAGCGTCTGGTATTGGACAGTTAGTAGAACAGTAGAAAACTGATACCGAAAATATTCTGTATCAGATATTTGGACCTATTTTCGAGGAAGAAGATATAGGGATGAACTCTAAGACGGTTCCAAGATGTTGATGTTGTCAAATCTAGATGACTGCAAGTAGCGTGCTCGGAATTGTAGAGGATCTCAAGGTATGTTTCAGCTAGCCAACTTTTATGGATCGCGTGTCGGTCTAGTAAGTAACTTTTAAACTCTTAAATAATTGGTCCGTTTGAAATTTTCAGCTTTTCGTAAAAGATTTCTAATTATTAACTTCTGCCACAAACTTAATCCCTGTCCTTAATTAACCATCTCCTTTATAAAGCCAGAAGGATTACTCGTATTTTCAGGAACTTTTGGTGTGAGATTATTTCTCACCGAGTATTGAATATCCAAACAAATAATACAGACTTCCGAATGGAGTCCCACTAACAACTCACGAACTTCCGAAGTCAATACTTTAATCTTTCAACTATATCATTATCGTTGCGAAATTTATTATCCGTCTTACTGTTCGGCATACTCGAAGGAGTCTATTAACTCGAACCGTATGATGGTCTTTTAGCTTTTTAAATCTTCCCTGATGAAAACATTGTGTGTGCGCTGAAAGAATAAACTTACACAATTCAGTGTGCTATGTGGTTCACTTCTCATACAGGTACGTGAATGTGATTTTGATCCGGGTTTTAGGTGGTCATAAGATGTGAAAACTCCATGGAAACTGGAAAAAAGCAGGGAACGAGAAGCCAAAGTAAAGGTACATCATCGGATTATGTGAACAGATTAACCCGAGTGAAACTCATGAAATGAGCGGTGGCGGATGAGTGTCATAAGCGAGAGTGCTATTCTCATTCTGGCTTGACAAATACTACAACTCTGGAATCCGCTTCGCACCCATTTGCACGTTCCTAATACCGTAATCAAATTACCCAATGTATATGATGACAACCCGCAGAGCGAAGAGTGAGAGATTCAGCGACAGCCTCGGAATCTGAAGCCCAGGGAAGATTTTCTGTAATCACCGTCGTCACCAACGACCGACGACGTTGTCACTAGCTCACATGAGTTGAGTACAAGTACATATACAAATTTAATAGCTCCCGTATGGTGTTTGGGTCCACTTAAAGCTGTGAACCACAACCAGAAAAGAGTGCTTATTATGTTCACATCAGAATGGATAAAAGTTTCAAGGAAATGAGAGTGTGTTTCCATGTGTTTTTTTTGTTTCCCTGATCTCTTCTATTCGTAAGAGAAATATCATTGGACCGGAGTGAAAAGTTCTTCTGCAGCTTTCAAGGGATTACGGATTTTGCAACGCTAATGACACGTGGATGTGATGTTATAATTGTTTTTTTTTTGGTCTGTTAAGGCTATTATAGGTGCTGTTAAGAGAATTATGGATTCGTGAAAAAAAAATTTAAGCGAAAATATGGGGAGTACCAGGAATACTTTATGGGTACATATTGTCTCTCCAAAAATAAACTAAATGAACAACTGGGTCTGACAAACTTGCTTTTATTTAATAAACAGACTTAGAATTTTAAAAATGGATGTTATCAGAGAAAATGTTCTGAAGCATTAAACACATTTTAAAAAGCCTCAAACAGAATGCCATGTGATTTCTTAAGCAAGTATGGATTTATGAAAGAACAAATATTTTAAATCGTTGTAGCAGCTTACGAAAAAAACTGTTTTGTATAAATAAATTTTTAAAACATTTTAACATAAAATTAAAATTTGTATTGTTGTGCAAATGAAAATTAAATTTCCATGAAAAAAAATATTAATGGAAACCCAAAAAATATTTTGTTTGTATGTTTCGATTTTCAATTTTTTTTTACTTTTTAAGAGCATCTGCATACATTTTTGTATTTAAATCTGCTATTGATGTGCACTCATATTATGATACGCAACATACTGTTATCACAATGTACTGCATTGTACTTTTTGACGAATCGACAATTCGTACTAAGAGATCAATGACCTAACTAGCAAATTGATTCTTTAGCGAAGAGGACACAGTTCTTACAACCTGCCCCTGCTCGGGCGCCAGTTAAAGATATTCTATCCGAAGATATCACAAATTCGCAAACACTAGCCCAACAGGTTGGCCTTTTTTTTCATCATCCATTAATCCACTAACTTACTTTAAGTATTTCCACTTAGTTTTAAAAATAATAATATTTTACTTTATTTAAGATAAATTCATCAATCATTCATTGTAGTAATTTATTAAGTTTGTTTATCAAATTTAAACAAACTTTTAGTATAAATAGTGCTTTGTAAATAAATATAAATCAATTTTAATTTGGAATTCAACAACTTCTCAAACTTTTCCGTCCTTTTTAAACTATTTACATACATACATGTCATATATACAGCCTTATCATCGTATCTTTACGATCGTAACGTTTATTTCCTTCATGGTATCTGTTTCGTAACGGAAAAAACCGACGTTTACTAACGCGTGTATTTGACGTAAACGCCAATAAATTAATAAAGTGTTGATTCGTGTCAAATAAGCAAAGAAGAATCATGGATAGTGCAGCAGTGTTATTGGAAGCGGAAAGATATGAATAAAGAAAATTAAATAAAGAAAAAAGAATATTCTTAAGAAATATATCAAATATTTTCTAACTCAGAAACAGCGTAATTATAAATTATAAAAGCTTATTCGTTTTTAATTTTTCTTTGGAAAATTTTCCACTTATAATTTGCTGTCGGAGAAATCGGAAATCAAATATCTTCATAAATCGCATGAATTCACCATGCGTTGCTGCCATTATGACATTTCATCGGCATGTAACGCAAGGATTTGACATTTTCAACGCACACAAACTTTATTTTCGTAGATTTTTCCGATTGCCCTATCGGAACGTCTACAATCATACAAAATTCCTACATTTCGTAGAAATCGGAGAAAATTACATTCCGATCGGGTACGATGATAAGGCTTATAGTTTTTGTTCTTTTGGGTCTTACTAAGCTTTCCCTAAAGATTAGAGGTATGAATGTGGTTATGAAATCAACATAGTTACAATTTTTTAATTTGAAACGAAAAAAGCAGTATTTAGTACACAACAGAATTATTATTTTATTTTTAAAATAGACTAAAACTACTCGGAGAAAATATGGTTTTATTAATATGTTGATATAACAGAAGCTGGGAAAATAAACTTTTAATGTTCTTGGACTGTTACGTTACATCAAATATTGCGGTGGGTTTCTTTGTTATTTTAAATGCTGATTTAAATTTGTTTTTCGAAATATTTAAGCCCTATACTTTCAACAAAACTTATTTAATGTGACCAAAACGGATAAACTAAAAAACTAATTTTGAATTAATAAAACTTACCATTTTGTTACGTTTTGTATTTTAATTTTTTTTTTTTAATTTCAAGGAATCAAAGAAAAACGTGTTTATCGCGAAGTAAGTAACGAATATCTCTTTGAAATTTATGTTACTCGTTACTTTGGGATGTATAAAAAATAAAAATGGCGAAAAGCCCGCGAAATTTGAAATATTTTTTTTTTTTCTTTGAGGTTTCGTTTTTCTCGTTTTGGTCCATATACAAGGTGGCGCAAAATCAATCAATATATAGGAAGATGTTACAAGTTTTGCCAATGACGTCAATCATATTTGAAATTTGTGAACTAGACAGTCGCAGTACACAAACAGACAGACAATGGAGCGCTATACTCCGCAAGAGCATGGAATAATTGTGTCAATTTTGTTGACCAAATTCGGTCGGGGGTTTTAGCGTAGAGTAAATTTCGCCGTCGATTTCCTAATCGTGTCGTACCAACTTGGCAAACAATTCTGCACTTAGCTACTCGATTCGAATAGACTATAACCACAGGACAACGTGGACACCACCGGATCGGTCGTTCACCGAGAATGTCAAGACGAACCCTACAGCGAACTTTGGTGAAAGATGTACACATGTTCCCGCACAAGTTGCATCAGTAAATGCCGGATTTAATGCTGACTGTCTATAGCGTGTGAATTACTGTCAAGCCATTCTAAATCTCAACAACGAAGAAGACGATTTTGTGTCGAAAATCATCATGAGCGACGAGGCGCATTCCCACTTAAGCGGTTATTACGTCAAAAAGCAAAATCTTCGTCTCTGGTGCACTGAAAATCTGCGTATGATGTACGAACAGTCATTACATCCCCTCAAAGCCACTGTGTGGTGCTCATACGTTCACTAAACACTAATACTGCTGAACGCTACATGGCCATGACATGATAAATGATTTCTGCTGGAATTGAGCGAGGCTTGGTGAATATGTGGTTTCAACAAGATATAGTGCAACGGCACACACAACACGAGCCACGATGGATATTGTGAACAAAGCGTTTTTTGGTCGAGTAATCTCCCGTTTTGGCGATTTGGCATGGCCAGCAAGATCGGCCGATTTAACCATATCCCAGAATTCTTTATTTGGGGCTACTTGAAGTCACGGTCTTATGCCAACAAGCTTCAGACAATCGCAGTCCTAAAGGAGAATATTCAGTTATAACAGAATATAACAGTTATTACACGAAATCTTGCTGAACGTTATGCAAAATGCGATAAAACGGGCACAAATATGTATCAACAACGGCAGCAGCGACTTGACGGATATCATCTTTTCCACTTAACCGAAAAAACCGTAAAAGTCCAAATAAAGATTTCCATCACTCAAAATATTTTTTTTTAAGTTAAAAAGTAATTCAAACATAAAATTGGATGATTAATTTTGCGCCACCTTGTATATATTAACTTACTAATAAACTGTCAACATAAAATAACATTAATTAAGGAAAGAAAAAACATTTTGTCTACAAAATTATGCTTAGTCAAAAAGTATAATTTGATTCTAATTTCAGGATCTAATGGATTCAAGTGAAAGTATACTGTAACTTATCTGATTTATTATGGAAGGGCTTTGAGCTTGGATATCAAGCACATCTCGACGGATCTTGTAGAGATTAATCGATGTTCTATTAATTTTAGTTGACAGACCGGATTTTGGATTTTATTTTTATCAATTTCCAAAGCACATACTCAACTAAAATTGCCGTATTTCTCCTTCAAATTGTTCCATATCATTCGTAAAAATTAATCGAATTCGAGATTTTGATCAGGCTTGACACTATGATGACAGGGAAGACAATGCCGTCTAACTGAAGGTCTGTCTGTATGTCTGCTCGACAACAGCCTAAGCGATTCATATATTCATATAATAAAAGCTATCAAATGATCAAAAATAAAATACACAACTTGGTCACATGAACATGCTCTTATATATAGGTGAAAATGTGATGACAGACATTTCTTCAATGATGAAGAAGTGCTCTCCGACATTTGAGGCTATAGCTTGCTACTAGAGATCACAACTTCTAGTGTATCACAACGGATCTACATTGATCTAAGTGTGACGCTAACAAAGTCAACTGTCACCCACTAACCAAACCCAAAGTAATCTAGTAAAATGGAAAGGCAATTTATAAAAGTTACTACCTTAAAAAAAAAAGAAGATTTTTCTAATTTTAAACGATTTTAGCATCTTACAATCTCTTAACATTTTACTAAAGTTAAATCACAAAATGGCTACTTTATACTGTGGTACAAAATAAAAAAAAAAAGAGTTAAATGAATAATACTTCGAGTAAATACATAATTATTAAGAATTTATTTTCTTTCTTCAAGTCATTCAATTAATCCACTCTATTTGACTTTTCGGCACGTGTCGTCTGACAGATGGTCTAATGTCAATCTGTAATCTGCTGTCACTTTATTATTTTCATCACAGGGTGACTTCAAGGCGCCACAGTTCTAATGAAATGATTTCAGGCTCATAGTGATATGAATTCATAAACTTTAATTCTGTCCATATAGTCGGTTCGGAAAATATTGCTAAAACATTTAATGACTTTTTTACTAACATCGCTGCTAAAACTATTAAAGATGCAGGTCTTGAAACCGATGAATTATGTGATTTTTCTAATGGGTATGAAAAAGTGATAGATAGTAGCTTCCTCTATGAACCAATTTCCTCTCTCGGGCTTCAGAAACAAATTATGTCGCTTGATAATTTGAATTCAAATTCATATACTAATAACAGTTTTTCTAATCGCTTTTTAAAAAATATATCTAATAATATTGCTTTCGTTTTGGCTCACCTTTTTAATAAAAGTATTTTCAATGGAAATTTTCCCAAGGCTCTTAAAACGGGTGAAATAGGTATGACTATTTTCAAAAAAGGTAAGGTATTTTTAAAAAAGGCAATAAATAATTTATAGGCCTATTTTTCTGCTTTCTAACTTTTATAAAATATTTGAGAAGTTGTTAAAAACAAGAATTGTAAGGTTCCTCGAAAAACATTCATTTTTAAGTCCGAGTCAGTACAGCTTTAGAGAAGAAAAAATGTACAGAACATGCTCTTTTAAGTTTTTGTTCTGAGGTACATGATAATCTAAATAGTAAAAAAAATACTGCATCATTATTTATTGATATAACAAAGGCTTTTAATACCGTGGACTATAGAATTCTTTTAATTAAATTGAGAAAAGCTGGCCTTAGAGGATTCATACTAATATGGTTTGCTTCATATCTTATAGGAAGAACTCAAAAAGTAAGAATAGGAGATGTATTTAGTCAATGTCTTGATTTTAATACAGGAGTGCCTCAAGGTTCTGTTCTTGGACCCCTTCTGTTTTTATTATGTAAATTCTCTTTTTTCTCAACCTTTAAGAAGCAAAACTATTGCGTTTGGAGATTACACCGCTTGTGTGTGTTCGGCCCCATCCTGTCTCGATCTGATGGCGGATGTAAACCATGACCTTGAAAAACTGAGGTACTGGTTTAAAATTCATAAACTTGTACTAAGCGATAAAACTAAGATTAAGAGAAGCCCCTGGTTGGCTTCAATTTTCGAATTTTTACCTTTCATAGTTAAGTTATACTTGTAATAAAATGCTTTTTAGCTCGAATATATGTAACTCAAATTTCTGCAGTTATACTTTTAATTGCGATCTTGTTTGTTCATCTCAATGTATTGATATTCAATTAGTTCAAGAATTCAAATATCTTGGTCTACTAATCGATAGCAAATTAAACTGGAATCCTCACACTAATCTAATTAAAAATTATCTTCTAAAACCTACTTACATATGTATTCTACCATCTAAGAAAATACTGTTCCAAAACGCTATTAGAAACTTTTTATTTTATATTCTAGAAGGCGTATTCGAGAAAAATACGCTATTTGCGATAAAAAATGTGTGTTAAAAAATTGTTAATTAATAAGTTTCAATAAAACCACGAATGCAGTTCTCGGAAGTATAAAAATTAAAGCGTTGCAGCACCTGCATACCCTTAATCATATTACAGAACGAAACGCTCTGACACCAACATATACCCTTAATTAGTAAACGTACAACCAATTTTGAATTTCTTAATATCGGCAAGTTATCAAAATACAATCAACCACCAAACAATTGGCAATTAGCGAATCATATTACCTTCGCTGGGTCATCATGATTGAACCTGTTCCCACAGTCAGTTCAGTTCACTAATATTACTATACGCCACATACAGTCGACACATGTTGGATCGCCACAATTTTGATATGTACTTACCAATAATGAAAAATAAAGTTTTTTTTTTATTTAATTTGTATGTTACATATAAGTTACCCTTTTTTAATGTCTAACGATAAGAAAACCAAATAATTCTAAAAAAATAAAATTTTAGCCATTTTCGATGCTGACTTTAACTCGTAAAAGAGCTCAGATCGCACGTGTAACGTAACAGTCTTTTCATGTAACGTAACAGTCCCAACATCTTTCTTTCCACAGAATCTTAAAATACAGTATTTAGTGTAATTAATATTTTATTTGCTTCTTCCTTTCTTAATCACAGAAACCTCGTACCTCACGTTTGAAATAGTACACTAAAAGAGCAGACTTATTGCATAATGTAATGTAACCTCAAAATCTACTTCCAAATTCATGTAACGTAACAGTCCTGCTAAAACATTTTTAGCGTTTAAATGACAGGCCTCACTGATTTTTAAATTAATAGAAAATGTTAGTTAGGAAGTCTATTTTGAGAAAAAAATAATAGATATTGAAAAAGTATTCAGTTTCATATATTTTCAGGTAAATTTTTATTGAAATATGCGTATGAATGTAACGTAACAGTCCGCGTTTTGGTCCATATACGTTTTTCTGGGAATCAATCTCAGTGATGGTCTTAAGCGGCTTTTCATTATTTAAAACTTTCCAAAAATGTTTAGCCAGTGGCAGTGGTGGAAAACTTGTATAACTAAATTCTTTATGAACTCCATCTAATATTTTGCGTGGCAAGCATTCTTTGCACATTCTGACAGGAATATTCCTATGAAATAAATTTAGTCTAATGTAAACACTAGATACTTAAGTCTTTATCTCAAATGTCTAAATATTGAAGAAGATCCATAGTTCTTAGTAATAACTTCTCAAAGTAACATAACTAAAACAGCTCAAAGCAACACATACAAAAAAAGGCAAACTTCATAATGTTCATCATTAATCTTTTTATCCTGGACATCTTCAATCTTTATCAAATGACAAATTTGACAAACTGTTTACAGCAATACCACAAAATTTAACATCCCAGTAATTCATTTGAAGGTATCTCCCATCAGAGCACAGCACACTTAACTTTGCCTTCAATTAACTTCTATTTATTTGGAGATTCAATTTATCTACGAAATTCCCCAATCGATTTCGAAATCAATTTGAAAAAGAAAAATTGAAAGGATCACCAAAGGAGCAAGAAATGGCGCACAAAAAAAGAAAAAAGACACAAAATTATTTTCTTAAACAGAGGAAAAAATACTTTCCAAGAGGACTTAATTTAAAAAGTACACTCGTACACAAGGACAAGATGCTAGTATGCCACACTGCCAGTGCTTCATACTCGTACTCTTCTCCTATAGCAAGATGGAACATTCTTCTTTCCTTTCGTAGGAAGCTAAAGCAAAATACAAAATAATTTTCCAAGTGGAAAACAAAAGGCAACTTAAAAATAACAAAAAAAAAAAAATAGAATTGTATGACAGAAGAAAAACAAAAAAAAAGAGAGAAAAGAAAATAAAAGCAACAAAAGGATACAAACATGTACTTAAGGATCTGATGCGAACAATTTATTGTCGGAACAAAGTAGCGTTCGCATCCTTAAAACAGATAAAACATCGATTAAACTTCGATAAAGACCCTTGAGAGATAGTGATAGAGTAATGGTGCGGAGTGGTACGGTGTGTTGCGGCGTAGGTGAGCCAGGTGAGCAAGCATCAACTCCCATTGAGGATGCCGAATGTCCTCACTCGTTAAGTAAACGACCCTGTACAAGCTCAATTCATCGAAGTGATGTCAACTATGACGATATAAGATTGTGTGATTTCCCGTTCATTGGTACGGGTGCAGTTGGGTCTGGTCTGGGGAATGTATACCCCACAATAAAGAAGACACTTTGTGAATTTTGCCGGTAAAAATTCTGTTGATTCGTTTTTTTTGAGAGAATTGTCTAATTTACGCGGTTTTATATTTGGGGTTTAATTTAATTTTATATTGTTCACCTAAAGCCTTGGTAGAAATAAGGCAAAATTAGGTGCGGGCAGCAGCTTGTGGAGAAGCAGGGCATATTTTCTTACAACAATAAACCATTCTTTTATGCCTTTTCTCCGACAGGAACCGAGGGAACCTGCAATTTTCTCCCGAGCTCGAACTTCTAATATCAGAGGCAGTACTTTCGAAAAAAATTCTGGCGCTAAGTTTTAAACAGCCTACCTACATATTATTAAGGTATTAATATGATACTACTTAACAATTTGCTAACTTTAAAGTAGTTTACTAACTCATTCTTAATTCGAAACATTTTCTAACTAGTATCGTACTAAAACAATTTTCTTAAGAAATTCCTTCTGAACACACAAAACAATGACAGGTAACCTTTTTAGACGTTAGTAATGTCAAAGAGTGATATGAAGTTAGCACGACACTAAAAAATTAAAATAGGTATTCGATGATTTTAACTTTAATAAAAGGGTAGGGAAAGTATATTATATACGAGTATATTCGAATAAAATTTGCAAAATCTTTCTTTTAACCTAGTTTCATACTAAAACAGTTTTAACATCGTACTAATTCAACTAAAATTTAGCGCCTTTGTTTTTAGGCTGCATTGCCTGGGAATCGATCGTCGGACATTCGTTGGACTTACCATTACAACTCGGAGTACTTCAAAAAGCTTGTCCTCTAGAAATTCTGGAATTTCCTTTTTGCTGCAACTGAGATCTTAACTGGAATAATATCATGCTTTTGATAGGTTTACAGTTGAGTGAGTTGAATTTGGTTATCTAGTTAATACAAAATCAGCTTTTGCGCAGTTGATTCATCAAGTGGTAAGTGTCACTCACGTTGCGAAAATATTTATTGTTTTATTACTGCAAACGCAAATTGTGTATCAAGCAGATATGTCGCCTTTCCACATTTCCAATCAAAACTCAAAAAATCATCATTGTTAACTGAAAGCTCCTTGAGTTCACTTTTATACAGTTTCCAATTGTCATATTCCCATATTTCCATATTACAACAAGTTCATTGTTAGTTGGAACATAAGTACTATGGTAAGTGGATCTTATTAGGCTAATCGCGCACTGGCAACTGTGATCGAAATCAAATATTCTAATCACCAGTTGAAAAAGAACCGCGCACTGGCAACTCTTTACTCACGCTCACACTCCTTTCTCTCTTGCGCTTATAGAAAACAGCTCAACTGTTGCGGATTAATTTTAGGCAATCGTTTAGTGTGTCAAATCACAAACTTTTTAGTTGCTTTAATCGTGTTGCTCTAAGTGCGTGGTGTCCCATATAATCCTATATGTTTCATTCTAGCAACTAAACATTTGCGGAACTAAAAATTGAATATGCGCGCCTGGCCTTACGGTCGCACTTAGAATAATGTAGATCCGTTTCGCTACCCTAGAGATTGCGACATACATGTAATGAAACCTATGATAAATTATGTCATTCAAGACCGTTGAGCAGGATCGAAATCTTTACCTACTTGGGTTTCACTAAGTGCCAAAACAACTGGCCTGTTAAAAACAGTGTGGATATACGCAGCCAAAAAATTCGCTCTCAGCCCACGAATATATCAATAGTCAACTCTAAAAATAACCAGCCATTGCTATTTTATAAAAAAAAATAAAACCAATACAGACGAAATCTAAGAAAATTACTGTATAAGGTTAATTAAAAAGCCTTTTCAATACAACATCACTAAAAGTGTTATGCCTTTAGTAGTGACGTTGAATTGATCCGAACCCTAACAATCAAAACAGTAATTCTCCATACATCTGTTATTTTGAAAATGTTTAAAAGGTTGAATTTTTTTAAACCATGCTGATTATTATAAATAATAATTTAATTACAATTGAAGGAAAAGAATTCACACAAAATTGACTAAAAAAGTATTTGAATCATAGATAATTTTGCAATAGATCCGTAATTTCTCACTTCGTTTTTTCAAAAACAAAAGTTCAATAATAAACGTCAACCAATTTTACTAAATTTTTTTTATAATCTTCACACGCTCAAGGGATAATGATTACCCTTTAAACGTTTCAACACCACGCGGGCGTGAAGTTTAATTATCGCTGATCGTGTTAAAGTTCGTAAGATCTTACTTCAAAAATAGTTGTTCACAATTTGGTCTGGTGGTGGTATCATTGGCTTACATTTGTTATCGCATGGACTTATGTTAACTGGAGTCGATGATATGAATGTGCAGGAAAATAATTACTTCTACTTATCCAGCTCCCGATCCATGGAGAGTCTCCGCCTGCGGTCTTCCATCGGTTGCGATCCATCGCGAGGTCCCTCCAGTCATCAAGACCAAGCGCTCTTGCGTTTGTAACCGCCTGGTCCCTGTAGCGGAGGTTAGATCTTCCTCGTCATCTCGAACCTGGGGGCTGGGGTTTGAAGATTTTCTTGGCTAGAGCGTTGTGGTCCATTCGCTCGATGTAACCGAGCTAGTGTAGTCGACGTGTTTTGGCTCTTTGGACTACATCCACATCTTGGTTCAGCTCGTATAATTCACGTTTAAATCTTCTCCTCCATTCGCCCTCTTCGCATATAGGACCAAATATCCGCTAAAGAATTTTTCACTCGAAAGTGCCCAGTATCAATTTCCTATTCTTACTTATTGTCCAGCACTCGGCGGAAATTATTTTCCGCCTATATATACTGTAGCGTAGAGTAATGTTAAGTAAAAATGTGGAGGATTTTTAATAAATAATGGGTGGCCAAACACAAGTTTGTTTTTAAAAATGTAATAAATTGAACGAAATTAAATTTTGTCCACGTATTATGGCTTTGTTAGTTAGAGTAAACATATCCACTTGCGTACCGCAGGGTGCGGTAGTTTTTTCGGCCAAAACTCGCTTTGGAAATAAGTTTTCTATATTTTCCATTGTTATTCAGACGTAAAGCGACTCATTTCGTTCCATGTTAGGTGTAATACTGACTTTCTGTCAAGATTTCGAGCGGGAAACAGCTGTCAGTGTCAAACCTATGATTTAAAAAACATCACTAGATGTCCCACCCATTATATGAAACCAAAACCAATAAACAAACAGAAAATAACTCAAAATAGTACCTACGTTAGACATTTTACTTATGTATCTGTTATGTTATAAGTCCCACCTGAAAGTGAACATTTGATTAACAAACTATACCGATAAAATTAATAACATAAAAATTCAATGAAAAATATAGCTTTAAAAAAAATATGAATACTAAATGAATGTGTGCTCATAAAATAAAATGCACGACTGGATCGCACGAACTTGCTCTGATGTAAAAGACTAAGAATTTCAAAATGAATGTTATGACAGAAAAACTGTTCATAAGCATAAAATTCATTTTTTTAAATTCTTTTAGTAATAAGGGATAAACATAGAATGCTATGCAAATATGAATTTATGCAAGATCAAAAATTATAAGTATAGTTATATATTTATATATGTATTATAAATATAGTGGTTTCTTAAAAAAATAACCTTTTATATACAAAATTTTTAAAACATTTAAAAAAAATGTTGGTACGCCGAATTCGAGTTTTTATTATGGAACGAATAAAAATTAAATTATCAAAAAAAATACTGAGCCGTTTTTGAGATAACGAATTCTCCAAAAAAAAAATTTTTTTTAAACTTCAAAAAATATTTTTTTTTTTCAAGTTTTGAAATTCAATATTTTTCAAACTTTTTAGAAACTTCTCTCTAAAAAGTTTCATTAAAATCCGTTATTTCGATACAGAGAAATTCAAAATTTTAAAAGATGGTTCTATGGTAGGTACTGTCAGTAATTTTTTTTTTTTATAATCTACACGCGCTCAAGGGATTATGATTACCCTTTAAATGTTTGAACACAGAGCGGGCGTGAAGTTAAGGAAGAGAAAGAAGGATAGGAAAGATGTGTGGCACGATGTTCTGAGACTGAAGGTTGTTGTCTCAGATATTTTATCTTAATTTCAATTTTTTTATTAAACTATAGATCGTAAGAATTAATCAAAAGAAAAAAAATTTTAACAAAATTCTAGACGCCGTTTTCGAGCAAAATACGATTTTGAAAAACAATTTTTAAACATTTGTAAGGTGGCTACTATTATTTTTAGGTAAAATAATTTTTTTCTCACATCTTGTAGATTATATTGAGAAACTTTATTTTTATTTAGTTTTTGAAAACAAAATTTTGAAACTTTTTTCAAAAATCCAAAGCAATTTTTTTGGAAAATTTGAATCCAAAATTCTTTTCAAATTATTGGGGAGCCTTTGCATAGTAAAATTGATCAAAATCAGTTGTTACTGTTTTTGAGAAAATTAAAACAAAAAACAAATTGTTCCAGCTACCAGGGGTACCATTAATAACCATTTTTCGGAAAAAAATTCCAACCATTATCTAGCCTTAACCAAAGGAATTTTATTTTATCTTTCTTTTTTAAATCTGTTGAACAGTTTTGAGAAAAAAAAAAATATTTATAAAATTTCGAAAAAATTCTTATTTTTGGTCTTAAAAAAAAAGAAAAAAACTGTGGGGGGGGGGGGGGGGCGAGAAATAAAAATGATATCTACCAAGTTTAAAGAAAATCGGATAAGCGGCTTAGGCTGTAGTCGAGACCCACTTTTTTCGTCTTCGGTATCATCGTAATGTCAACTTTGATCAAAATCTCGAGTTCAATTTTTTTTCCGAATGCATAACTTGCTTTATAGTACCTGTGTATAAGTCGCAAGTAAAAATAAAATGAAAATTAATTTAAACAAAAAAATGTCGTGCGTCAATTACTTACATTTGGAAATTTTTCGAATCCAGATTTTAAATAATTTTTTTCCTTGATTTAAGTATTCAGTTTGAGAATTGCAGTTATAAGATTTACAAAAAAGACCCGGGCAACACCGGGTATTATTGGCTAGTTAATAATAAAATTCCACAAGTTAAAAAAAGCGTTGACCTCAGATTAAACAATTCCGACAGCTGATAATTGTGTCGGTTTACACGGCCAGAATTGAAAATTATTGTTTAATCAACACAAATTTGCCTATTTCAATTTGAACTCCCATTTGATTGGGTTGGCGTGCGGGTTCAAGTCAATAAAAATTGGCTTACGTTGTTGATCAGCACGTTTACACTTACTCAACATTATAGAACAGCTTAGTTTATTTTCATAAATCTACCTAATTTAAACTCATTTATATTTATTTTTAAGATCGGGTTGGCCGTGGCACGATGGTTGAGTGCTCGCCT
>OZ007555.1:205064200-205167459 GCA_963931855.1 Philhelius festivus | reverse complement strand
GTACATTATTCGACCAAAATATAAACACAAAAAAACTCCATCGTATCACACATTGCCCTTTGCCCCGAATGTGACCAACAAGTTACTACACGTATTTGCCAAAGCTGAAATGAACATCGTCCACACCAACAACAACAAACTAAAATCTAGACTGGGATCCACAAAAGACCACATACCAACAAATCGACGCAGTGGCATATATCAAATCTCTTGTTCAAATTGCGACAAAAAATACATTGGACAAACAAGAAGAGCTGCTAAGACCAGATTTAATGAACACCTTCGATCGGTAAAAAAGAAAGAGATAGATAAAGCAATAGCTGCTCACATTTATGATCCAAATAATAAAGAACCACACTCAATTTCAACATTTGACAACAATTTTAAACTTATAAAAAATGTAAACAAACCACATAAACTAGACGCATACGAATCAATTCACATATACTTAAACAACAACCTGATGAATTTAGAACCTGGACCAATTGATTCTCATTTATTCAACGTTATGAAGAAGAAGAAGAAATAATAACAACTGTTTTTCATTACTCTTTTTATAACACTCTTTATTTTGTTTTACTTACTTTCTCTAAGTCTAATTTCTTTTTCCTTGTAATCTCTTTGTACTTTTGTTTAATTGTCGCCCGCTGATGATGGTTCCGCAGCCGAGAACCGAAATGCATTCGTACTAATAATAAAAGTTTAAATTTCAAAAATAAAAGTCGTTGTTTTCAATTTTGTTTTATTTTGATTTTGCTTTTATTTGACGATATTTGCGGTCTATAAGGTGTTTAAAAGTTTTTCAAATAATTATACAGACCACAAACTTGGCTTTAACATTTCGCGATTAAATTGCTTAATTAAATTTGAAAAGTAATTTTTCAAAAACTATTCACTCGAACAACTTTATTTAAAGACAGAATTAAAGAATGTATTTCTGGCTTTTCAAAACGCTATAGCATTTTTCTGTAGGTATCACCGTTATTTTTTAATAATTTTTTTTCTGTTTGAAGTGATTTTTTTCTTAAATTGCCCCTCCCGCCTAAACGGGGGAAATAGACTCCCCCCCTCCCATACGATTTTTTTCTTGTCTAAGTCCAACCTACATGCCCTAGCTTTTTGTCACACCTTATGCAAATCACCCTTTATGTAATTTGAAACCTACACGGAATAAATAAATAAACTGTGATGTTATTTATATGAAATTGATGTTATACTTATTGAATTTTAAGTATAAGATAATTTAAATGTTAAAGAAACAAAAAATCGTCGTCAGCTGATTGTTTGTGGGTGTAAAGATCGTCAGTTTATGTTCCAAAGATACTATGCGACGCTCGAATGCGTTGAGCGCGCGACATGTTTATCGCGCTGACTGACGGTGTTACCCCCGTCAAAAGTGCAGCTGACTATTTTCTTTATTATTTTAAAAGTATAAAAATTGAGATATATAAATTTCATAAGGTATAAAATAAATTATTTTTCAAATTTTAAATGAGGTTTATGTCCGTGACTGACATTGAATCCCCCCTCGGCAATACAGCTGACGATAATTTTTTGAAGAAATATGATTAAAACAATAATTTAATACAGTTTCGCTTGGTATAAAATTCATCGGAGCAAATTTTTTTCCAATGACTTTTGCATGCTGTCTCCTTTAGCTCCACCGCTTTCGGAGCAGCTGACGTTCAGATCTGTTATGTGTTAGGGAAAACTATTATTGTTATGATTTTCAGCCGGTATGAAATGACTTCGTCAACTATAGCGCTACCTCCCGTACTATACGTTAGACATTTTACTTATCTGTTATGTTATAAGTCCCACCTGAAAGTGAAACATTTGATTAACAAACTATACTAATAAAATTAATAACATAAAAATTCAATGAAAAATATAGCTTTAAAAAAAAATATGAATACTAAATGAATGTGTGCTCATAAAATAAAATGCACGACTGGGTCGCACGAACTTGCTCTGATGTAAAAGACTAAGAATTTCAAAATGAATGTTATGACAGAAAAACTGCTCATAAGCATAAAATTCATTTTTTTAATTCTTTTAGTAATAAGGGATAAACATAGAATGCTATGTAAATATGAATTTATGCAAGACCAAAAATTATAAGTATAGTTATATATTTATATATGTATTATAAATATAGTGGTTTCTTAAAAAAATAAGCTTTTATATACAAAATTTTTAAAACATTTAAAAAAAAATGTTGGTACTCCGAATTCGAGTTTTTATTATGGAACGAATAAAAATTAAATTATCGAAAAAAATACTGAGCCGTTTTTGAGATAACGAATTCTCCAAAAAAAAATATTTTTTTTTTAAACTTCAAAAAATATTTTTTTTCTAGTTTTAAAATTCAATATTTTTCAAACTTTTTAGAAACTTCTCTCTAAAAAGTTTCATTAAAATCCGTTATTTCGATACTGAGAAATTCAAAATTTTAAAAGATGTTTCTATGGTAGGTACTGTCAGTATTTTTTTTTTTTTTTTTATAATCTACACGCTCTCAAGGGATTATGATTACCCTTTAAATGTTTGAACATAGCGCGGGCGTGAAGTTAGGGAAGAGAAAGAGGGATAGGAAAGATGTGTGGCATGATGTTCTTAGACTGAAGGTTGTTGTCTCAGATATTTTATCTTAATTTCAATTTTTTTATTAAACTATAGATCGTAAGAATTAATTAAAAGAAAAAAAATTTTAACAAAATTCTAGACGCCGTTTTCGAGCAAAATACGATTTTGAAAAACAATTTTTAAACATTTGTAAGGTGGCTACTATTATTTTTAGGTAAAATAATTTTTTTTTCTCACATCTTGTAGATTATATTGAGAAACTTTATTTTTATTTAGTTTTGAAAACAAAATTTTGAAACTTTTTTTCAAAAATCCAAAGCAATTTTTTTGGAAAATTTGAATCCAAAATTCTTTTCAAATTATTGGGGAGCCTTTGCATAGTAAAATTGATCAAAATCAGTTGTACTGTTTTTGAGAAAATTAAAACAAAAAACAAATTGTTCCAGCTACCAGGGTACCATTAATAACCATTTTTCGGAAAAAAAATTCCAACCATTATCTAGCCTTAACCAAAGGAATTTTATTTTATCTTTCTTTTTTAAATCTGTTGAACAGTTTTGAGAAAAAAAAATATTTATAAAATTTCGAAAAAATTCTTATTTTTGGTCATAAAAAAAAAACAAAAAACTGTGGGGGGGGGGGGGGGTGAAATAAAAATGATATCTACCAAGTTTAAAGAAAATCGGATGAGCAGCTTAGGCTGTAGTCGAGACCCACTTTTTTCGTCTTCGGTATCATCGTAATGTCAACTTTGATCAAAATCTCGAGTTCAATTTTTTTTCCGAATGCATAACCTATAGTACCTATGTATAAGTCGCAAGTAAAAATAAAATGAAAATTAATTTAAACAAAAAAAGTGTCGTGCGTCAATTACTTACATTTGGAAATTTTTCGAATCCAGATTTTAAATAATTTTTTTCCTTGATTTAAGTATTCAGTTTGAGAATTGCAGTTATAAGATTTACAAAAAAGACCCGGGCAACACCGGGTATTATTGGCTAGTTAATAATAAATTCCACAAGTTAAAATAAAGCGTTGACCTCAGATTAAACAATTCTGACAGCTGATAATTGTGTCGGTTTACACGGCCAGAATTGAAAATTATTGTTTAATCAACACAAATTTGCCTATTTCAATTTCAACTCCCATTTGAATTGGGTTGGCGTGCGGGTTAAAGTCAATACAAATTGGCTTACGTTGTTGACCAGCACGTTTACACTTACTCAATATTATTGATCAGCTTAGTTTATTTTCATAAATCTATCTAATTTAAACTCTTTTATATTTATTTCTAAGATCTACTCGTTCCCGTTGACAAACCCTTTATTATTCGTATAATATTGTAAAGAATTTATGTTATCTTAAAAAAAAAAACGATACAAATAATAGTTTTCGAACTTGTTACAGGAAACCGGGGCCTTTATTGGTTTCTTATAACTAAATTTCCAACACACCGACTTGGTGAAATTTATTCCTCAAAACAACCCAACGACAGGCGAAGTGTACTTTATGTCAGATGAACACATCTTTTGCAAAAGAAAAAAAATGATTTTACGTGTCTTTTCTCTTTCGTGGAACTAAATTTGTTTCGGTATATTGAGACAAGAGATTGTGCTTGTTGTTTCTAGAAATGTCATCTAATGCACTTCGGTCCTTTGGGAATGGAATGGTTTTTATGTTATCAAATAACAAGACACACAGACACACATTAAGACATATTACTGAGATTATTTCATGCCGGTATATGTATGAATTGATTTTCACTTTTATTTGTGCTGCTTTTGCTCCTTTCCTGTTCTTTGATGGTATAGCTTCATCAGTACTAGTCTTTAACCCGGGATGACTGCCTTTGTTGTCTTTTTTTTATATCTCTTTGTATAGCTATTGGACAAAACACTAAAATAAGTGAACGCGGGGAATGTGATTGAAAGCGTTATTGAGTTTAAATACTTTTGTACTTTGTAGACACAAAGAAATTGTAGAGAGCTCCGGATCGAATCGAGCAAAAAAATCACTTATCGAAAATTACTTCGAATTTAACCTGTAGGTAGTTAAACTAAACGGTTGGAGACGATTTCTATTTATGTGTGTATTGTGTAGGTTTAATGGGAAATAAGTCTAAGAAAAATAAGGATTTTAAATGACATTTTTTGAATTAAATCTCTATGAATCTTACAATTAGATTTCATTCGATTTGTGGAAAAATCATAAAGTCAGTTGTGTGTCGTCTTTGACCGATTCGGTAAATGTTTTTATCAGAAGGATTCCTCTCTCTTTTTAGACTTTATAGTATTCTGAAATATTATGTATTCAAAATGAATTTAAAAAACGTTTTTGTTTTATGTGTAACGAAATCGCTAATGTTTTTTCTTTTTTTTTTAATATAGGATCTTAGCCTCGAATCGTTTTATTTCCTTGTTGTTTTCAAATTTTCCTTTTAAACCTAAGCTATGTGTTCGTCCAAAAATTCCAATCCACTTTCTTTCAACCTTGAACGCACTTTTTCCACGCAATGAGTTACTGCTAAGAAGCTGTATCATATACAGATAATTTTTTAGAGCCCATCGAATTACAACTGTCTCCAAAAGAAACATTATGTATATAGGAATAAGATACAATCTGCAACTCGTTTCATTCCTTTCTTCTTTTCTCGTTGCAGGTGCATATATCGCCTTTGCCATCTACCTTTAAACTTAAGACATTTTGAGAATACTCCGATCATTTTCTCAACCGGACCAGCCCACGCATCAGAAAAAATCTACACTGTGCCAAGCAAGGCAGCTTCTTGACTGGTGCTGAAGCGTCAAAATATACAAATTTTAGGCTCATAGGGACAACATACAAAGATTTTCAAAAAAATTGCAAGAGAGTGAAAAAACGGTACTATTCAACCTCTCTCCCACGTTCGATTTTTTGCATTTAAAGCCGGTTCGAGCTTTTGTAAAATATTTTGTTATGGATCTGTTAGCACATAGTAAGTACTTTATTTAGACATAAAAAACCGTTATACAAATCTATTATTTAATACAGAAATAGCCTTAGGTACTTATGTAGTCCAAATGGTGTGTGTTTTTTGTTTAATACGATTTCACGGAGGCTTTTAAAAAAGGTCCACTTTGGTCCGCCTTAATTTTTTGTTTAAACATTAGCTCATAGTGTTGTTCTAACGGGCTATAATTTTCAGAAGATTTTCACCTCGTACTCTCCTTTGGAAGCTTTGGCTTTGATGGTCGATACAAGCATGACAAAGGAAGATTACCTCAAAGTTCATCGAGGTGCAAAAACAAGAGGCGCAAATTTATATCCGTCATACAGTTCTATTGCACAAGCAAACACAACTTGTTATCCAGATGGTATAACAATATCGGAATATGAAGCAGTGTCGTAGCGTACCATCTCGGCGCCCGGGCGGGAGACCCATTTTGCCGCCCCCATTTAATACTAAATTAAAATTAAATTTCGAGACATCATTTCACAGGCAATGAAGTATCTTTTATTGAAAGTAAAATAGAATAAGCGGTTTCGTAAACGGATTTTACGAGCCTTACGAATGAGGCTCGTGAGACAAAGCTGCATCTGCGGATACATCTCCATGTATGCGTTTTTTCCTGCGAATTGTACTCGTTTTGAGATCGATTCCGAGTTTTTTCCAAAAAGTCTTAGAAAAGTCGATTGCGGCTTGGACGAAACGGTCTCTGCTCTCCACCAGGAGAGCTTTTAAAACGCAGAGTTTCTGAGCGCACTTATCCACACTCAGTCCACATTGCTGCTGGTAAATCTATGCGTCATCTTCTTTAGGTAGCTCTGCAGCTCAAAAGCCAAGAAAAGTGAGGAAGTTGAATGACTGCATGACTGTCAGAAGAAGACTGGCTACCGATCCGTCAATTCTTCCAGTACCTCAAGAACTTCCACAAACTTATTTTTAAGCGTCTTTACAGCTTCACGAGGTTCACTTTTTCTGCAGGCTTGTTACTAGATTCTTGAGATACTTCTGGTGAGTCGACTTCGTCTTGTGACCCTGCTCTGTAGTGGGACCAGAACGACTTCCAACTTCGACGGCAGGCACGTCTTCTTCTTCTGCCCGTAAAATAAGTTATGTATTCCCATGAATATTGGCCGGAGGACAATTCTAGGCCACTCACGATTGTAGATGGAGGAATCTTACTTACATTGGAATCACTTCCGCTGCTGTTGGATGCCGCCGAAGACGTTAACGTAGTTTTTGAACCAGAACTAGAACTGAAATATTTCGCGTCTTCGCGTCTGCTTCTTTCTTAACCTTTTTCCTGCGGTATTCCGCGCCGCTTCCTTTAACTCTTTTCATTTTCAAGAACTAGTTCAAAGGTTGAGTGAAGTACTAAGTGCTTAGTTTTAGAAGATTCAACAGTATTTAAACTATAAACAACACAATCGAAAAATAACTTTCTGTGATGCGGGAGGGAGCAAAAATATTGAGCTGGCTGAGACTAGAATAACGTTTCCGTCGAATCCTAGTTATCTTATCATATCTCGCATATATGCATAATCATATGTTTCGGAACACTCCCTTTCAGTTTCGCGAGAGTTTCGGAACGTTTTGTTTTAGTTTCGCGATCAGCGCGACAATACGGAATGCACTCTTACGGCCCTACTCACCGTTTACGAATTCACGAAAGCGGTCAACGACGAACCACAGATAGGGTGGCAAATTTCAAATTGACATCATTGTTGTTTGTTGACTTGTGAAACGATCTGTCATTAAACATATGATTTCTACTCTACCCGCATCACCGGCGACATTTTGCCGCCCCCCTAGGCCTGCCGCCCGGGGCGGACCGCACCCCCCGCCCCCCCTACGCTACGCCACTGATATGAAGACAACCTTGGATCACTGTTCCAAGGCTGTTCCAAACACAAAAAGAAGTTATGAGGTTATACCTTCCTGCAGAAGTGTTCGTTGTCGACGAAGTTTATTACAAATGGGGTCTTGATGGAAGTGGAGGCTATAGTGTTTATAAACAGAACTTTAAAAACAACCCGAAGTACTCCGATTTTAGTATAATTTTGAGTACGATTGTGCCTCTTGAAATATCTATCTTCCATGATAGACAAAACATTTTTTTTTTTTGAAAAATCCAAGCTAATTTTCAACAAAATGGTGCCGGCCTATCGGCTTAAAATTAATTAGGAAAAGCACCGAAACTACAAGACAAGAATTCAACAACACATTCACATCCCAATCTGCACAATGATAGATAGTAAGACGTAGAATGTCCTTACAGATCATCACAGGCTTGTAATATTTGTCATGTAACACCAAAAGACATTAATAATATTGAGAATGTTATTAAAATACCTTGCGATATCGCTGCTTACAAATTTGAATTATCATATTTAAGGTGTTTCGAATTTCTGCTACATATTGCATACAAATTGTAAATGAAACAATGGCAAGCACGAGGCACAGAAGCAAAAGAAGGACTAAAAGCGGAAGATTGCCCATTTATTTGTGCCGTTGGTTTAGATGGAGTGCATCCGCTTTTCATGAAAGCGATATTACCTTTGATTCTTCCATATATTACGCACGTTATCAATACCATATTTACAACAGGAATTTTTCCAAGCCAATGGAAACTGGCCAAAATTATACCAATCCCTAAAAATTTGACAGGTGAGGAATTCAGGCCTATATCAATTCTACCTTATTTATCCAAAACTTGTGAACGTTTAATGCATAAGTAGTTGAACGAGTATCTTACACGTAATTGTCTTCTGGTTTCAGTTCAATCTGGCTTTCGTGCCAAACACAGTTGTACTACTGCTCTGATGAGTGTTGTAGAAGACATATGAGATAAATTGGATAAGGACCACGTTACCTTCCTTATTCTTCTAGACTTCTCCCAGGCATTTGATATGGTAGACCACTCTACTCTTATTGATAAATTACACCACTGCTTTAATATGTCTCCTTCTGCTGTTAAGTTACTTGCATCATATCTTAGTGAAAGAAAACAGGCTGTGTCTCTAGATAATGCTTTATCTGAACTACTTGCATTGGTGAGAGGTGTTCCGCAAGGATCGATCTTGGGCCCTCTTTTATTTTCGCTCTACATCAACGATATAAAAAATATAATTTTAAATTCTTTGACTCATATTTATGCTGATGATATCCAAATTTATCGAAGTTGTCCTCTAGGTCTAATAGAGAATTGTGCCAGTATATTGAATGAAGATCTTCAAAGGATATATAAGTGGTCTTCAGACAATAACCTGTCACTAAATCCTAAGAAATATAAATGTTTAGTTATTGCAAAAAAGAAACTAGAGCTATCTTATTTTTCCTCAATTATACTCAATAATTCAGCAATTGATTTCGTAGATACCTCGAAAAATTTAGGAATGGTATTCAACAGGACCCTCACATGGAATAACCACATTAATGTTATTGTGGGCAGAACATATGGCGTTCTTCAAACCTTATGGACTGCTCAAAAATTTACACCACTAAAAACAAGAATAGTTCTTGCAAAGACTTTGGTTATCCCAGTGCTTTTACATGGTTCTGCAATTTTTTATAATTGTGATGCGGAGAGTAAGAGGAAGCTTTAAATGGCATTTAACACTACCATACGTTATGTCTATAGTCTCAGAAGATTTGACCATATTGTTTTATTGTTCAGCATTATGAAAAGTAGGCAACCAATTTATCTGTACAGTAAAATTCAGTTTTCGATATCTAGCAGATCAACTTGCTTAATTCTTCCACAGTTTTCATGCCTTACTTCCGAAAGACAATTTTTTATCTCTGTAATACGCCTTTGGAATTCACTTCCGCGCAAACTGAGAGAACTAAATGACACACGTCCGTTTAGGTATGAGCTAAAGCTCTTCTTTGCTAATCAGAGCAACTAATTTCGACGTCACCCCTCTCCCTCTCCCCAACTTATTTTATCAAGCAAACTCAATTAATATGTAACTGCATTCATAATTTCATGTACAAGAATCTTAAATGTAAAGATTATGGTAATATTTCTAAACTTTGTTTCTTATTCTAGTTTTTTTTTAATCACTTATTTTTTTTTTAATTAAACAAATTAAATACTATTTGTTTATTTCTCACAATCTTAAAAGTGTACTCTTACTGTGTAGAAATGCATATTTCATATCAATAAATACCAAAATACTATTTTATTTTATACAAAAAGTTGGGTTGAGTTGTTGACCAACCGAAGCAAGGAAGCGGAAATACAAACGACGGAAATACGGCCCGAAAATTTTTCGACAGTCCTGATATCGTTGCAGAAATAACAGAAATTGATAAACAAGTAATTGAAAGATTCACAAATATTTTAAAAACTATTTCTAGCTGTTATTACATAGACTTAAATACTTTTAGACCATATTGCTTGGAAACTGCAAATAGATATATCCAACTTTATGGTTGGTATAAGATGAGCGCATCTGTACATAAATTTATGGTAGCTACATAATTGAAGCATTGCCTTTACCTGTTGGACAAATGTCTCAGGATGTTTCTGAGTCAACCCAAAAAGAGTACAAAAATATAAGGTTGATGCATTCAAGAAAAACTTCTAGAAAAAACAAAAATATTGATATTTTGCATTGGCTTTGCATTAACTCCGATTCTTTAATAAGTCAACATCGACAAATTCGAAGAAAAAATAAAAAAGTGTTTAATAATGATGTTTTAAAAATTATAACAATACCACCATTCTTGCAGACCCACAACCCTGAAATTATTGAAAACGATGAAGAGAATAATATAGTCCTTATTTTTATTTTTGATATTATATTTGTGTAAATTTTGTTTTTTAACTTCCCATAGGGAGTTATTGTAATCGGTCCGATTTGTCAAATTGGAATTTTTGACATTTCTCGACGTTTCAAGGTCCCTAGAGGCTATATCAATCATTTTTAGAGAGATGTCTGTGTGTGTGTGTGTACGTACGTTCGTACGTTCGTACGTTCGTACGTTCGTACGTTCGTACGTTCGTACGTTCGTACGTTCGTACGTTCGTACGTCCGTACGTTCTCGTACCATTTTTCGACATCGATATCTCAAGAACGAGTAAAGATATCGACTTCAAATAAATTTTGTTTAATAGATAATAACTTCGAAAGAGGCTGAAAGGGCGTTTATTAAAATTCAATGAGTAGTTTTTTCACTATAACGGTTTAAAAAAAAAGTCAAAATTTTGGTTAGTTTCAAATATCTCACGAAAAAATAATGCTATTGATTTCAAATAAAATTTAATGTACTCATTATAAGGTCATACAGGTTTGGTATGAATTTGGAAAAAAATGAACATACCGTTATTTTTTTAAATAAAAAAAACTGAAAAAAATAATTTCATAACCCAGATATTCTAAGAACGGAAAACAATTTGAAACTCAAAATAATTTTATTTTACGAAAAATAATGTGTTTGACAACTGGTGAAAATTTCAAAAAAAATCACTTTACAGTTTTTTTACAAAAAATAAAAAACTATATAAAATTCTATTGAAAATTGGTAAAAATTGTTTTTCGACTAAAATTTCTCGAGAACTAGTAGTGATATTGACTTCTAATTTAGTTTATTTTATACATAGTATAATTTTGTACAATTGGTAAAATGTTGACAAATATTGAATTAATAGTTTTTTTTTTAAATAAAAAAACTATTAAAAATTCTAGTGAAAACTAGTTAAAATTGTATTTCAAGTCGAATTTCTTGGGAATGAACACTGATAGTGCCTTCTAAAAAGCGACATTTCTAAAATTGTTCAGGAAACGAAAAAAACGAAGAAAGTTCTAATTGAATCATAGTGTGCTAAGAGACAATTTTGGTTAAACTAAGTGACATCTAACAATTTTTTTTTGCTCACGATCAATATCAACAATCTCAATTTCAAATCTCTTTAAATAATTAAAATGCTTTTCAATCTTAAAATAATGTTTGTTTGAATTTTACAGCTAAAGTTTGTTTCGCTGAAAATTTGGTTATTTGAAAAAAACTAAATATAAAGTTTTCAAGACCACAAATGGGAAGTTATCAGTGTGGGTCGCACCCAGCATCTTTTTTCCTTAAAGCAGTTGGAAGAAAATTAATAATATACAAAATGTCTTTTTTTATCTCTTATTAAACTGTGAAGTATTCTTTATTTGGTTTATCGTTAAATAAATTTATATAAGAATTGCTTACTTTTATTTTCTAAAATGATATTTGCTTATTTGCTCGTAATTCGCAAGCTTTAACAAATTGAAGAAGTTAAGAAATAATTGGGACATGCACAACAAACATTATTTTGACAAAATATAAACAAAAATAATTTTGTCGCCGTAATCAGGCCATTTTGCCTTGTATGAGTCGGCTAGCTCTTGGTCTAAGTTGTTATCAAACGAAGGGCAGAGCACTGAAGTAACCGAAGGTCGCCCTAGAGCCATTTCATCGCGTTGAGAAAAGAGATCAAGAACTGTTGACTTCTTATAAGAGAATTTCCAAAAAAATCGGAATGCCTGTACCACTTGATGGTAGGCAATATAAGTTCATGGGTGTGATGATGACAAACCAACCTACCATGTATTATATTACATGATGTAGTATCAAATGACATATACCGATTATATTGTCAAGTAGTCTACATCCATCAACTCCTCGTTCATCTACTACGGTGATTTTCTCACCAGTGCCTTTCAACGCTCAAACTCTCTACCAGTCTTATGAACTGTAACTCTTTTTTCCAAAGTCTTAACAGTCCCGTGAGCAACTGAGAACAACACTTTTAAGGATGATTTTCAAATAGTGATTCTTCGATTTTCTTTGCTATTTTACATTTTTACTTGCGACTCATAGGTACTATAAGGCAAGTTCTGCATTTGGAAAAAAATCGAACTCGAGATTTTGATCAAAGTTGACATAACGATCATAGCGAAGACTAAAAAAGTGGGTCTCGAAATTCTGTTTGTCTGTCTGTCTGTTTCTTTTCACCAAAAGATAATCTAAGGTTTAAGGCAAGAGACTTATGTGGTGTTTTCACCGCACTGAAAGATTAACTTTGACAGCATCCATCAAAATGCTAATGTTGTTTCAATTTTTCTTATAAAGTAGAAGCGAGAGAAAGAAAGTTTCATTTGTACCAAACGATGAAAAATCATCGAGATAGCTTAGCACCGTATGTATGTTAGGTCATTTCGAATTTCGACCGATCGATCCTATGAAGATTTAGTAGAGATTTATTTCTAATCTACTAGATTTACGAAATAAATTTATATGGTAAATCTTCGAGATTTAAAGATTTATGGTAAGTCCACTTAAATCCCGGATTTACTCTTGGTGAAAACGTAGTATAAGCGGCTCGGCTGATTTTCGTGAAAGTTGGAAGATATCGTTTTTAAATTTTTCCTCCCACACGTTTTTCTCTTTTTTTTTAAACCAAAAATGACGGTTCCTGCCAAAATAATTACATTTTTTTGAAGTTTTATATTTCTTTTTCTCAAAAACTGTAGATTAAAAAAACAAATTCAAACAATTTCATTTAGTTAAAGCTAGGTAAGTTTGAAAAAAAAATTTCCAAGAAATGAAACATTTTTTTTGTTTTTAATTTTCTCAAAAACGGTATAACGGATTTTGACCATTTTTTTCATGCTAAAGCTCCCCAATAGTTTGAATATTATTGTGCATTAAAATTTTCAAAATATGTTGTTTTGGATTTTAAAAAAAAAATCATTTTTTTTTTAAACTCAATATTTCGAAAACTCGATTTTTTTGTCAATTGATAAATAGAAGTTTCTTTATATAATCTACAAGATCTAAGAAAAAAATTATTTAATCTAAAAATAACGGTACCCACCGTTAATTTAAAAAAACGGTCCCGAGAACTTTGATAACATTTTTTTTTCGTTTAATTTTGACGATCTATAATTTAATAGTAAAAATTTTAAAATTAATATATTATATATGAATGTACTTACCATAGAACCATTTTTTCGAATTTTTTAAATTTCTCATTATCGGTAGGATGAATTTCAATGAAATTTTTTATAGAGAAGCTTTCAAAAAGTTTAATAAACATTGCAATTCAACACTTTAAAAAAAAAAAATATTTTAATTTTTGGAAAAAAAATATCATTTTGTAGCAGCCATCCTTTACAAAACTACAAACACACACTGAATTATTCACACAAATATATATGTACCTTAAATTATAAAACATTAACTGAATTACACACATTATATTATTTACAAACATTATTTACATATCTTAAATATCATTAAATTACAAAATCACATAATTAAAATTATAATCAGCACTTATTTGAGTATTCATGTAAATTTGAAAAGTGTCAATTAAACTTAAAAACAACACATATTTTGTATACGAAAATAAATTGTAATGTGCTTCTAAAATTTAGTATAAAAGAGCCAAGAAATTGTAAAATCCTTGCAGTCTGTTGAATAAAGCGAACCAGTTATCATACAACGTAAAGTTGGAGAAACAATTCTTTTTATTTTATAACAAATTGCTTTTCGTCGAGTTATACCTAGTTGTAGACAGGCTGAACATTTATTTGGTCGCCTGGCTCTTCTCCTCCGCTGTTCTTGCGTCATCATTCTCTTTACGCCTAGCTAGCAATACACAAGTTGAACGTCACAGACGGTCGCTAGGCTTTGCCTCTAAGGTTGCGCGTACAGTGGTGCGACAAAGCGATGCGATACGAGAAGCGATGCGACAAGCGATTCGAGATGCGAGAATTAGATGCGAGATAGTGCGCAAAGTAGAAGCGATATTTTCTGCAGTTATGTTGTTAATCCCTTTATAATTATTGCCACCAAAATTGTAAAAAGTTGCACCACACAACACAAGCACTGAAATAACAAAATTTTACTCTTTTGATTTTTTTTTGAAACCTTAAAACAAACAATATGAGCCTTCTCGCACGAACTCGCTTGAAAAAGTGGTCAGAACAGTTTGTGTGCGAGATGCTTGCGATAGGCATGCGAGAAACTCGCAACACTCGCATCAAATTCTTCCCAACTTAGGTTGCGCGTACAGTAGTGCGACAAAGCAATGCGATGCGAGAAGCGTTTGCGTGCGAGAAAAATATTTACATTTAGTCTTATATACGTGCGCACAGTGAAGCGATATTTGATGCGAGTGTTGCGAGTTGCTCGCATGCCTATCGCAAGGATCTCGCACACAAACTGTTCTGACCACTTTTTCAAGCGAGTTTGTGCGAGAAGGTTGATTTTTTGTTGGTTTTCACGTTCAAAGAAAAAAATCAAACGATTAAAATTTTGTTATTTCAGTGCTTGTGTTGTGGGGTGCAACTTTTTAATAATTTTGGTGGCAATAATTATAAACGAATTAACAACACAACTGCACAAACTCGCTTCTACTGTGCGCACTTCTCGCATCTAATTCTCGCATCTCGAATCGCTTGTCGCATCGCTTCTCGCATCGCATCGCTTTGTCGCACCACTGTACGCGCAACCTAAGTTGGGAAGAATTCTTCTTTTTTTTTTTACTTGAACCACTCATTGGAGCTTCTACGTATACAAAAAACAACAACAACACCGCAGCAAGCAGAACACCTACGCTTCAATTTCTATTTTTTTTTTTTGGAAAATTCAAAATCTCTAAAACGACAAAATATTTTTTTTGGAAATTTTGTTTTTTATTCGTATAATACAAAAAGCTTTAATTTGGCTTGCCAAAATTTTTTCTTATAAATGTTTTAAACATTTTTTTTATGAAAGCTTATTTTCTCAAGAAATCACTACAACGACTTATAAATTTTATTGTGCATAAGTTAATATTTGCTTCAATCATGTGCCATTCTTTTTTTGAAATTCTTAGTCTTTTAAATAAGAGCAAGTTGGTGCGACCCAATCGTGCATTTAATTTTGTTTGCAAACTTGAAAAATTCACTCGCCGGGCAGAAATTCGAGTCGAATGAGAAGGTCATTGCCGCCGCCATGGAGGCCTACTTTGCAGACCTCGAGAAAACCTAATTTTCGTATGGGTTAAAGAAGTTGGAGCATCGCTGAAGCAAGTGTATCGAGCTAAAAGGAGATCATGTTGAGAAATAAATCGCCAATTTCCCAAAATGTTTTTTTTTGTACGCTAAGTACCCTCGTATATCGCGAAATGATACTCCTCTTGGTAAATAATTCTCGATGTCGCTTGTACAGGTTAACGACAACATAATTCATAATTAACAACCAAATTGCTTCACACGGAAAACTGCTGACATAGTGTCTGGGCAATGACACCAAACGAAACCAGCAGAAGCAACATCAAATTTCGTGGAAATCTTGAGCAGCAACGTGGGAATGGCTAAACTGCAGTTAATTAGTATTTAAGGTGTAGATTTTAAGATTGAATTGCCATTACGTTTTTCAGAGGCAGAATCGCTGCGAGTATTGGTTTCAAAATAAAATAAATAAAAAGAAAAAAATATAAGGCAAAAATATATAAAATATTTTTTTTTAGAAAAATTTAAAGGAAAAAATTTAATTTACACAAGGCAAACATTAATGGACTTAAAACTCATCCCTGCGGGATACTTGTTTCAGAGTTGAATGCGTTTCCTGCTGTACCATTTTTTTCGAAATCTTATAAAATATTTTAGTTTTCTCAAAAACTGTTTCACAGGTTTTTTTAAAAAAATCACTTAATTTCATTTAACGCTAAAGTTTTTTATAAGAAATATTCGAAAAATGCTTATTAATGGTATCCACCTTAAAATCATTTTTTTGCTTCAGATTTTCTGAAAGACGGTACAACCGATTTTGATAATTTTTTGATTATTATTTAAAAGCTCTCCAAAAGTGTATGCAAATATTCCAAAAAAAAAATTTCTTCGAAAATTCGATATCTCAAAAACATGTCAAAAATTTAATTGTTATTCGTACAATAGTACAAATTTAAAATTGGCTCTCCTAAATTTTCTCTTAAAAATGTTTTAAAATTTTATATAAAAGCTTATATTTAAAAAAAAAAACGCTAAAATGATTTATAATTTTTTTTAATTGCATACACTAATATTTGCTGTTGTTTTTAAATCCAACTCCAAGAAGTTTTTTTTAGTCACTTAAAAATTAATTTTATGGTTATGAACATTTTTCTTAGTAACATTGGCGCAAAATTTTAAACAGCTTATTATTAAGGTATTAGTATGATACTACTTAACAATTTGCTAACTTTATAGTAGTTTACTAACTCACTCTTAATTTTGAACATTTTCTAACTAGTATCGTACTAAAAGAATTTTCTTAATAAATTGCTTCTGAACACACCTAAAACAATGACATTTCGTGCAAAAAAGTAAGTACACGAACCTTTTTTGATGTTTGCACATGTCAAAGAGTCATATGAAGCTAGCATGATACTAAAAAAATAAAATAGGTATTCGATGATTTTAACTTTAGTAAAAGGGTAGAGAAAGTATGATGCTATATTCCATTAAAATTTGCAAATTCGTTGTTTTAATCTAGTATCATACTAAAACAGATTTAGCATCGTACTAATTCAATTAAAATTCTGCGCCATTCATTTTTAAAATTGTGTGTTTTGAATTAAGTTCGTGCGATCCAGTCTTGCTATTTATTTTTATTAGCAATAATATTCACTCCCAAGCGAACACCCTATTGATCCAACGTCATAGTTCAGTGTTGCTGCAATATTTTGTTTTTTATCTCTCTTGATTTTTACATTTGTTGATCAATTTTTAATTGATCATTTTCCATTCGCTCACCAGTTCTTAAGTAAAGTAAAATAGCATTTAAGAAAGAAAAAAAAAAAAAAAAACAATTGTTTTAAATAATAACACTGCATTGCTGTAGTTTTTTTTCCAAAGGTCATGAACTAAGTTGAGTTCATCATCTAAAATGAGTATTCTGTAAAATGTATGAGGTGGTTTTTTTCGTTTTGAGTGATGACAGCAAATTACTTAATGTTTTAACTTAAACTAATTACACAGAAAAAGTTTGTTTTTAGTAGCAACTATTCTGTTTAACTGTTTATCTGATTTTGTTGGCTTTGTTTGTGCTTAATGTTGAGACAAGAAGGCACCCCGAAATCGTACCCTCTTAATTTATACAGGAATTGAACCCATTAACACGCCACAGTTAACTCAGCATTCGTGAAACCACTGGAAATATAAATTTCAAAGAAATTAACTTATGGCTAGGTAAAGCAATTAGTCACAATACGGACCAAGGGATTAATAAAGGCAGTCAGTCCTTTTTAAGAACTGTTCTTTGATGGGGTAGAAATTGAAGAAAAACCAGCACAGAATGGCAGCAGGTGGTACGAAAGTAGGTACCTAGGTTGCTGCCCAAAAATTCTAGAGCATATACCTCTATAAATGCAGAAGGAATCACTAATTGTAGACCACCTAAAGTGTTTAGCACATTTCAAATTCGCTCCACAAACTCACAAACATATTTCCTCGAATAAATTCATCATCGCTTAAGTACCATTGCCGGTTTTTTCGGCTTATTCTCCATTTTTGTACATTAAAACGCAAATTTGCATGACAACCATTGGACTAAGCATAAAGGTGGAACAAAAAAAAAAACAGAAAAAAACCTCATTACAAGGCACCAAAAGATTAATTACACCATGGCACGAAGCAACAAGAAAGGTAAAACCCTCAAACGAATAAAAATTCCGCACAAACTCACAGACCCAGGTTAATACACTTACACGACATTCCAGCGTCGCACTATGTGCCAATTTTCGCCATGTCCCGTATGTAATACCGCTAAATATGTCCACTTAAGGTGAACATAAAAAAAAACCACAGGGTGTGGGTGTATGCATGCAGCAATCCTCAGAGCCCCACATGTGCACCAGAGGGTGTGTGACTGTATACGACTATACGTGCACTGTAGTTGTAGGCCTTGTAAATTCCGATTTTAATTACACCCCAATTATTATAATGTATTGTATATGGATTTTGTTGGAACTTATCTTCGAGCCAAAATCTCAACGTGAAATCGGTGTGCGGCCGAAAATAAGGCCGACAACGATGGTGACGTGGTGGTTAGTACAATGGACGTGCTTGGGTGAGAACGTTGCATGCTGCAAATGACCGCGACGTGCATATTACAGCGCGACCCGTTTGTAATTGTTCGCATAGGCTGCACAGGATCAAAACACGTTGACCCGAAAAGCTCTGTGTCAGGGCAAGGATTATAGATACGAGCGATTCAAAGATACGAGTAATAATGCATAAGTATTTTATTTTTGATTTCATGTTGTTGGGGTTTTTATAATGCGGTTTCGATGTGTTCAAAAAAAAAAAAAATGGAAATATACGTTGTGACACAATGGCTTTTGATTGACGGTTTTTTTTAACTGATTCCGTATTATGAGTAGTCTCTGCAGCTATTCTCTTTCTCTCATTCTGGTAAAAGGGTATTTATTTTTAGGAGTTTTATCTTGCAATGTCTGGTGGAATGTATACTTGTACTAAATCTATGCTAAAGACACTTTCAAAGCTCGTGAGGGATTCACTCTTTATTATCTGAATGCGCATAGCCTTAGCTTGGACAAATAAGACTTTTTAAAGTATGTATTTTACCGTTCGGAAATCGATGTTATCTGTATTACAGAGACATGGCAGAAGCTTGCAACATCTAACTATATGTTAAAGGTTCCCAATTACAAAGTGATATAGATAACGATTGAGCTACCAATACTATCGGAGAAGAAGTTGCATTTCTAGACCTGATAGCAGCTGAATTAAGTTTTTGATATTAGAAGTGTCTGATAGTAGAATTAAATGCGTTTTAGTAGGTGTTGCTTATAATCCAAATAGAAATTTTTCACCTCAACCTCTTTTTTCAACTCATCGTGAATTCTCAGTAAGCTATGAAAGTATAATTGTATGTGGAGACTTCAATGTAAACTTTTTTCACTCTGATTCTAAGGAAATCAACTGATAGATGAAATTGCAGCTACTGGTCTTGGACCGAATACCACCCATAGTCTTCTAGACTTAATGATTGCGTCTGACTTATCAAACGTTCTTCTATTCGACAAGCTTTCTCTTGAAGAAGCATGACACCAGTTGATGAAGATTCGGCCCAGTCCCCAGTACTGAAGAAGTTAAGAACAACAAATCCGCCGGTACGGATGGCCTACCTGGAGAACTCTTCAAGTATGGAGAAGATGTTCTGATAGGGTACATGCATCAGCTCATCAAACAAGTTTGGGAGGAGGAAAATATGCTCGTCGACTGGTCAAATAGCTCCATATGCCCAATCTACAAAAAAGACGATCCTATGTCCTGGTAAAACCTGCTTAATGTTGCCTACAAGATCCTATCCACTGTACTATGTGAGCGTCTAAAACCTTTCTGCAACACTATGATCGGCACGTACAAGTGTGGCCTCAAGCCAGGCAGATCAACGGTAGACCAAATCTTCACATTGAGGCAAATCCTGAAAAAGACCAACGAATTTCAAGTTGAGACCCACCATCTTTTCACCGACTTCAAAGCCGCATATGAATCGTCTTTGGGTTTCACGTGAGTACCTGCCGATTACCGGCTCTACCCCAGATTGGGTCCTGACCATTAACCCCGACATAGCCAAAGCCATCTCGGTCACAAGGTTGTGACATGTTGCAGGCATCAACACACCTCTTGCTTAGAAGGCACGCCTTTAAACCATGTGTCTCCGCATTCGGAATAAACCAAGCCACAACGATACTCCCGCTAGGGGGCCTACCTCTTAGATAGTCTGAGAAAGAGAGCACGCACGCGACAGCTGCACTTCACTATCCGAAGATAGAATAAGAGGGTCAGAAGATGTACGCTATAGCCCTCAGACTCGTGGTCACTATCTCCCATGGTGCCAGAATATAGTTAGCTTCCGGTCGAGCTTCGCCACCATTATGGTCACTTACAGATGAGCTCCTGCAAAGCTACGGGGCCTGTCAACCCTGGTATACACACACCCAGCTATAGTCGAGGTAGAAACCACAACCAAGAATGGGCACCCCTCTGGTGAGATGTTACACACTCCTTAGCGGATTCCTACCTTAAGGACACCGTCCAGACTGTTCCTATCAAGTTAGTTCAGTTACCGTTACAGAACCTATCCACAGGCACTGCGAGGAGGTCGATAGGAATCGGGAATAACAGCTTTGTGCGAGGTAGCAATACCGGCCCACCGACAAAGTCAGTGGACGAGCACATCAGAACATCAAACCAGTATTACAGCTCACGCAGCAACACCGGTAGAGTTCAACAGAGCACCGAACAAGCCTTGAACTACTCAAGCACGCCGTCACCCCCACCTGCCAAAGCCGCATATGATAGCATATGTCGCCAAGAGCTTCTATTGGCGATATGGGAACTCGGGATCCCGAAATAACTGATCCGCATGACATTACAAAATCCGCGGTGTAACGTCCAAATGGGTAACAGCTCATCCGAGCTATTCCAGACGTGTACAGGGCTCAGACGAGAAGATGCGCTATCATGTGATGAGATCAAAATAAAAATAAAAATAAAAATAAAAATAAAAATAAAAATAAAAATAAAAAATGAATTAATGCAAACAAAGTTTAAAAATCATTTTATTATTAAATTAATTTTTTATATAACAAATTTCCTTAAAATTTTTCGAGAACAAAATTTGGCATGCCAATTTCAAGTATTTAGTAGTATAGATTTTAGGAAATAATTTCAAAAACTCGTTTTAAAAATATTAAATTTTCAAAAAAAAACTTGGAATTTTAAATATTATTTTAAACTTAAGTAGGCTATTGCTGAAATTTTTTGGCTAAAATCGTAATTGTTGATGAGAAATTCGAAAATAAAAAAACGGTACTATAACAGGTACCGTTAATAACATTTCTCCCCAAATTTTTTTTCACCCAAACGTAGTCCATGTTCATAATATCACACTCAATTTTTTTTTATCAAAATCGTTGGAGCCGTTTTCGAGATAAATAAGAGTATGCATTATGGTTGTATGGAGGGTACCGTTAGTTTTAGAGGTAAAAAAATTTCAATTTCCCCTCTAGGGAATCACCAAAGACCCTTAAGTACCGAGCTTAAAGAAAATAGGTCTGGTGGCCTAGGCTCTAGATCGAGGTACAGACATACAGGCAGACAGACGGAATTGCCAGGCCCACTTTAGTCGTCTTCGCTATCATCGTAATGTCATTTTTGATCTAAATCTCGAGTTCGATTTTTTTCGCGAATGCATAAGTTGCCTTATAGTGCCTATAAGTCGCAAGTAAAAAATAATACTGATACTCTTTTGGAGGAAATAAGAAATTAAAACATTCCATATTCATTATATTACCAACTTCAAGTACATAAGTTCGGTCAAAGCAATTCAAGTTGTAAAAATATCGTTGCAAATAACTTCTACCATTATTCGTAATTGTCTGCAGTAAAGTGAACTATAGAAATAAACTCATGAATAATATAAAAATAGGTAAATATCAGGACACCAAAATATGTAATCTATAAACAAAATACCTTGTTTTGATAATATTGACCAGAGTCATGCAATAAAAGCGAATAAGGGTAAAATATTTGTTTTCAACATGAAGTGCATAAATACTCCTATTGTTAGACATTTTTTGAAATAAAATAAAACTTAACAAGCAAATGGAGAACAAACCCTTGAATTCTCGTAAAACATTTCAAAGGATAATAGGACACACCATTGTGAGTGGATTAAAACATAGCCGAAAATCACGAACTGGTTTGTCTAATGATGTTATCGCAACAGTTAAAATTATCTGAAATATTATCATTATCGAAGTCCTTCCATATCGATTTCCTTCAAAGCAACTACAACTCCGTGTAAAACCATCAAAATAATTGAATTTATGCACAAAACTATGATTTGAGGTGAACTTATACTTAATATGCTTCGACTACGTATCGGGTGTAAGTCCAGTTCCACATTCACAACAAGGATACATAACTAACCCTCATCAGTCTTCGTTCCATCGATATAGATTTACATAATTATAATTTATTTCTCTGTGGATGTGTGTGGTATAGATGAAGAGGGGGAGTTGGCACTCACAAAGGAATGAATTGTCTAACAATAATTATTATCGTCATTGATGCAGCTATTCATTATAATGGAAAATGTTGCCATATCATATCATAGATACACGTATCCTTATAGAATTGTTCTCTAATATTGAAAATCGAATTAGGATAAATGTTTTTATTAACATGAAAAGTTGTGTGCACCATGACACACTGACAAGCAAAGGACACACTCTATCTTCCGCTACATACAATGAAACATGGTCGAGTAACAAGGAAATTTAATAAATATTCCATGCATTTCACTCATACTTATTCAATAAACACACACACTCACACACAGTTAGATTGTGTTTTGTTCGATTTGAAGACAATGTTTTGAAAATACATTTCGTCCTTAATAGGTTGCAATTATTCAAAACTCTTGTCATCCATCTCCTTGTGACGGGGTCCTTTTTGCAATATTGTACAGGACACTCAAATGTCCTTGCGGCCATCATGGGTGTTTAGAGTTCAAACTATATCATTGTCATCCGTCCTGGCATATACTTGTAGGTACATCTATGATGTCCTTCACAATCATTGCAATCATTTTACACATAGGAACAAGAACATACATATACACCGATACCGAACAAGATGCTTATATGAGTGAGTATAGACAAGCGATAGTACACTATTAAATCATATTGGGAAATTTAAGGGATAGTGGAAGTGGAATTCTACCAAGGAGGATTGGTAGTTCGCTTGGCTTTGCATTTATGTCTTTTCTTTATGGGCCATGGAGCAATTCCCACTTTGTTACCCTCAAAAGTTGTAATCTCCGATCGGAAATTGAGTAAATAATTGCCAAGGCAGTAAGTTAAATGCTGTGAACTATCCAAGAATTCTGTGGTCAATACTTGGTTAAGATATGTATCAGAGTTTAAGGGTCACCAACCAAAAGGACAGGAAGGACCTGAGGTATGGGGTTAAGCTAGTTATATTGATGCCTTATTTTCAGCGATAGTATCAGAGTTGAGGTTAAATTGTATAAATAAATACAAAGCATTAAATCAAATTGCTATACAATAAAGTAATGCCATTTACAATCATCAGAAATTTTATTATATGTTGGGGTTGGTTAGGTTCGAATCTACATAAGATTTGAGTTTAATGTCAATTAATTTAATTTTTTTCCTAAAAATTATCTTGAGAAGTTGTAGACTCCAAGGAGTTGAATAAGGACTTGGTATGTTTCTTAGACGTTATTTATGAGGACATCTTGTGATGACCATAATTTTACAACAAATGGATTTTATCTGTGGGTTTTGATAACAAACATTTGTACCAGATATTTGTGTAAGAAAAACTAATTTATGTGCATTGAATCAAACCACAAAAAATTACAATAATAAATCACCAGGGACAAAATGCTGATTTTCAACTTGAAATAAGGTTTTGTTTATTTTATCTAATGTTTTAACAAGATCGGATACTTATCAAATTGATGCTCCTTACCAAAGGCATGCTGCTGTCAAAATCCAAGTAAACGGGTATTTTCAATCAATTGAAATTTTACATTAGATAACAAATGCGCATGAATTCTTATTTATTTATTTTTTTTTTTTAATCTACGAGCTTAAAACTCAAGAGATGCAAAAAAAGTTAAATACATATGTGAATATTTACAAATTATAAATAACTTACAATTTATGCTTAATTTCTTAAAAATAAGTAATACAAATCATTTTTAAATTTATTCCTAGACCGTGCTCTGTCAATATGACTAATTAATTAATTGAAATCCCTAATTGACCTTGAGACTGGTTCATTCATACCATAATTTGTCCTATGTTTAGGCTGAAAAAGAAGGTATCTTTCTCGCAATGGCTTAATCGGGGCATATATACAAATTAATGATAAAAGTTTAGTGGTTAGGGCACTTAATATAGTAACATAAAAAATCTCGCACAAATACTATATCGTGCGAATAGTTCTTCGAGATTTGAGAGATTTCAAACCCAGAAGGTTATGTCGAGCTTGAGAATCTGGACAAAAATTGCATCGCATTTTAAAAAACACAAATCTTGTGAAACGATTCTGAACTTTCTCAATTCTGTCTGAAAACGTTTGTTGGAAAGGGTTCCATGTGACATCAGCATCTATTACATCAGCATTGATGTTTTGAGATTTTTTTTCAATATACAAAAACATTTAAGTAAATTACAACTTGATAAAATAATTTACACAAGCAAAAAGTAGATAAGAACAAAGAACAAAATCTTAAATTTCAACAACCCCACTAGATTTTGGTACTTTTATACCAAATAAATTGCAGTAGTGGTTATGTTTTGTTGCTGGCAGTCCTTTGGTCATAACGTCTGCAAGCATGTCTTCTGTTTTCAGGTATTCTATGATTCTATCTTCAACTTGTTTTCATCTATAAGATCCCGTATAAAATGATGTCTAATGTCTATATGCTAGGAATGTGCATGGTACATATCGTTTTGCGAAAGGTTTATTGCGCTTTTGTTATCACACCACAATACTAGTTCCTTGTTCCAGTTGGTATAAGTTCCTTTAGTAAAGATTGAAGCCAAAGTGCTTCTTGAGATGTAGAAGCCAAAGCCATATACTCCACTTCTATAGTGGAAAGTGCCACAGTCGGTTGTTTCTTTGCATTCCAAGAAATAACTCCGCCTTAGTATTTAAATATGTATCCAGTCGTAGATTTTCTATCATCTACATCGCTGGCACAGTCTGCGTCCGAAAATCCTTCAAGCAGTCCCTCATCATCACGACCAAACTCTAGTTTGTATAGTTTATAGTTCCTTTGTTGTAACGGAAAAGCCTCTTAACTGCTGCCTAATGAGACTTTGTAGGGTTTTTATTGAATCTCGATAAAGCCCCCACTGCAAAAGATAAATCAGGACGACTTACTTGTGCTGTGTATAAGATACTGCCGATTGCTTCTTGACAGTCTTCATGTACTCAATTTCATGTTTAGTTTTTGGGGATATCTCTTTGACAAGTTTCTGGTTAATATCCAGAGGTGTCGAAACTGAGTTACAGTCGTCCATCTTAAAGCGTTTGAGCATTGTCTTGATATATGATTGTTGATCAATCCACAGCTTTCCCTTTTCTCGATCGCGGGTAATTTGCATTCCAAGGACTAACCTTGCCTCTCAAAATGATTTGGCTAAATTTTCTTTGATGCGTCTCTTCTTGTCCTTGTTGTTAGAAAAGATCAGTATATCGTCGACGTAAATATCCAGAAAAGTTTCGTCTTCGCCGGTCGTCTCGTAATAAAGGCAAGGGTCTGTTTTTGATTGTGAAAGTCCAATGTTTTTCAATGTTGTATCCAGTTTCTTATTCCATACTCTGCTTGCTTGCTTAAGACCATACAACGATTTCTTAAGTTTACAAACTTTTCCTTGTAAATCATCAAATCCTTCAGGGGGTTTCATATAGACCATATAGCTGTAACAACGTCCATTTGATCAATATCAAAGTCATAACGAACTGCTAAACTTAACAGCAACCTAATCGATGTGTACCTTACGACGGGAGAAAATGTTTCTTGTTAATCGATCCCTTCACGTTGCGAGTATCCTTTGATGACTAGTCTTGCTTTGAATTTTTCAACTTGGCCATTTGAATCTCTTTTTGTCTTGAATGTCCACTTGCAGTTGATTGGTTTCTTTCCTTTCGGTAATGACACTATCTCCCAAGTATCATTTTAGATAAGAGCATTATATTCTTCATTCATTGCTTCTTTCCAACGAGAATTGTTCGTACTCTTCAGTGCATCGGCAACAGTTTTCGGATCCTCATCGTTGTTTGTAGCAATATAAGAAACATAACCATCTCTTACAGGTACATTTCTTGGTCGAGTTAAACGTTTTAGTTGTTGGGGAGATGTGATTATTTCGGTAGATTCTTCATTGAAACTGTATCGAGCGTCTGAAAAACTATTTTCCGTATCCGTGTCTTCATTTTTTGTTATGCTAATGTGCTCTTCTAACGAACGTGTTGAATCTTCTTTTTCTTCCTCCACTGAATCACATCCTGGAAAGAATTCATATATGAAAATTCATTTACCTTGTTGTTTTTGGGAAAACTATTCTCGATAAATACTGCATCTCGACTTGTAATTATTTCATTCTTTTTCATATCGAAGAAACGGTATGATTTTGGATGTGTACAGTATCTCATAAAAATGACTTCTTTCCCTTTAGCATCTAGTTTCTTTTGTTTCTCTTTTGGAATATAAATGACAGCTTGACATCCGAATACCTTCAAATGTCCTAGATTTATTCTTTTTCCAGACCAAGCCTCTTCCGGTGATTTGTTCTGTAAACTCTTACGACTTACTAAGTAAACTGCCGTATTTGCCGCTTCAGCCCAAAATTTTGTTTCTAGTCCAGCACCGATTAGAAGGCAACGTGCCTTTTCAATTACGGTTCTATTCATCATGGAACTGTCTTTTGATGTTCAATACCTGCATTCATTAAAATTTTCTTCATATTAGCATTGTAGAATTCGGTTTCATTATAACTTCGTAATGCTTTTATTCGCTTTCCAGTTTAATTTTCCACGAAGTTTTTAAATTCAAGGAATTTTTCCGCCAACTTCAGTCTTGCTTTTTATGAAAAAAGCAGAGACTTTTCTTGAAAAATCATCAATAAAAAGGAGCATAAATAGCGAACCACCAATAGACTTATGGTTCATTGGGACACAAAGATCTGTATGGAAAATTTGTAGGATGGATTCAGCTCTAGTACCAATTGCTTTAAATATCAGGCGTGCCATTTTTCCTTTTAGACATGTGACACATTCAATTTTAGATGGATTCAAATCAATATTAATAACAGCTTCTGAGATCATTAATTTTGTTGCTTCACTACTCGGATGACCCACTCGTTTGTGCCACAGGTCAAGATTTGGTTCTTCATTTTTGCTAGCGTATGCACATTGACGTGGTATTCTGTAAAGTCGGAATATATCGTTGACTAAGTCCGCAGTTGCAACAATATCACCTGTACTATCCTTTACTAGGCATCCCTTCTTGTTAAAAATCATCAAAAAATCTCTTTGTACAGTTTTTGAAACGGATAGAAGGTTAATGCATAAATCAGGAACATGAAGAACATCCAGAAATTCAACCTCGTTTTCTCTTGACTTACCTATCGAAACCGTCATGTTCACTTTGCCAATACCTTTTACCTCCATTTTAGAGTTATTGGCAACAATAACTTCAGATGTAGCCTTCATCTGACTTGAAAAATATGTACTATTGGAGCACATATGAGCTGATGCTCCAGAATCAAAGTACCAATCTTCTTTGCCAAGTGTCTTGACTGAAAAAGTACTTATCATCGCACCCTTCTTTTTTTGATAGTTCTTTGGTTACCTTTGGATATTTCAAAGCTATATGTCCAAATTCATTATAGTTGTAACATTTAGGACCTTTGTACTGTTTTTTTCCATAGCTTAGCCAATTCTTACCAACAAATGCAGTTTCATTACTCACATCTGTTTTAACATCTTGAAGCAACTTCATTTTAATTGTATCTCCAGTGATTTTGATACCAGAACTTTGAATTCCCATTATCATTGGTTTGTATTCTTCGGGGAGTCCAGCTAAAAGCATTGAACCTGTCCATTCTTCATCAACATTAAGATCTACAGACCTTAGCTTGTATGATGTATTCAGAATATCGTTCATATACTCATCCACGGTTGGAAAATCATTCAATTTCTGAATGAGTCCGACTCTCCTTACAAGTCCGGAATCTTGAAAAACATTTTGAAGAGAATCCCAAATTTCCTTCGCACTATTGCATTGCCGAATATGTGGATATATGGAACCTTCTATCAGTAAAATAAGCTCAGATTTCGCATTTAACAGCTTCGTTGCATCCGCTTCATTATCAGAAATAGCATTCCATAGTCCTTTCATTTGAAAATAGGCTTCCACAGAAAATTTCCAGTCTTCGAAATTTTCGCTTCCTCGAAGCTTTTTAATATTCTGCTTCATTTCAGACATATTTTTTTATTAAGTCTAAGTTAAGTTTATTAAGATAAGGCCCCTAACCTAATGTTTTGAGATTCCAAAAATGAATAAATGTTTTATTTTTAATATACAAAAACATTTAAGTAAATTACAACTTGATAAAATAATTTACACAAGCAAAGAGTAGATAAAAACAAAGTACAAAATCTTAAATTTCAACAAGCATACTCAGCATACTAAACGTGGGCTAAGATGACTACCCTGAGGTACATTTAATAGATCTCGAGGTTCGATTGTCTAGTTTAACCTTTCGGAACCTATCCGTTAAAAAGGATGAAATCCACTGAAGGATTATGTTGGATTACGAAGCAGTATGTTGTGACATACTGAGTCAAATGCCTCACTAAAATCCGTGTAGATAGCATTAACTTGACTTTGACTTTTAATACAATTTATGACAAAAGCGGAAAAACATGCCAGATTAGTGACAGTTGATCTACCCGAAATAAACCTATGTTGTGCGTCACTTAAATGTTCTTTAACGAAAAAATTGAGTTTGCACTTTACTTTAAACTTTCGAGCAGTTTAGGAATCGCGGACAGTTTACAAATGCCCCTGTAATTTTCTACATTGTTTTTCAAACCAGACTTGGGATCAGAAAAGAAGATTTCCTTTCATCCAAAAATAATCCGGACGATAAAGATAAGTTGAAAATAATTAGCAATGTTAAGCAGACAGATTTAAAACATTTTTTAAGACAAGAGCAGGAATATCTTCGACACCAGGAATGTGATTAGGCTTAAGATCCTGTAGACCATTTAATACATCAGAGAAATCTAAGTGTATTGAGCCAATATCCACTTTAGGGGCAATATCTGAAATAAAAACAGGATTTCCTTGTGAAATTTTGTAAACGGATTCAAAAATTTAGCAAAAAGCTCAAGAGTTTTATTAATATCAGTAGAATTATCCCCTTTGAAGTTCATTGAAATTTTAGAATTAATAAAACTCCAGAATTGTTTCGGATCGCTCTTCAAATTAAGTTCAATATTCAAGATATAATTTCTGTGCAAGAATTTGCCGAGAATCATGAATTCTTTACGAAATTTACAAAATTTGTTTTTGTCATCTAATGTGTTTGACTTTTTATACTTGGCATATGGGGCATTTCACGTGAAGCGGACAACGAAAAAAGTGATGGGTGTTGAAATTCATTCATCTTTGTGTTATTTATACTTCATTTGAATCTAAAAATACATTTAGAAGGATTTTGAATTTTGAGGTCTGGTACTCCAGTTATGGGCTTGTAAACTTTCGACAAGCAATGTGTAATGGTTTTTAAGAAAAATGTTGACAAATTAAAAGAAGCAATATAAAAATAATTTTAATAGTTGAATATATGGTAAAACAGATGTTCTTTTTATTTATGAAATCTAAACCGGAAATGAAATTTTTTTTATATAGAAAACCGGAAGTTAACATTTCAAATAAAATTTTGGTAAACTTGGCCCATTTTTATATTTTTTTTTTATGTCTCAAAATAAAGCCCATATATTAGAGAAAATACATGCCAAGTTTCAGAGTGGGATACCCATACGTTTAGAAGATACATAATTTTTAGTGCGTTTACCTCGTGCAAAAAACAGATTTATTATACCTATAGAAAACCGGATGTTGACGATTCAATTTTAATTTTAAGTTGCTTAGACCATTTTGATATTTTTTTTTCTTTTCTTTTATTGTTCTTTATATAATAAAGATTCCAAATACCAAGTTTGAAGATGGGATCTCCATCCATTTAGAAGTTAAATATTTTTTAGTGCTAAGGTGGCAACTTCGTGTCATGCGATAAGCCCCTCTTGGTTTAGCTTTCTTGCCTTCTCATAGTATGAAGAGACGCCATCTGTTAGGAGTGTAACTTAAATGCTAGAAAAAGAAAGATATAATATGCGGCAACGTTACAATAAGTTGTACTGTATGTTTTTTTGATTTAAATTCTTGCTATAAATGAATACAACTTTTAGTTAGTTCGCACTTGAATTTAAGTTTAATAATAAATAACACAGACCCACAAAAAAAAAACTTCTCTGACTCTGGGATGTGAACATGTGTCTCATAGGTTTTTCGGGTCGCTGATTTCAAATCCGGGGTCCGTTTGACTCCATCAGGTCAGGTTTAAGGGCATTTGAAGGTCAAATCGCTAAATATTCGTTTACAAATCTGAAAACCTATATATATATATGTTTTTGGCATCGCTGAATTCGAATTTTGGCTTTTTTTGACCCCAACATGTCAAGGTCAAACGAAGGTCAAGCGTCTGCAATCTAACGATATGATATTTTTGACCCCAGATTCTGTGTTGACTTTTTTTTACCGACCTCTGTCATGTAGCGGTCATCCAAAATAAGACTCGTTTTTTAGATTTTGGCCTATGTATTGGCTGTGAATTGGTTACTTCTGAAGTTATATGGATACCTTCAAATGACCTAGAGTCTGCAAAATGGTATTAAACACACCTTATATTCGGATTCAGTGACTCCAAAAACATAAGAGTCAACTGGTTCGAGAGCCCAAATCCCGATTTACTGTCGATACATCAGCCGAGAGATCCAAAAGGAGTATTTGACCTTGGAATATTTTCCAGAGGTCATTCCAAACAACAGATCTAGATGAATTTAGATGTAAAATTTTACGTTCTTTCAGAATCTGGGGTCAAAAATATCATATCGTTAGATTGCAGACGCTTGACCTTCGTTTGACCTTGACATGTTGGGGTCAAAAAAAGCCAAAATTCGAATTCAGCGATGCCAAAAACATATATATATATAGGTTTTCAGATTTGTAAACGAATATTTAGCGATTTGACCTTCAAATGCCCTTAAACCTGACCTGATGGAGTCAAACGGACCCCGGATTTGAAATCAGCGACCCGAAAAACCTATGAGACACATGTTCACATCCCAGAGTCAGAGAAGTTTTTTTTTTGTGGGTCTGTGTTATTTATTATTAAACTTAAATTCAAGTGCGAACTAACTAAAAGTTGTATTCATTTATAGCAAGAATTTAAATCAAAAAAACATACAGTACAACTTATTGTAACGTTGCCGCATATTATATCTTTCTTTTTCTAGCATTTAAGTTACACTCCTAACAGATGGCGTCTCTTCATACTATGAGAAGGCAAGAAAGCTAAACCAAGAGGGGCTTATCGCATGACACGAAGTTGCCACCTTAGCACTAAAAAATATTTAACTTCTAAATGGATGGAGATCCCATCTTCAAACTTGGTATTTGGAATCTTTATTATATAAAGAACAATAAAAGAAAAGAAAAAAAAATATCAAAATGGTCTAAGCAACTTAAAATTAAAATTGAATCGTCAACATCCGGTTTTCTATAGGTATAATAAATCTGTTTTTTGCACGAGGTAAACGCACTAAAAATTATGTATCTTCTAAACGTATGGGTATCCCACTCTGAAACTTGGCATGTATTTTCTCTAATATATGGGCTTTATTTTGAGACATAAAAAAAAAATATAAAAATGGGCCAAGTTTACCAAAATTTTATTTGAAATGTTAACTTCCGGTTTTCTATATAAAAAAAATTTCATTTCCGGTTTAGATTTCATAAATAAAAAGAACATCTGTTTTACCATATATTCAACTATTAAAATTATTTTTATATTGCTTCTTTTAATTTATCAACATTTTTCTTAAAAACTATTACACATTGCTTGTCGAAAGTTTACAAGCCCATAACTGGAGTACCAGACCTCAAAATTCAAAATCCTTCTAAATGTATTTTTAGATTCAAATGAAGTATAAATAACACAAAGATGAATGAATTTCAACACCCATCACTTTTTTCGTTGTCCGCTTCACGTGAAATGCCCCATATGATTTATTTTTTAAATTTTTTAAATGGGTCAACCTTTTGTTATACCACGGAAGTGAGACATTCTTTTTTGTCCTATAAGGTACAAATAAGTTAAAAGCTGTATTTAAGATACCCGTGAAACTGTTAAGCATATTCTTCAAATTTAGGTTTAAAAACTCAGTTTTCCAGTCAACAGTTCAAAGATAATTATCGAGTTCATTGAAATTTGATTTTAATAAATTAAATGATTTTGAATTGGTACAGTTAAGTTTTAAATAACTACATACATATATAATTAAATTTCAATAAATAATTCTTTATGGTGGATTGAATTGTTTAACAAGTTATGTGGAACAATATCAGTGATTGACACTTTCAATTCATCTTGTGAAGTAAAAACTAAATCGAGAATTTTATCTAAATTATTAACAATACTATTAATTTGATATAAGTTCAAAGCAAATAAATGATCTATAAAAGTTAATTCAGAATCTCTTTTTATATTACATGGAATAAGGATATTTTCCCCTAAGGAATATGACCAATTTATATCAGATAAGTTGAAATCGCCAATAATAAAATTTTTATGCAAGTAATTGTTTAAACTATCAACAAAATCAATGTTAGCAAGATGTTTTTCATAAAGGCAACAAGCAGTCCACCTCCACGATCTGCAGCAGTACGACAGTTGTCTCTTCGGAAGACCATATAAGAATTAACGTCAAAAATTTCAGAATCGGAAATTCCATTCCAAAGCCAAGATTCAACTATAATGATAATTTCGTAGTCGACATTACAAGTAGCAAGGTAAAGCGCAGAGTTTTTTGTACGAATTCCACTGGAATTATGATAATACACTTTCAGACAATCAGAATTGGATGGAGAAACATTTGTGTTCTTTATTTCTCCATCGGCAATACGTTTTTTGGAATGTTGTCAAATTTACGAATCTTAATTGCGTAAGGCGAAAAAGATGTATTGAAAACAGATTTTACAAATTCAGCAGGAATTCCGATTTTGAAGCAAACAAATCTAATGTTTGCCTCAGATCCATTTTTTAGAAGCTTGTAGCATTTAAAATATGAAGAGTTTACATTAAAATTTGATGAATAATAGAATCGGTCGAAGTGGATGGACTGAACTGTGACAGGTTTTTTTTTTTTTTTTTTTTTTATCCGATGGAAATCTTCAAAAGACACTCGGTAAGTATCGGTACCGAGTAGTGTGGGACTCTTACCGCATTAAAACGACCGGTGAATCAGGACCAATCTATAAAAGATCGACAAATGATTTTTATTTCTTAATTTTTAAATCGCATTGGGGGAAGTTTAAGGTAATAACACTTTCCCATAGCTTTTAGACCATCAGCTCATGAGGCTTGGTTCTTCTTAATCTCCGAACATTGTCTCGTACATTTAATACGGTCTCCATTTTGGAGTTAGTATGACTTTGCAGTCACTGATTGTGTGATGCAGCGTGTTTCTTAACCACTTCTGTAACCATTTCAATTTGAAGGTCACGATGTAGATCGCTATTTCTTATATACCAATGGGCATTTATTATTCCACGAAGGACCTTGCTTTGGAATTTTTGGATAGGTTCAGCATTTGTTTTCTTTGTACAGCCCCAAAGCTGGATGCCATTATGTCCAAACGGGTTTCAATACTTGCTTATATAACATTAGTTTGTTCTGGATAGATAGGTCAGAGTTCTTTCCTAGTAACCAGTACATTTTTCTGTACTTTAAGTTTAGTTCTTCTCTTTTCTTTTTGATGTGCTCTTTCGATTAAAGCTTTGCATCCAAATTCATTCCAAGGTATTTGGCGGTACTTTGACAGGTAAACCATTTTAAATTTGTGTAAACTACAAATTCAACATTCTGTATATTAGAACTGGAAATCACTCGAGCGCGCTTAAGACGCTTTAGCACTTTCAGCAGCAGCAACATCAACACCAACAACATTTTCATCCACAGACGCTACGACACCCTCCGCAGCTTCAGCAGTATTAATATCATCAGCAGGAACAATATCGATTGAAGGAGTAATTATATCAAGATCTTCATCCGCATTTATTCTCTTCGCCAATTTCACCTGCACTGCAATTGTTTCGGATTCTGACCATATAGTAGCAAAACTAGTTCTTCATCTCCTGATAACTCTTAATACTCTTGCTACTCCTCAGCAGGAATTCATAAACTATAAAAAAATAATTTGGGATGTATTCTAAAGTTCCTTAGCGGACTAGCTTCGGAATAACACGTCCAGCACATTCACAAACCAACCTTAGCAACCAAGCCATCGATATACTATACTGATACTATCGCTGAACAGCCTTTGCGAAGGTAGTCACCTTGACGTGGTGCAAAGGCTTAAGTAGCAAAGACTCACCCGACCTGCCACTCAGGGATAACCCCAAACTGGTAGAGAAGTTGAAGAGCGAAAACTAAGAACTGCCCTCCCTAATCCAGGGTGTTAAGTGACCCGTGCCCATTGGATGGTTTGCAGCCAGGGAGTATACCGGCTGTATTATAGCGGAACCTCTTTGAAACTAGGTCGAATCAAAGAGTAACCTAGACCTTACCATATTATGCGGAGCTCTGATATGGCGGACCCCATTATTTCTCTAGCCACTCGTGGGAATCAAAATGCCAAAAAATTTAAAACAAAAGAATAATAAAAATTTTAAAAAATTCAACACTTTGCGGGATGTTACCGCAAGTGCACTAGCGGATCGAATGGAGAAAGACCTCCGTGGTGAAGATCCGAAACCGGAGAGAAGTAAGTACCTGAAGAGGTTACCTCAGGGGAACACTCAAAACCGAGCAGCAGGAGGAGCGTCGACCTCTGGTCAAGGGACAATACTAGAGCTGTGTCAATCGGAATCGATTCGATTTTTTTGATCCGATCATCGAAAAGTATTGATGATCGAAATCAATCATTTTAATCGATCTCAATCTCAATCATTTACATGATTCTCGATTCTGGATTCTCGATTTTCTTTTTCAATCTCAATCATTTCAATGAGTCTCGATTTTCGATATCAGTTGACTCGATTAATCATGATTTACTTGATTCCATTTCTTCCGATTCAATCACCGTGGATTATGAACGCCAAACGGACGGTGGACTGGAACTTCTGGGTTGAACTCGGCATTGAACAACATGATTGATTGGGTTGGTCGTTGATGTTGTAGGCCGCAAAAACAATTGTTGGGTTGAACTGATGTTATTTGATGTATCAGGATCCGGTATGTTTAATGTGGATTTTTGGACGTTTCTTAATCCATCGGCATCGTAGCCATACTTTGATGGAATTTGACAATTTATGACTTGACGAATAGAGGACGAATTCAGTTATGACGTACAAGGTATATTTCGTACAAAATGTCAGCCGAAAGCCCTAAAATTGCACTTTTCCGGAGCAACAAATAAAATCTCATTTTTTTTGGTATTTTTAGACGTTTCTTAATCCATCGACATCGTAGCCATCCTTTGATGGAATTTGACAGTTTATGACTTGACGAATAGAGGACGAATTCAGTTATGACGTACAAAGTATAGTTCGTACAAAATGTCAGCCGAAAGCCCTAAAATTGCACTTTTCCAGAGCAACAAATAAAATCTCCTTTTTTTGGCATTTTTAGACGTTTTTTTAATCCATTGACATCGTAGCCATCCTTTGATGGAATTTGACAGTTTATGACTTGACGAATAGAGGACGAATTCAGTTATGACGTACAAAGTTTATTTCGTACCAAATGTCAGCCGAAAGCCCTAAAATTGCACTTTTCCGGAGCAATATATAAAATCTCTTTTTTTTTTTTGGTATTTTTAGACGTTTTTTAATCCATTGACATCGTACCCATCCTTTGATGGAATTTGACAGTTTATGACTTGACGAATAGAGGACGAATTCAGTTATGACGTACAAAGTTTATTTCGTACCAAATGTCAGCCGAAAGCCCTAAAATTGCACTTTTCCGGAGCAATAAATAAAATCTCTTTTTTTTTGGTATTTTTAGACGTTTTTTAATCCATTGACATCGTACCCATCCTTTGATGGAATTTGACAGTTTATGACTTGACGAATAGAGGACGAATTCAGTTATGACGTACAAAGTATATTTCGTACCAAATGTTAGCCGAAAGCCCTAAAATTGCTCTTTTCCGAAGCAACAAATAAAATCTCTTTTTCTTGAATTTTTTGACACTTTTTAATCCATGAAGTAGCCTCATCATAGAGTATTTTGTGAGAACTATCAAAGTCACAAGTCAATATTATCATCAAAATCGAAATTACGAGTAATATCGAATAGGAACAGTATTGAATTATTTCAGTGAAATGAAAATGATCGAATGATCGATTGATTGAAAAGATCGGATCATTTTCGTAATCGATTGTTGAACGATTCGATCATTTGAAATGAACGATTTACACAGCTCTAGACAATACCTTCCAGACAGGAAAAAGACGCAACTCAGAGTGTAGCGACAACTTCTTGTCAAGGGAGAATACCTCCTAGTCAAGGGGTAAACGCTACAAACGAAACAGCATCCACTAGCACAGGGAGTTTATCTCCTAAACAAGTGAATGATCTGATTGTGATCAGACAAAAAGATGACGGGCAGTTACCATCATCTAAAATATCCAGTCCACCCAAAATACCAAAGAGCCGAAATGCCCGGAAAAGTCAAGTACTTCCGAAATTGGGTAGTCCAGGAAGCCTGGACCCACATAGGAAAGGACTTAGTGGAGCAGGCACCAAATGGTACTTCCGGTTCCTTGCAGAGGGGATGTCCCCGCAGGAAGCTAGGAAGAAGGTGGACCTGAGAAAAAACGAAAAGACTGTGAATACGAGCCTAGGACAGGGTAAGAGGAAAAGCCACCAACTAACCGTTAAGGCTATACCCGTTCAACAAAGGCTCTCATACGCAAGTGCAGCCTTGAGCGTCAGAATTGCTGTTCTGCCTAGGGGATATCCACAAGTCGCCTTGACTGCCGAGGATCTATCGGCACTCGAGGAGGCAATCATTGAGGAGGTCTCCTTGGGCTGGAAGCACAAGCTGAAGTTCAATGGACTGCACTTCAGAACAGGTCTGCTCTTGGTTGATTGCGCTGGACCCGAAACAGCGGAGTGGCTAAGAGAGAGTGCACCTAAATTGAGCACTTGGAGGGGCACCGAGTTGTATGCATGTATGGGGGAAGACATCCCCAAAATGCACAATATAACACTTTTCCTTCCAAAGAGTATAGGCCAAGAAGACAAGAAGTCATTGGCTCTTTTAAAAGCCCAAAATGAGGGACTTAATGTGCAGACCTGGAGAATAGTGAAAAGCTCGGCTGAAGGTAAAGGTCAACTACTAGTAATAAGTATTGACGCCGACTCCGTCGAGACTATAGTGAAAGCAAATCACCAGCTTCACTACAAATTCGGAAAAATAAATGTATTTGGTCTCCGGAAAGCAACCTCCAGCTCTGCATCTGCAACAGAAAAAGAGTCTCCCATCAGGCTAGAAAATAAGTCCCTGGAAGCGGAAGAGGTAGGAATTACCCTACCAGATATAATCGTACCACCTCCCACCCTAATTCCTCCAACCCCACCAATTCCCCCAATCCCTCCGAGCACATCATCTGAGACAACTTTCTCAGAAACAGAAGAGAAGCACCCCGATTCACGGGAGAGGTTAACACCGGGTCCATTGGACATGGAGATAGAGGGCATAGACCTCTCTCCAAGTCCAATGGACCAAACAGAACCGCTTCCAATAATAGAAGAGGAAGACCACCTGCTAGCAGATGATGGGGCATTAGCCCCCATCTGCCAATAAAATAAGATGCCGGCACACGGGATCAGAACCAGGCTAGCCCAAGCAAACATACACCATGCGAAGTCGGCATCAGCTGTCCTGGCGAGGAAGTTCGCTGCGGACAACTTAGGGCTAGCACTGATCCAGGAACCCTGGACTTATAAGGGTCAGGTAAGAGGGTTGACAAGTAGCGACTCTAAACTTATATGGGACACGAGAGAAGACTCGCCCAGAACTTGTATTAAAATAAGAAATAACATAAATTATATATGTCTTTCAGAATTTTTGACAAGGGATCTGGTCCCGATACAGGCCCAAATCAACATCGAGGGTAGTATCCAGACGATGGTTGTGGCAGCAGCCTACTTTGCTGGTGATGAAGCCAACATTCCACCGTGCGAAGTACAGAGACTGGTGGACTACTGCAACCGGAAAAAGCTACCAATACTAATAGGATGTGACGCAAACGCTCACCATACAGTATGGGGCAGCACCAACATAAACCAAAGGGGTGAGTACCTTTTAGACTTTATGATGGTAAAAAATCTAGAAATATTTAATGTAGGGAACACCCCCACTTTTATTACTAGAACAAGAAAAGAAGTACTAGACTTAACTTTCGGAACTCCGAACGTAGCTTATATGGTTAAGGATTGGAGAGTATCCAATGAACCATCAATGTCTGATCACAGAATAATAGTGTTTACCTTAGAAGGTCTGCTTACAGAGAATACCCCTGGCAGAAATCCTAAGAAAACAAACTGGAACCTATACCAAAATGTTCTAAAATCAAACCTGGAACAACTAGGTCCAGCAAGTACGACTAAAAGTAACCTTGAATTAGAAGTTGTAGTTAACGAGTTTAGTGGAGCAATAAATGAGGCATATGAACTCAGTTGCCCTCTTAAACCAAAAACTAGACAGGAGGATGCCCCTTGGTGGAATAAACATCTTTCTAAACTAAGATCCAAGGTTAGGAAGCTCTTCAATGAAGCAAAAAGAACAAGGGAATGGTGTAATAACTCCGCGTTATTGACAATATATAACAAAGAGATAAGAAAACCCAAAAGAAATAGTTTCACAAACTTTTGTGAGAATATCTCAACAACCCCTGCAGCGGCAAGACTGCATAAAGCTCTTGCAAAAGAGAAAACACTAACATCACTGGCACTTCGGTATAGTGATGGAACGTTCACCGAAAATGAAGAGCAAAGGTGTAACCTGCTGCTCAGCACACACTTCCCAGGCAGTCTACCATTAGATGGTAACTTGGTTGAGAAATCACCTCTCACACCAAACAGAGATGACTGGAAAATAGCCACGACCATTTGCACAGGTAAAAGGATTGATTGGGCAATTAATAGCTTTCAACCCTACAAATCACCAGGTGCAGATGGTATCTTCCCAGCTCTTTTGCAGAAGGGAAAAGAATTCCTTATGCCCTATCTCATTAATATTCTACGGAGTAGCATTGCTCTTGGGTATATACCAAGTCTATGGAGAACAGCTAAGGTAATTTTCATTCCCAAAATAGGGAAAAAGGACACAGCCCATCCAAAGTCTTTCAGGCCAATAAGCTTAACATCCTTTATACTGAAAACTCTGGAAAAGGTAATTGACAACTTCATAAGATCAGAAGTGTTAATAAGTAGGCCTCTCAATCAGCGACAACACGCATATAGGGCGGGCAGATCAACCGAGACCGCCCTGTTTGAACTAACAAATAAGATCCAAAGAGCTTTAGATGTAAAGGAAACAGCATTAGCTGCTTTCTTAGACATAGAAGGGGCCTTCAAAAACACGTCCCACGAGGCTGTAGGCAAAGCTCTTGTTAGGAAATGCGTACCCAACACCATAACCAGATGGATAATAGAAATGTTGGGCACTAGAAATGCAGAGGCACAAGCAGGACAAAATGTAAAGAAAGTGATCACAACGAGAGGATGTCCTCAGGGCGGTGTACTATCACCCTTGTTGTGGAGTCTTGTAGTAGATGAATTGTTAGAAAATCTTACCTCCAAAGGTATATACTGCATTGGATTTGCCGATGATATCGCTATCATTGCAGTAGGTAAGTTTGAAGAAACTCTTTGCGATATTATCCAAAGAGGACTAACAATTACAAGTAAATGGAGTAGGTCTGTAGGGCTTTCAATAAACCCATCCAAGACAACAATCATACCATTTACCAGGAATAGACTTCTACCACATATGAAACCTATCCGATTGAATGGTGAAGTAATTGAAATGCAGAGGGAGGTAAAATACATAGGAATTATACTAGATAGTAAACTCCTCTGGAATAAACATATAAATTATATAGTCGGAAAAGCCACAAAAGCCCTAATGATTTGCAAAAGAATTGCAGGCAAGTCATGGGGTTGCAAACCATGCATCCTTAGATGGATGTACACTATGATGGTAAGACCCATCATTACCTATGGTGCGGTTGCATGGCACAAGAAAACCGAATTAACAACAACTAGGAAAACCCTAGAAAAAATCCAAAGGCTCGCATGTATCTGTATTACGGGAGCAATGAGAACCTGCCCTACCGCAGCTATTGAGGTTATCCTCCATCTATCCCCTCTACACGAGGTCATTAGAAGTGCTGGAGTGGGAGGAATCATGAGGTTCTCAAAGGAAGGAACTGGGACAGGTAAAATAATTGGTCTCAGAGAAAGGGACCTAATTGACAGGTCCACAATTACTAACCTTATTGACATCCCAAGAGATGGAATGATCAAAAAATATAATTTCGAGAAAAACTTTCTTACACAGCTTAGTAACATAGAAAACTGGGTAGGAGAGGATATAAACTATACACTCGAAGCAAATACCATCAAGTGGTACACTGATGGATCGAGAACAAGCGAAGGGACTGGTGCAGGAATTTTTGGGCCAAAAACCAAACTTTCCATACCGATGGGACGGTCCACCAGCATCTTCCAAGCGGAGGTAAACGCGATAGGGAAATGCGTGGATCGCAATCTCGAAAGGAATTATCGTAACAAGAACATTGCCATTATGTCAGATAGTCAAGCAGCACTAAAGGCACTGAGCTCATACACCATCAACTCTAAGCTGGTGGGGGAGTGCATAAGTAGGCTAAACGAACTAGGCAAACAGAACAGGGTCACACTTTATTGGGTACCTGGTCACGTTGGTGTTCTTGGAAACGAAAAGGCAGATTCCCTAGCAAAATTAGGAGCTTCAACTCCCCTAACAGGGCCTGAACCCTATTGCGGAATAGGTGAAAATGTCATCAAAACCAAAATTAAACAAGAAGAGGAGGCAAACAGAATGAAGAACTGAAATGAACTCCCTAGGCTGAGACAGGCGAAACTACTGCTGGGTAACTACAACCGGCAACGTTTCGAAAACTGTATCAACCTTAGTAGGAATAACCTAAGAATAATAACAGGTATTCTAACAGGACACTGTAAACTTAGAAGACACCTTAATCTAATTGGTGTAGTAAGCAGCGCCACTTGCAGATTCTGCAACATGCATGAGGAAACTCCGGAACACATACTGGGAAAGTGTTGTCCAATCATGCACCAAAGGAAAACCCATCTGGGACGGTACCAGGTGGAAGAGAGCAACCTACCCTCTCTAAAAGTGCCCCAAATACTAAAGTTCCTTAAGGCAATAGGTTTGGAGGAAGAACTGTAGGATGAGCCAGCTCATCATTATAAGGGGGGGCACAATAGATCTACAGGTCGCAGTGCAATTAATCCCCAATACAATTCATTCATTCATTCATCGCTGAACAGGCACAACCGCGAAATTTCTAATCGAGAAATGCAAAGAACTCCCCCATCATATAGAAAATACGTATTAAAATATGCAAAAGCTTCGGAAAATTCTGCAAAGAGTTTTTCATCGTACTTTAGGAAAAGACTTAACGTCATAAGGCCTGGACCAGACACCTTCAAACAAATTAACCAAATTGTAGGAAAGAAATCTCCTATACTTGGTGAATTCCAACACAATGACCTCGTGCATCTGACGAAGAAAAAACTAAACAAATGCTTTTTCAAACTTCTTCGAAAGCAACTTTAAACCCAATCCTTCCGCTCATTTACCCGACTTTCTCTCCAACTAGAGTATTCCTAAATACGGTCATTCTTCTAATACGAACTTCAACTTCATGTGGTTCAAGTTTACTGTCCGCAAGAACATCATCAATTATTGTTTCATTTAAAGGAGTCTAAATCATGACAGAAATTCAAGATGCGCGACTTCAATGTACACAATTCAAGCTGGCTTCGTTATTCAGGACACGCAACACCCGAAGGAAGATATTTTGAGATCTTTGCTGAGATGCACCACTTTACTCAGCAGGTAGATGTGCCCGAATACCAGGTGTTGCTGGACAAAACGCTCAAGCACTCGATTTGTTTCTTACTTCTTACCCTGATAACGGTAGTAGAAATTTCTGGTCATTTATCAAGAATGTAAAAAATTCAACTTCATCTTCGGTTCCAACACTCATCTACAATGACAAACCGATAACTAGCTCTTTAGAGAAGGCAACTGTACTTGCAGATCATTTTGCTGCTGGCTTTACGTTGCCTGTTAGTAACATTGTCCTTCTGTACTTTAGAACGTGAATCATTCAATGGGATAGCCACATTTCCACACTCTTAAAGTTGCAAGAACCCTTCGAGCTCTTGCTATAAACAAATCTGCTGGTCCTGATAGTATACACCCCATTTTTCTGAAGAGCTGTTCTTCACCGCTGGAAAAACCATTGCGTAAGCTTTACCATCGATCCTACTATTCTGGAATCTTCCCTAGAAGATGGAAAAAAGTATTTGTCCAGCCTGTTCTTAAAAAAAGTGACCCTTCCTTCCCCTCTTCCTATCGACCAATTGCACTTACGTCCGTTCTTTCCAAGGTCATGGAATCGCTGGTAAATCATTAGCTCAAGAAATATCTCGAAGATCGAAAGCTTCTTAATGACCGGCAATATGGCTTTCGCAGCAATCGTTCTACTGGTGATCTGATGGCATATCTCACCGAAGAGTGGAACAGATCTTTACATTGATTTGGAGAAAGTAAGATTATTGCGCTTGATATTTCTAAGACATTTGATAGAGTTTGGCACCAGGCTCTCTTATCGAAAATGCGTGCGTTTGGTATCAACGAAACCCTTATTCTTTGGATTAGAAATTACATTCTAGATCGTTCAATAAGTGTTGTATTGGATGATTTCAAATATGATCTTCACAAAATAAATGCTGGTGTTCCCCAGGGCTCCATTTTGTCTCCCACTCTCTTCCCCATTTTTATGAATGATCTCTTGTCTGAAACTTCTAATCTACTTCATTGTTTTGCAGACGACTCCAACCTCAACTTTTCATACTCTCAAATTCACGTCCATCTCCTTCGGAAGTGGAATTGCAACGGTATCGTATAATAAGCTCATTAAACTCCGATATTTACAGCATTGTTAAATATGGGGTATAAAAAATCGTGTGGAGTTAAATGCTTCGAAAACTCAATGCTGTCTATTGTCGAGACCGCCAAAACTTCTACCAAATACTAAGGATTTCTATATCGATGTAAGAAATTTTTTCACCCCTTCTGATCTGGCTACCATTTATATGGCGTTTAGACGTCCAAGATTCGAGTATAGCTAACATCTTTGGCCAGATGCAGCAAAAACTTATCTCCATTTATTGGAAAGAATTCAGAACAAAGCGTTAAAACTGATTGGAAACAGAGCTATCATGGATTCATTCCCATCTCTTGAACACCGTCGGAATGTTTCATGTGCGAGTATTTCCTTGTTTTATCGGTTCTTTCACAAGCAATGCTCACTCGAAGTAGCCAGTTACATTCTTCCGCTTAATCCGTGATACCTGCTCCGCTAGGAATGCTCATCAGTTGACCCTTGAGCCTAATTTTGGTCGTACCGTCAAATATGGAAATTCGTCGCACAACACGATATGGAATAACTTACCCGGCACGATTTTCCTTTGCCATTTCAATTTGCAACCATTCAAAACCAATGTTTATCGACACCTCCTTTCTCTCTCCCCCTAAATTCCCCATCGACCATGCTGTGTAAAACATTATAAGGGTCTTTTAACACACCCTTGAGCGCGTGTGAATTATAAAAAAAAAATGTTTGCCTGGTCAGCTAGTAACGGGTGATTTTTTTGAGGTTAGGATTTTCATGCATTAGTATTTGACAGATCACGCGGGATTTCAGACATGGTGTCAAAGAGAAAGATGCTCAGTATGCTTTGACATTTCATCATGAATAGACTTACTTGAATGGCTACGTAAATAAGCAAAATTGCCGCATTTGGAGTGAAGAGCAACCAGAAGCCGTTCAAGAACTGCCCATGCATCCCGAAAAATGCACTGTTTGGTGTGGTTTGTACGCTGGTGGAATCATTGGACCGTATTTTTTCAAAGATGCTGTTGGACGCAACGTTACGGTGAATGGCGATCGCTATCGTTCAATGCTAACAAACTTTTTGTTGCCAAAAATGGAAGAACTGAACTTGGTTGACATGTGGTTTCAACAAGATGGCGCTACATGCCACACAGCTCGCGATTCTATGGCCATTTTGAGGGAAAACTTCGGAGAACAATTCATCTCAAGAAATGGACCGGTAAGTTGGCCACCAAGATCATGCGATTTGACGCCTTTAGACTATTTTTTGTGGGGCTACGTCAAGTCTAAAGTCTACACAAATAAGCCAGCAACTATTCCAGCTTTGGAAGACAACATTTCCGAAGAAATTCGGGCTATTCCGGCCGAAATGCTCGAAAAAGTTACCCAAAATTGGAATTTCCGAATGGACCACCTAAGACGCAGCCGCGGTCAACATTTAAATGAAATTATCTTCAAAAAGTCAATCTAACGTTTCAAATAAAGAATCGATGAGATTTTGCAAATTTTATGCGTTTTTTTTTTTAAAAAAGTTCTCAAGCTCTTAAAAAATCACCCGTTATTTTGATAATTATTTCACAAATAAAAAACGTATAGTACTTTCATATGATTAACTATTTAATTTATTTCTCATGTAGTTAATTGGAGCATGCATTTCGTTGAATCTATTAAATCAAAAAATTTGCAGGTGTCAAGGACATTTATTTCAAAGCAAAATGAACGCATGTTATATCAGCTTGTGGGCATGTTCCTCGTCCTGCTATACTCTTTGGCTTGAATAGCAGACAGAACAAACATGGCAATGCTTATATGGAATAAAAAGAGAGACAGACATTCGAGAGGAAGCACGAAAGGACGCTAAAGAAAACGATATCCTTCCAAGTTCCCATATACACTCGTAAGCACCCCACTTTCAGGTTTCAGAACGTCATCGTCGTCGCCGTCAATTCATCTTTCTGTCTAACAAGTCCTGAGTCAATGGTGTTGATGACGGGTTCTGTAGAAGGATCCAAGTGCTCTTGAATTGGTCTCTTGTGTGTGTCAAGCATATATTGATCCTGTTAAGAAATACATCCATTTGAAGACAAGGACTTAAACCCACCATCATGATGAGGGAGATGAGTAAAGTCCGAGCCCGACCGGAAGCTTTCATCCATCCATAGAGAGGTACTAGGTAGGTACTTGAAAGTCGGATGGGCCACATGAGTTCATGAGTACGAGTACGCTGTTTCGTTTTTCCTAGGCTACCTAAACAGGTAGATAGGTATAAGTATGTGTTCTACTGCATGTGATGCTGATGTTGGATACATTTCCCCATGAGAGCACATCCTTGCCTTACCACCGAACTCTAATGAATGGTAAATATTGTTCTTGTTTGTTTGAAAATGTGGCCTCACATGTCTACAAAAGTGACCTGATTGAAAAATTTCTTTTTATATTTACGAGTATACGGGATGAAGAAGTGTACGTACGAACTACGTACGAGTGCATGAACAAGGCTTTCAGAAAGAAAGATATCTTTAGCAAGTGAATTTCAATTTCAATTACAGATAGGCAATATACACAACACATACACAGTTGGAAGGCACATTCGATGTTAAATTAAGGACTGACCTATTCTTTTTGAGTTGAATTTAAAAATTCGTTTTAAAATCCCGAAAGGAAAGTGCAAGGTAATTTAAGTTCTAGCTAATTTAAAACAGAAACAGCGATTGGCAAGAGTTATTCTCCGTTTGATTTCAGCACTGGTATTGTTTTCAGAGTTTATAGCGGCGCCTAGGTGTATGAAGTCCTTCACTACCTCTGTTTGGGTATAGCGCTGATATGTGTGCTCGCCTGTCAACCTCATGATCACAGGTTCGATCCCTGCCGTCGTCTATGTTGTTTTAATTCCATTAAAAACCTTCTAAAATTGTCATCAATGGGTTGCTGGTTTACTCATTACATGTTGTTCAGGCATAACACTAACAACATGTAATTGAGTTAAACTAGTATGCCCAACAAGGATGAACACGAATAAAATAATGTGAATTATAAGCGACATAGAAATAAGACACGGCATTCTCCGCTTTAGTTCAGCCGCCATCCCTGGAGATAAAATATCTGAGACAACAACCTTCAGTGTCAGAACATCGTGTCACACATCTTTCCTATCTTTCTTTCTCTTCCTTAACTTCACGCCCGCGCTGTGTTCAAACATTTAAAGGGTAATCATAATCCCTTGAGCACATGTAGATTATAAAAAAAAAAAAAAAACTCAGACTTTTATATCATTATAAAAAATTCAATCTTTAATATAAATTAATTGGTGTTGTGTCGTGTTAAAGTTCTCGAACAAGAATGATAATAAAATATATAAAAAAATGCCCTTTCACCTTTTATGAAGGTTAAAACATGACTTGCATAATTTAGTTGCATTTGACAAGAAGTGTCATATAGGTTATTATTTTTCTATGTTTTAAGGCTTATTCACAATTATTATTTTATTGGTATAATAAAATTAATTGATTTCAATAATAAATAAATTTACAATAAAAATTGCATTATATATTAACAACCTCAAAGTTATAGCTGTCTATAATGACGTTTTGTCCAAGACGTCGGTGTTGTGTGTCCTTTCTTGATGACAGCATATACATGGTCTTGCCCTCATTTACCGCTAAACCCATCTTCTTCGCTTCCGTCTCAATGTTCACAAAAGCGCCACTGACATCACGCTTTGTTCTTCCAATAATGTCAATGTCGTCGGCGTATCCGAGTAATTGGACGGACTTTTGAAAGATTGTGCCTCTTGTGTTGACGCGTGAGTTTTGAACTATGTTGAAGAAGTCGCACGATAGAGCATCGCCTTGCCTAAAACCTTTTTTGACATCAAATGCATCGGTGAGATCTGGATGGAGCAGCGTGCATTCTCCATCCTCATCCTGCACAAGCGGAAAAATATGTCAGGGATGCCAAAACTAGACATTGCTCTATATAGTTCGTTCCTATAGATGCTATCGTACGCGGCTTTGAAATCGATGAAAAAATGGTATGTGTCGATTTGCAGCTCCTGGGTTTTTTTTTTCAAGATCTGCCGTAATGTGAATATCTGATCTATGGTGGACTTTCCAGGTCTAAGGCCGCACTGATATGGACCTATCAGGTTGTTGACGAAAGGCTTCAGACGTTCACATAATACGGCAGAAAGAATCTTATACGCGATGTTCAGGAGACTTATGCCTCTGTAGTTGGGGCAGTTCAAAGGGTCTCCTGTCTTGAGGATCGGACAAACAATGCTGAGATTCCATTCATCGGGCATGCTTTCTTCCGACCATATTTTGCAGATGAGTTGGTGCAAGCTCCCAACCAAGTCATCGCCTGCCGCTTTGAATAGTTCGGCAGCAAGGCCGTCAGCTTCAGCGGCTTTGTTGGACTTGTCGTCCAGGTCGGGTGGGCGGTATTGTTGGTCTACGTCGCCTAAGTCGAATGGTACTATCTCTATAGCAGCGGCATTCTCTTCTTCATCGCCATTATAAAGATTGGAGAAATGTTCTTTCCAAACCCTCAGCATGAACTGCGGTTCTACTACGATGTTCCCATGATTATCCCTGCAGGCTTTGGCTCGGGATGTGATGTTTTTTTACCTTTTGGTAAAACTTCCGAATCTCATTCCTGCTGTGGCATCCTTCTATATCCTCGATCAAGCGCTTCTCATGCTCCTTCTTTTTCTTTCTGAGAAGCCGGTGTTCTTCCTTCCTCTTCTGCTTGTAGAGCTCGCGAGCAGCTCTAGTCCTTCTTTGTATGCCTTTTGCTTTGCTGCATGTGCTTGCCGGCACTCATCGTCAAACCAGGGGTTTCATTGCGGTGGTCGTGCAAGACCCAACACATTAGAAGCAGCATCTCTGATGGCTGCTTGGCAACGTTGCCACTGGTCCTCAATACTTGATGCTGGCGGCACAGGACTCTTTAAGAGGTTGTTAGAAACTCGATCGGAAAATGACGTTGCGATCTCTTGTGATTGTAAACGTCCAACGTCGAACTTCCTCGGCAATACTTCCTCGTTTTGTCTTGGGTCGGGATATACGCAGCCGAACCTTGGCTACAACGAGATAGTGATCCTCTATACTTGAGAAGTGCCTTGAATCGATCGCAATATGATCAGTCAGATTCACGGTTGATTGATCAGGAGATCGCCATGTCCCTTTGTGAATATCAAGATGTTTGAACTGTGTACTGGCTACAAGAACGTCTCGTCACACAGCGAAGTCGATCAGCCTGAATCCGTTATTGGAGGTGGTGTCGTGCAGGCTATATCTTCCGATTGTATCACCAAAGATGTCTTCTCTTCCAGCTTGGCGTTAAAATCTCCACATACAATTTTAATATCATAGCTAGGGCACTGCTCGTATGTTTTGCTCGTAGAATATGTTTTTGGTGTCTTCGTCTTTCTCTTCTGTTGGGCCATGTGCGCAAATCAGGCTAATGTTGGCAAGTTTGGCCTTGATACGGATTGTCGTGAGGCACTCGTTCACACAGTTGAAACTTAAGACTTTTTGCCTGAGCCTTGTTCCAACAACAAACCCACATCCAAATAAACCCTGCTTTTGTTCTCGATAGCAGTCGCCGTAGTATATATCGCAGTCTTTTAATCTTCGTTTCTGCTAGTTGTTCGGTTGCGCGTGGTCTATTAAGGGACCTAACATTCCACGTACAGATCCGAAGTTCGTTATCCTTATTTCGTTTGCATGTTTCGTGCAGTGAATACGTCCGTCTCCGAGGCTTGTTTTTGCTTCGCAACTTATGGGAAATACATTGAACGACAAATCGTAAAAATTCTATTTCCATTTGTCACACACACACACTGACTTACATATGGCGTGCAAAGCAACTTACCAGGTGCCAATATTCACTCTGATTGCTGACTAAATTAAATTCACTCTTGATGTTTTTATTGTTTTTATTGTCTCCCCACCAAAACTTCCGTGTACTAACTTAGAAGAAGTACATTCAAGTTGTACAACCTTATAGTCTTTAATAAATTTAGTTCGAAACTTAGAAGACAGTGCAGTGATCTAAAAAAAGAAAATCAATGTTAAAAAAAAACATGTAATGCTACTTCCAGCAGAAAGTAGAGGAACATACAACGTATATGTTCTTAAGCGGGCTTAAGGTCACTGAACAAAGGCACATTTGTAACGGTGCATAAATCCTTAAGCTCCACAATTGTCTACGTTCCTATTTCCTGACAAGTACATTGTTACATCTACCTCTGCACTACTAAAAACATCCGAAACAGATTTCCTGTATAGGTACTGTCGTTTGTTTCAAATTATTTTTCTAAGAATACTTAATATCTTACCTACCTACATACTTGTACATATTATACATAAATAAACCATTTCTGTTAAAATAAAAGTTGAAAATGTCTGAAGCTCTCGAAGTTTTGTTTCGTTATGAAATTGTGCACAATATTTGAATGCCATCTGCGACAGAAAAAAAATAGACACAACCATAATTTTGTACCGGTTACATGAATTTTTTCCTATTAAGTTTATTTATACACAATAATAGTGAGGTTATGCAAAAATAGCAAAACCAATTTAATTCATAAGAGGTTTATCTCTCTTGAATCTTTTTATATTTTTGAAATGATAGCAAAAATTCTACCTACTACCATAAATGTCAGCAGAAGATTCCATAACACAACTTTACCCCCAGGAAATAAAAACTCCTTGTAACAAGATGACACATTCGAACGGCTGTCAGTTTCAGATACAGCGTTACACAAGGAACTTTATAATTTTCTTTGCCTTAATTTATAAAGATCTGCATGATATCGGTACCTGAAAACATCTGGAGGTAGTAAAGGGTCATTGTTAAGCTTTATTTTTTGAGTGAGTATTGTGTGTATTTAGCAAAAGTATAGTGCGCGTCACTTAAATAGGAACAAGGGTTTTATTTAGGATTTGGTACATAAGTTGGTAATTTGTTTTTTTTTTTTTTTTAGAACGAAGAAACATCAACCAGACAACGGGCCACGCAATTTCACATCACCAGACGCACCCTACAGTGAATTTTATTGAAAGCATTACACATGCTCCCGTACAAAGTGCAAACAGTGCATCCCTTAATGCCTACTGACAGTACGTCGTCGTCGCGTCGCGAATTACTGTCTAACCAACCTCAATCTCAACAACGAAGAGGACGATTTTGTGTCGAAAATCATCATGAGCGATGAGGCGCAATTCCACCTAAGCGGTTACGTCAATAAGCCAAATCTTCGTTTCTGGGGCGCTGAAAATCCGTGTATGGTGCACGAAGAAGAATTACATCTACACAAAGTCAGAGTGCGGTGCGGCGTTCATGCGGGAGGAGTGATTGGGACGATTTGAGTACACCATCGGCAATGCGATCACTGTTAGTGGCAAACTTTGCTAGGCCATGATAAACGACTTCTTACTGCCGCAATTGGACAAGCGGGGGTTGTTGAACATGTGGTTTCAAACAGACGATTCAATCGTATATATACCGCACGTGCTCAAAAGATATTGGAATGAAGCGTTTCCTGGTCGCGTAATCTCCCGATTTTGTGATTTGGCATTGCCAGCAAGATCACCCGATTTAACCATTCAAGACTTCTTTCCATGGGCCTACTTGAAGTCGCGGGCTCATGCCAACAAGCTTCAGACAATTACAGCCATTTATATTCAACAGGAATGCGAACAGTTATCACCGGAAATCTTGCGAAAAGTCATAGAAAATACGAAAAAACGGGCACAAATGTGTACCAACATTGGGCGGCAGCCACGGATATAATCTTTTCCGCTCAACAGAAAATGTCCAAATAAAGATTTTCATCACTCAAAATTAAGATTTTGATCAAAGTTGACATTACGATGACAGCCAAGACGAAAAAAGTGGTTCTCGAAATTCTGTCTGTCTGTTCGACTACAGCCTAAACGACTCGGCCCATTTTCGTCAAACTTGTTAGATATTTTTAAATTTTCCCCCAAAACGTCTTTTTCTTTTTTTTATAAGACCAAAAACAACGGTACCTACTATACGAATTTTATGCTAAAACTCAACAAAATTTTGAATATTATTGTGTATTCAAATTTTCAATTTTTTTTTTTTTTGATTTTTAAAATAAAATTCAAATTATTTTTTTTTTCAAAAGTCAATATTTCGAAAACCCTTGCTCGTTTTTTTTTTTAATTATAAATAAAGGTTTCTAAATATAATCTACAAGATGTGAGGAAAAAAATTATGTTACCTAAAAATAACGGTACCCACTAACAAATGTTAAAAAATGGTTTTCGAAAATCGTATTTTTCTCGAAAACGGATCCGAGAATTTTTATAATTTTTTTTTCTTTTATTAAAGTTTTACGATCTGTATTTAATAACCATCGAACCATTTTTTCGAATTTTGAATTTCTCATTATCGACATAATGGGTTTTAATGAAATTTTTTATAGAGAAGCTTCTAAGAATTTTGAAAAACACTGCATTTCAAAACTTTAAAAAAAATATTTTTGGAATTTTTGAAAAATTAAAAATCGATATATGAAAAATGGCTCAATATTTGTTTCGGAAATTTAATTTTTATTCGTACAATAATAAAAACTTTAATTTTTTTTAAAAAAATGTTTTAAAAACTTTTTATATAAAAGCCTATTTTTACTTGCGATATATGTAAATAGGTACTATAGGGCAAGTTTTGCATTTGGAAAAAAAATCGAACTCGAGATTTTGATCAAAGTTGACATTACGATGATAGCGAAGACGAATAAAGTGGGTCCGGCGATTCCGCCTGTCTGTCTGTCTGTCTGTCTGTCTGTTTGTCTGTCTGTCTGTCTGTCTGTCTGTCTGTCTATCTGTCTGTATGTCTGTACCTCGATCTAGAGCCTAAGCCACTGGACCTATTTTCTTCAAACTCGGTAGTTATGGGTCTTCGGTGATTCCCTAGAGGGGAAATTGAATTTTTTTTTTAGCTCTAAAACTAACGGTACCCCCCATACACCCGTAATGCAAAATATTATTTATCTCGAAAACGGCTCTAACGTTTTTGATAAAAAAAAATTAGGTGTGATATTATGGACATGGACTACGTTTTGGTAAACAAAAATTTGGGGCAAAATGTTATTAACGGTACCTGTCATAGAACGGTTTTTTTGATTTTCGACTTTCTCATTAACGGCTCTAACGATTTTAACCAAAAATTTACAGCAGGAGTCCCCCTAAGTTTAAAATAATATTGTATATAAAAATATTCGAGAAATTATTTGTTGGGTTTTTTTGAAAAATCAATGTCTTCAAAACCTATGAACGATTATTTTTTGAAATTATTTCCTAAAATCAATATTATTAAATACTTAAAATTAGCATCCCACATTTTTTTCTTGAAAAATTTGAAAGAAATTTCTTATATACAAAATTTATTTATTTAATAATAAATCGATTTTTTAAAATTTGTTTGCATAAATTCATACTTTTCTAGAAATCAGACGGCAATTTCATTTTAAATTCATGTTTTATATTTATAAAATGTATTTTAAATTCCAAAGTAGTTTTACATAAGAGCAAGTTCGTGCGATCCAGTCGTACATTTTATTTTAAGAAACCACTACAACGACTTATAATTCCAACTGCTAAAGGAGTTTTTTTTTAGTGATTAAAATGAAATGCACGTCTGGATCGCACGAACTTGCTCTTATGTAAAACTACTTTGGAATTTAAAATACATTTTATGAATATAAACAAACAAAGTTTTATTATTAAACTAATTTTTTATATAACAAATTTCTTTTTTTTTTTGAGAACGAAATTTGGGATGCCAATTTTTACAGATTTAAGGAAATCATTTCAAAAAATATATAATCATTCACACGTTTTAAAGATATTGGTAATAGACATTCATAGAATCGGTTTTAAAGTCACTTTTCATCAGATGTAGAAAAGTTGCTTTTAAAATTTCGTAGTAACAGATCAAATTTACAAAAGTCTTATTTATACCAATAATTGTGACTCATTTTCATAATTTCGTTATTGTGAACTGATACACAAAAACAGATTTCTATTAACCAGATTCGTAAAGTTCTATTGTGATTCTATCATTTTAAATTTAACTTAGTTACAGGAAAGCCGCTTTTAAGTATTTATACTTGAAATTTGTTTTATTTCTACGAATGTTTGGTTAAAATCGAACTTAGGCTAGATTCGGATCTATTACTCAGGGCCATTGACTTTTCAAAAAAAAAAAAAACTTGGAATTTTTCAAAAAAACCCAAAAAATATTTTTTCCAATATTTTTATATAAAATATTATTTTAAACTAAAGGGGGCTCCTGCTGAAATTTGAGATGATGAGAAAGTCGAAAAGCAAAAAAACCGTTATATGACAGGTACCTACCGTTAATAACATTTTGCCCAATTTTTTTTTTACCAAAATGTAGTCCATGTCTATAATATCACACTGAATTTTTTTTTTTATCAAATTCGTTACAGCCGTTCTCGAGATAAATGAGATTTCGCATTACGGGCTTATGGGGGGTACCGTTAGTTTTTTTAATTTTGAACAAAAAATTGTATAATATTTGTAACGTTTATACTTACTTTACTGTTTGGGATTTTAACAGGAATATAGGTTGTTGTATGCCCACTAACATACACTACACCATTTCGGAAAAAAAAGGAAAATACAAGCTCCACTGAATCTTTCCTAAATGAAATTTAAAAATTTTGTTCTTCTCCTGCTGGATAACAGCGAGAATCTCGAAAACGGTCTGCTGGACAAGTCAACCCGATCAAGATATATTCACTTTGGACGATTCGAAAAGATTCAAAAAAAAAAGTTTCTCGATGACTCTGTTCCCTTCTCCTAATCCCTCCCTACCGACACATCCCACCTTTAGGACCAACGTTTACAGACCCATTGGCCCGTCCAGGCAGGTGTCGATAGGGGTGTCCACCCGCGTTGGTAACTGAAGGCCTGCTAGTTGCCACGCTCAGCTCGTCGATGGGGGGGGTTTTTGTTACTCGCGGAAGGACGGTGTTACTTTTACAGGCCTAAGTCTCAGGTGTTATTCGACCGGATATGTGTAACCATCTTTGAAAGAGGTGGGGCCCGAAAGTTAGTAACCGATTTATCTTTGTTCCCGACTTCTATTTTTTTTTGCATACCTACATAGAGGAGAACATAGATGTTGCGTTCTCTGAGCGGTCTTAACCCTCCCTTCATAGCATTCCACGAAAGAAATCGCGGAACGCTCCTACGCCATTGCCTGTGCTCAAAAATATTTGTGCAACAGCCCTCTGTTGAAGGGGAAAGTCGTTGACTTTCCCTTAAAACTTGATTTGAACTTTACCTCTTCACCCACCCAAGACACTTCCCAACTAAATCCTTAAAGCTTCATTACGAAAAACCAAACCGAACGAAATTAACGTCACCTTACGTCTTTAATGCTTTCGACTTGTAAATCCAAAAAAAAAATATCACGCTATCATTCTATTGAGTGATTTAAACGCAATCCACTAAGGTTCATAATGAATAAAAAAGACCGACACCTTAAAAGTTTATTTATAAATCGCCTCAATATTTATTAACTTTATCTGCGACACTTAAAACTATTGACATTAAAATAAAATCTCTATTTAATTTTATAACGCATACCATTCATCGGCGAAACAAAATTTAATGAATCCTTCCCCGTTAGTTAAAAAAAAAAAGAATTAATAGAGTCCAAAAGCATCGGTATTTCATAATACTCGTAAGTATTTTCCAAAACAAAAATAAATAATAAACGCCAAAATAGTATTTTCAAAGCAAAGATACCAAAATTTACTTCGTCTTAACTACCCGAAGTTAAGTTTACTGTTCGCTTCTTACTTCTTTTGTCGTTTCACTATACTTCACCCATAATATGCAAATTGAAATACATAAGTATATTAAAGTTATCAACACAAAATCACTTACCGGAGCTTCCAAGGTGTTGTGCACAGCAGCTTGATGCGACCTAGAGGATGTATTGTGTTGATTGTTGAAAATAATTAAAATATAGTTGCAATTTATTATGGACCGAAGACGGGGTTGGTGATATTCGATTAATCTCTTTTCACTTTTATTACCGATACAGATATAAAAAAAAACAATTTATCGCGATGGATGGGATGGCACATATGTATGTACGTTATCTTACAATACCTATTAATAATTCCTATAATACTTATTCTATCTCCCTAACGCTATGCCCTAATCCTAATTATTGTTCCTATCAACTTACGAAACTACTTCTTCAAAAAAAAAACTGTATTACTCTCACTTTTGAATTCATCTACTCTTCTTTAAGTTTCCAAACTTCAAAATAGTTTGCCTTTAATCTCACATGTCAAACGTTAATACAATTTCTTCGTTTGCATTACTTCTAGTTTCCTCTCCTTCTTTAGTTGTTACAAATCAACAAAAAAAATAACTCATTGAAGGTATCTTACTTTCTTCAGTTCATTTACTTTTCTTTTTCTAGGTAAATAGGGTTCTAATCTTTTATCTTAAATCCTTTTTCCTTTCTATTTCAACTAAAATCTTTCTTTTCAGCTCTAATTTGTTTTTAATTCATTTCGGTCTGTATTTACTTGCAAAAACTAAATTTTCATTTCTCTTAGCTTATGTTTACACCTTTCTTTCTATAGTCTTAATTTTCTTTCCAGATCCGAAATGTTCACTAATTTGACCTTAATTTTTCTTTTCTTTTAACCCGAACTTTCTTTTTTTTTTTCAGCTCTGTAATTTTCTTCCACCATGATAATTTTCCTTTCTTTCTGTGTTTTTTTCTTTTTTTTACTAAGATTTTTCTTTACAGATCTAATCCTTTTTCTTTTCAGCCCTATACTACTTTCACTTTCACTTTCACTTTATAAATTAAAATTTTTTTTTTGTTTTACAGATGGATATTTAGTGTTCTTGATTTTTTTTTTGGAAACTGCGCCTTGCGCGCCGGCGTTCTCGAAGATCTGAAGCGATACGGGACAGATTTCTTCGCTTGAATTCTGTGGAAATTGAAGAAAACTTCGGGAGTTTGTTCTTCACTCCTCATGACTGTTGATTTTCTCGAATCGCTAATTTGTTATCTCATCAGCGGTCTTGAAGGAACGACGGATTTTTGATTCTGTCGATCCGTGAAGATAGTGGACGAACGAACACTTCTTAATTGGATGCCCTATGACCTGAATGGAATGGATTTAGAAATTGAAATATTTCCCATTTTTATCTTAACACAATCGTCGGTCTTACCAATTACGAGGGGATTTAGTGCAACTTTGGTTACACTTGCTTTTTTTTCGATTTTCCCCGGGGCAACAATTAACTTGGGTTCGTCGTCCGGACCACCGATGCGTTTTGAAAAAATGGCTTTGAGAAATGTGGCTATAGATAAGAATATCCATTTTAAACAACATTGTTTTACGAATTGTGCTTTATGGGAGTATATTCTTACCTGGTCCTTTTAGAAAAAGAAATGTTCGTGTTTAAAAAAAAACTTATGTAGTCTTGGCAGGAATTAATTCTTTTTATCGTGTGCGTTGATCCTTCATCTTGGGAAACATTATTCTACGAAGGAAAGATTTATTTTTCCAATGCATTATGATATTGTGCATAAGTGTCGCGTTAATACTTTTAATTTGCTTCTTTTTTTTTTTTGTTTAATATGTACACGTACAACTAATGAACTGAGAAAGTGAACTTAGAACTTACTCCGGCGACGATTCCGATAAAAAGGATTTGCTCGACGAAAAATGTCGCCACGAGGGGTCTGTCAACTTTTTTTCTTAAATGGAATGGATGGAAATGGAGAAGAACGGATATTAACATTTGATTAGGGTCGGCTCAGAACAAGTTGTTGCAACTTCTGAACGCCTACCCAATGCAGACTTCCATCCTCAATCTTAATGAGGTTAAAGCTAAGTGCACAAGTTTTGTTATCAAGACTTATCTGATTTACACGGAAATTTATATGATTGTGTGAAGCTAAGATTGTGATTTGGACCTGTAGCCTGATGTTATGATATAAATAAGTACTATACGAGTATATGTAACTATTTTTGAGAATAAATCTGTCTTTTTGTTTTCTTTATTTTGAATGAATATTTGAAGTCAGGTCTTCACGCTTAATTAAGGTCAGAGATTTTATTTCAGCAGATTTTTTTGCTTTTTTTAAAGGCTGCTTTTTATGACCGTTTCCTACATATTTTTAAAAATCCAAAACCTATTTTCTGAAAAAAAAAAAATTTTTAGATTATATTTTTTCAAATGGAAAGGAGCTCCTACGAGTACATACAAATTTTGGTTAAATCGTTACAGTCGTTGACGAGAAATTCGAAATCCAAAAAAACGGTTTTATGATAGAAACCGTTAATAACATTTTGCGCTAAAATTTTGTTTGACCAAAATGTAGCATATATCTATGGTATTACACTTAATTTTTCTTATCAATATCGTTAGAGCCGTTTTAGAGCTAAATAACGTTAGGCATTACGGCTGTATGGGTGGTACCGTTAGTTTTAGAGATAAACAAAAAAATTCAATTTCCTCTCCAGGGAATCACCGAAGACCCTTAAGTACCGAGTTTGAAGAAAATAGCTCCAGTGGCTTAGGCTGTAGATTGAGGTAGAGACATACAGACAGACAGACGGAATTGTCGGACCCACTTTATTCGTCTTCGCTATCATCTAATGTCGACATTGATCAAAATCTCGAGTTGGATTTTTTTTCAAAATGCAGAACTTACTCTAGTACCTTAATCGCAAGTAAAAATGAGTTTTATGCTTATGAACAGTTTTTCGTTAATAACATTCATTTTTGAAATTCTTAGTCTTTTACATGAGAGCAAGTTCGAGCGACCCAGTCGTGCATTTTATTTTATTTAGAAAAAAGGTTATTCAAAAACAAAATTGGATGATTAATTTCGCGCCACCTCGTAATAGAAAATTATATGTGAGAAAACTACTTATTTTGATTCTGAAGGTCTTGTCTTGTCCTTATTGTTTTTGAATGCTCTTTTTACTTTTCCTCAAGAAATTCTTATTTGAATTGAAAGTCCTTTAATATAATTATGTTTAACTGAAATACCATAAGAAAAATCTAATAAAAACAAATGTGGTAATTAAAGATTATCCTACCCGCACAAGTTGTGCAATTTTAAACTCCTTTGCGTCTACTTTTTCTTCTAGGTATAGGAAAGAATTTTTCTCACTCTCACCTTTCACAACATAATATCAAGAACAAAAACACAAATTAAAAATAATCCATTTCGAACATAATTATACCACACTTTCTACCGAAACCACCTTCAGGCATAAGCTGTAGGTATATTATCCACAAAACAACCATTTACACCAAACTATTTTCATTTCGAAAAACATCTCCCGCCAGATAGAAGTGAACGGAATCCTTCGCAACCCTCCATTCCGACCGATATCGCACACTATTCAAGTTGAAGACTGCTACGCAACATTAAAATTTCATTAGAGACCTTTTTAAAGACATCAAAAGCAATGTGCTGCCAATCTCCATGCATCCCCCAACTATACAACCCCAAAGCATCCCCGATCTCCCATCGACATCCCGCGCGAAATAATAGAAACTTTCCCAAAATGCTGATGGTGGTTCTATAATAAAACTTTATGGGCATAATTCCCACCAAATATCACAACAATTCTTGTGCATATAGCAGTCGTCCTGTGCTCCTTCGTCACAGGTCAAATTGAGTTTTACCCAAAATATCTGGTTTAAAAAAAAAAAAAAATTAAAAGAAAAAGGAAAAGGAAACATCCTGATGAACTTTCAGTTTTGCTGTCGGGAATTTAAGCTGCTGCGAAACTTTCAATGAGCCTCGAGAAGAACAATAGAAGAACCGGAATACTAGCTCTTAAGCCTTTAATGTCCTGTTCTTTAACTCCGCAGTCCAACACCGGAATTCTGAATAGCATATGTTTGTATGTATGTGTGTGTGTGTTTGTTTGTTGAATAAAGTGAAATGAGAGTGGAGCCAAGTAGTGGTGAGCTCGAGTGGAACTATTGTTTAATTAAAATCGAAACTTAAACAGGTTAAATAGATAACGATTCCCTTTGAATTTCAGGACTTCTAGCTTCTCCCACATATTAGAGCACATACATACATACATATAATTGCTTGCTTACTGATGCAAATGATGATGTGACTATAGTTTTCCGAGAGAATTGGAGGGAAAACTTAATGGTCAAACATCAGATCCGAAATTCCGGGTAAAATTGTGTAACATTCGAGCCTGTCAGTTGGTCGTCCTGTGGCATACCTTCAAATAAAGTTTTATTCTTCTTCCCTTTACAAGCTTGCCTTGGGAGTTCATAAAATTTTACTCTATTTAATCGAGGACACAGAGAAACCATATAGTTGTAATAAAAAGTCCTAGAATCTACAGCCCCACACATTGCAGAAGCAATTTTGCATAACTCTGAACATGTAATATAGAATGTCCTTTTCGGTGACATACCACCACTCGAATGATTTAGAAAACAAAGAGCTGACGGTTTTCGAAATAATCTTACTTATCTTCTTGAAAATAAGATTTAGAGATGCCTCTGCGAGTCCTTAAGGTTGGATACAAAAAATATTTTCAATTTTCCGGTGTACTGAGCATTACACAAAGAACACAAAACAAAAAAACATCAAAGGCGACACGACCAGGACCAGGACCAGCCCCAGCACATGGACCAGGACCAGGACAAAGAATACTTCCAAGACAACCAAACCAAAACCAACCCATGCAGAAGGAGCAGGTTAAGGGAGGTCACACGGGATAGTTTTCGATTGCGTGCACCGACCGGCATTATCCTGTTTTGCGGTTGATTGTTGCGGTTGCCTGATACTTTATTCCTGTGCTTTACTTTTCGTCCTTGCGTTCGGCTCACTTAAGAGTTTGGGTTCGTTATAGATACCACTATCTGCTGCTGTTCGAAGATACTACATTATATAGCATAGACAATCCCGGAAATTGTTGTCAAGATAATTATTATGTTTACATTTTGTTAGATGGAATTTTGTTTTATTTAAGTTGGAAATCTATTATTTTGAGAGATCTTTTTTAGGGATAGACTAAAGATATTGTTAGGGAATGCTTTATGCTACAAAAATGCTACCACAGGTAGGTTTACCTATACTTCTTGTACACCACCTCCTCACTCGATTGCTATTCCTGCTATGGATGTGTTTTTAAGGGTAATTTATTTCAGGATGTGGCTGAAAGGAGCTTCGGAAGTTATTCAAAAGTGGATTTGATGTTATAAGACTGCAGGTAGGGGGAGTTCATGATTAAATAATGCTGGAAAAGCAAGTCAAAAGCATGGACTGGAATAATTCAGATTATGCTCTTGAACTTAAGCTCTTACCCCTGAATTCAGCGAGTGGTTGAATAATTGAAAATAAGTAAAATAAAAACGACCTTCTTTTGAAAGGAGTTCCGATACAAACAAAATATTACGACAACAGCCTTTCAAAATTTAAGTTTTAAGCATATCAAATACTCCAGGAACTAATAGCCAATTTTGTTAAGAGCTTTTAAATTTTACTATTAAAATAATGAAGGGTTTTCTGGCAGCCATGTTCTTTTGGTGAAATCTGTCAAATCCATTGTTTGTTATACAGTTACTGATGTCAAATCATGATGGCAAGGCAAGCAACATGATTGAACAGCACGCCCAAATGATATAGCATTTTTATCAAAATTGGTGTTCGTTAGTGCAAACACTGTACATGCATTCTGCCATTTTAACGGTAAACGTGATGGCCCGGTTCAGTAGTCAATCAGCCAAATTTGTACGTCAAAAAGACGTTACATCGGCCGAGAACATCGCCGTGATCTATGGAGGAATAGAACAGAGCCCGAGGCAGTCGATTCGTCGCCACCGTGCACAAGAACAAGGCCTCTCGCAGACTTCAACTTGGCGACTTAGGCCTATACACGAATACGATCCAAAGCAGACCCATGAGCTCGAAGTTCATGACCATAGACAATGTCATTTGTGGTCGTTATCTTCGAGATCTAGATAATGGCGAGATCGAGATCTTGATATAAGCAAATCCACTGGTCTCCATTCTTCTGAAGAGGTTTGCTTCATAGCTGACAAAATCATTGCGCAAGATTTCCCATCGCTCCTACTGATTTGGAATCTTCCCTACGAGATTCAAAACCGAATTTCTCCAGGCTGTTCCCAAGAAAGGCAATTGCACTTACGACCCTTCTTTCTAAGTTCATGGAATTTTTGATCAATCATCAGCTCAAGAAATATCGATAGGATGGGAAGCTTCTGAATGACCGGCAATACGGCTTTCGTTCCACTAGTGATCTGATGCCACCGAGGATTAGAACATATTCTTAAATTGTTTTGGATAGAGTACGATTATTGTGGCTTGATATGTATTTCTAAAGAATTTGAAAGAGTTCGACACCAGGCTCTCTTAAAGTAAATAACTTCTGGATCAATCATTATATGTTGTATTGGACGTTTTGAAGTGTGATCTTCACAAAATAAACGCTGCTGTTCCCTAGAGCTCCGTTTTGTCTCCGAATCTCTTCCTTATTTGTGTAAATGATCTCTTGTCTGAATCTTCTGTGTGGGTAATGTATGAATGGAAAGGGTAACAGAAAATATTTAGTGGAGAACTTTGATATGGGATGCATCCCCGAAACATTCTGATTTCTGAATTAATTCAAGTGAAGCAGTTTAAATTTAATACAAAACTAAAACAATATTCGGTTAAACAAATAAAAGGTCTTTCCTCTTTAATATATCCACAACAACTGATCATATTTTTATTCTCTCAGTATATTTATCTATCTAACCAGTAGTCTCTTTCTATTAAAAAATACAATCATTATATCTTCTTTCGGAACATTCATTAGTTTTTCTTTATTCTTTCTTTTGGAAGTGTTGCCACACAAGAATGCTTTTAAGTGGCAAAAATGAGATGTGTCACACGGGCTCATCAGGAACAACTCCGGTAACCAACTCTACAGGTAGACGAAGTTCCTTCCGAAAGTGAGCATTGCTGGAGTTTCTTTTGTACTGCTATGTATGAGTACTACTGTACGATAAGAAAGATTCACATATTGTATTTTGATAAGTAATCCAGAATTGTTCGATTGAACATTTCTACCATACCGTCAGATTGGGGATGGAGAGGTGTTGTTCGAGTTTTCGCAATACGAAATCGTTTCATGACTTCAGCAAATCAGCCGATTCGAAATTTCGCCCATGGTCAGAATGCAGTAAATGTGGAGCTCCAAACCTTGAAAATACAAGTTCAACAAGAGCTTCAGCCACAACTTCTGCCTTTTGATTGGTCACAGCCAGCGCTTCAGGCCATTTGGTAAAATAGTCACCTAAGACCAGAGTATATTTGTTCCCTCTTGTTGCAAGTGGAAGTGGTCCCAAGATGTCCACAGCAACTCGCTCAAAAGGAGCACCTACGTTACATGTCTCCAGCCGAGCTTTATTACGTGGCAGTGGAACCTTACGGAATTGGCAAACATGACAACTTAGGCACCATTGTCGAACATCGGTTGCGCAATCGATCCAATAGTACTTGGTTTTGATTTTTTTTAATGTTTTTTCTGCTGAGAAGTGACTAGTGTTGGGCATAATCGAATGATTTAAAGATTCGAGATATTAGTCTTCGAATGATTTAAAGAATCGAATGATCATTCGAATGATTTTTGAAGGAATATCATAGTAAGAAAAGTAGGAAGCAAACACTCCATTTTAAGGAAAAAAAAAGCAAAAACAAAACAAGAAAATCATAACATAATGGTTCTCGCTTCCCGTCTTTCCTCTACAATTCCATATTCAACCCTCAACGATGCATCGAGTGCAAAAATGAATATAAATATAAACTCAGTCATTGAATACGTACGTACGAGATATACAAATAACGAACTTCTCGAGTTCTCGATTTTGTGTGTTTTCTTTTCTGTCTCTTCGTTCAATATTCGCTTCTCGGTCTCGATAGGCACTCGAGTCCTCATTTCGCTTAGAGAAAGTAGATAAGAAAAAATCATTCGAATGATTTGTGTGAAGAATCGAGATATCTCGAGATGTTGCCTGAATCGATTATAATCGATTATTTCATTCGAATGCGCCCACCACTAGAAGTGACCCCCTGTTGGGCTGTCGTGCATTTCTTTCTGGATTGGCAACACTGGTGCTAAAGTGCTAAGTTTACATTAAAATAACTCATAGTAAATTTTTTTGTATTTTAACTGAATTTATATAATAAAAAAATTTTAAAAGTTTCAAAGTGAACCAAAATCACAGCCCAAAAACAGTTAATTAAAAAAAACACAAAAAATTACGCTCAAAAAAGGTAATTGCGAGAAAAAATTTATATAGCATAACGCATCCAAAACGAACAAAGGAAAACCAACCGTCTTTGTTAACAAGCCATGAATAAACGACCAGCATCTGAACTGTCGCCAATTAAAATGGAAGATTTAATTAAAAAATCAAAAAACAATTCCAAAGTCTCCGACTTAACCGTAGAGCAACTAGGTTTTATATTTGATTTCAAGCAAAAGGATTTAGCCAAGAAAACGGATATCGATGAGCTACGCGATGATTTGGGTGCTTTAAGAAAAGAAAATAATGAACTTAAATGTCAAGTTGAAGCACTTCAATCTAAAGTGAATATCTTGGAGCAGGAAATGGAAAATGTTCATAAGCTTAACACCGATAAAAATCTCATTATTAAAATAGAAGCAAAAACCAAATTGACCAAAAACAACAAGTTGCGGAGATATGCACTAGCCTTTCAAATGGTAAAGTCGAAGAAATAAAACACGATTATATAAGAGAAATCAAATCTTGGAATCCCAAATTTAAATCTTTTATTGTCAAATTTAAGAACAAAGAAGAAGTTTATTCGGTATTAAAAAACACAAAACAATTAAAAAACACATCCACTTCAATCCAGAAAGATTTCCCACCAAGCGTCAGACGACGAAGAGCTAACTTGCTTGGCATCCGACGAAAACTTATTAAATGCGATCGCGTAAAAACCAAAGTATTCGTCAAAAGCGATAAACTCATTGTCAATGATGTTGTGTTTACATGGAATAATTTAACCGGACTACGATGTGGAAATAATTGAGGATTCGTTAAATTGATAAATATGTTTAATTTACCAGAAGACTTTTTTTTCAGTTGCTTACCAACAAGCAACTTGACAGCTGAAAACGACAGAACGTTGACAGAAGCAGATGTATATGCAGAGCCTGCACGTACTTCACGTCAATAGCACAGGGATGTCAGTGAGGAGAAACTAACAAAAAAAAAATTAATCTTTGTAATCTTCGTGTTCGTATTGTAGCCTATAATGTGGGAGGTCTGTATAATAAATTGGATTTCCCGTCGTTTATTAACTATTTGTTGATTTTTGATCTAATTTTTCTGTTTGAAACGCATATTATTGGAGACAAATGTGAAAGGTTGGAAAAATGTTTAAGTTGCTATAATTGCTTCTGGATTTCTGCGACAAAAACAGCAAAGTATGGTAGGGGGAGCGGTGGATCAATGATAGCTATCAAAAAGAATTTATCTTGGAATTACAAGGTCCATAAATATATTAATTACTACTTCTATATCGAATATAGTGAAAAAGGAAGGGGAAAGAAGTATATTATACCTATTTATATTAACTGTGCAAAATGGAGTTTGGACTATTACAGCTTGTATGATTTGTTAAGCTCACTAAATTCACAAAACTTACTGATAATTGGAGATTTAAATGCCAGGACTGGTGGTTTAGAACCATCTCTTAATATCGCAGCTCAGCAAAGAAAGTCAAAAGATCTCAAAGTCAATTCTGAAGGAAAAAGTATATTGGAACTATGCAATGATTTTGGCCTAAACATGTTAAACGGTTGTTGTTTTGGTGATATGGAGGGTGAATTTACTTTTATTGGAAAACAAGGTAGTTCTACAATAGATTATTGTCTTGCTGGTGGAGACTGGTATTCCTCCATAAAAGATTTTCGCGTAGGGGATCTTAATCTATCCGATCATCTTCCGATTTCATTAGAAATTGAATTAGATATCGTCAAATATTCCCGCTTAGCTTTGGATAAAAATGTACGAGTCTTAAAATGGAAAAGTAGATTCACCGATGAATTTAAAAAAAGAACAAATGAATTATTAGTAAAAAAGGAGTCACTTACAAGAATTAAATACTTCCCACTCCTTGAACTAGAAGGTATTATTAAGGATGCAGCTAAGTTAATGAAAAAACCAGCCACTTTAAAAAAACAAAACGATTGGTACGATTTTTCCTGTGAAAAACTAAGAAATAAATCCGTAGCATTTTTGAAATTGTTTCAAAAATACAATACAGCAACTTTCAAACTTTCGTATGTGCAAGCAAACAAAGAATATAAAAACCATTGCAAAGAAAAAAAAAAGAAATTTCGATGCAAAATTGGCAAGATCACTAGGTCAATGCAAGGATTCAAAGAAGTTTTGGGCTCTCACTAAAAAAATTAATGGCAACAAAAATTCAAAGCAAGATTCTCTACCAAATGTGAACATCCTAAAAGAGCATTTTAGTAACCTTTTGAGTTCTTCGATGGAGGAGCAATTTACTCATAAATACGCCCGACCATATTTGCGGAACAATTTTTTGGACAAAGATATAAAACTAGAGGAGCTGGAGGTAATATTGGATTCAATGAAGGATGGTAAAGCTGCTGGGACAAATAACATTCCAGTAGAATTTTTTAAATATAACTTACCTGGGTTTAAAGAAAAGTAAGCAGAAGCCTTAGATGCTATCTTTAATTTCGGTATTCCTCCAGATCATTTTTACGAAGCCATGATCTGGCCTATATTAAAAAAGGGTGATCCAACTGATCCCAAAAACTACCGAGGAATATCGTTTTTAAATGCTTCGCTAAAAATATATTCTTCACTCTTATGTAAGAGGCTCACCAACTGGGTTGAAACCAACCAAATTCTCAGTGAGTTCCAAGCTGGCTTTCGCAGAGGTTACTCTACAGTAGACAACATTTTCGTATTAAATGGTATGGCAAGTACGAAGCTAAGTAACAATAAAAAACTGTATGCATTTTTCGTTGACTTTAAGGCTGCCTTTGACACAATTGACCGAAATGCGTTGTTCTTCAAGTTGTACAATTTAGGAGTGTCAAGCAAATTTGTTAATGCCTTAGAGAAACTTTACCAACAGTCATTTGCGGAAGTGTTTGATGGAAAAAATAAATCCGAAAAATTGGAAATGAAACGAGGCCTTAAGCAAGGATGCAATCTTAGCCCGTTACTTTTTGCCCTGTATCTGGACGATTTGGTACACTGGTTACCGTGTGGAGTTTAAATTGGTGATATATCAATTAAAGTTATTATGTATGCTGATGACATTGTCATATTAGCAGAGACGGCAAAATCGCTTCAACTGATGATAAATAGACTGGCAGAGTACTGTAGAATATGGAGTTTAGAAGTCAACGTAGATAAGTCTAAAGTTATGATTTTCCAGAAGGGCAGTGGGAGACTTTCAAGTGATGAACAATGGAGGTTTGATCGAAGAGATTTGGAAGTCGTAAAAGAGTACACTTACCTTGGAATGGAGTTAACTTTTAATCTCAATATGGAAAAACACTTAAAAATGAAAGCTAATAAGGCAAGAACAGCTATTGTTGCAAATTGGACAAAAATATTTTACAATAAGAACATTGCTCTAAGTTCAAAGTACAGGGTTTTCAACGCAACTGCGCAATCTATTTTGTTTTACGGTGCACAAGTTTGGGGCACAAAAAAAATCGATCATGTGGAAAGCATTCTTCGTTTCTTTCTTAGAAAAATTTTCTCACTCCCTAAAAATACTCCAAAATATATGTTTTACTTGGAAAGCGGTCTAGCAACACTCTTTATTTCAACCCTTAAGCTGAACGCGGATTATCTGATCAGGATATCGAAAATGCAAAATTCAAGGCTGCCAAAAGTAATCTGGCGACATGCAATTCAATTTAAAAAAGGTTGGTATGAAGATTGGAGAAAGCTAGCAGTGGACTGTGGAATCACCTTCAATGAAATTGGGACGAATCACTGGGAACTGAAGAAATTACTCTATGAAATCATACAGCTTACTGATGAGAACGAAAGGTATGCTTTCAAAGAAAGTGCGAGAGCATCAACAGAAAGAACATTTTATTCAAAGTTGAAATACAATCTCAATGTACGGAATTACTTTGCACCGAATTTCACACCGGAAGCCATCAGGACAATTTTTATTATAAGAGGAGAGATGTTGCGGCTTGATTTTCTACCGCACCGAAACGATTTGGTAGTTATTTGCAGTCTTTGCAACTTAAATAAAAAGGAAGATGTTGGACACTTTCTGGGTGAATGTCCGATTCTAAAGGAAATAAGAAGGGCAGTTTTTGGAAAAAATGTTCTACAAGAAAATGAAATACTTCGACTCCTGAACGGTGAGAATTGGATGCAGCTTGTGGAGTACTGTAAGGAGGCGACATCATACCGGGAGAGAATCATAAGTGAAAGTTTCTAAAATTTTGTTTTAACTAAACTAAAAGTCATAATTTATTATTCAATTTATGCGTTACGCTCATTTTTATTTTCGTTTTAGCTAAACTAAAAGTCATTCCAAAACAACTTGTTTTATAATTTGAAACTTAAATTCTATTAACTGTAAATTTAAACAATACTTTGTTATTATAATTATATTTATATTTAGTAAGTTGAGTAATTTAAATACATACAAAAAAACAGCCAAAGGCATCGATTAATATAAAATTGCAATGTAAATTATCGAAAATTTAAAGCCATTCAGGCAAACGACAAAACTTTTCACGCCCTTAATTATTCATTAATTAGAAAAGTGTAAAAAGAAAATGTAAACAACTAAATATCTGTTGAATAAAATCTAATCTAATCTAATCATTTCTTTCTAGGTCAATGTTCTATTTGGAAGTTAAGCTCTTGTAATTTTTCCAACCAGTGAGCTATTTGCCCCTCCGGTTCCTTAAAACTGAGTAGGCAGCGGATGGATGCGTGATCAGTGCGAATGGTAAACAATCGACCAATCAAGTAGTGTTTGAAGTGATTAGCAGCTTTATTTTTTTTTTATTTAATTAATTTATTCAGTTAATATATTTATACAGTTACAAGCAAAATGTTAAAAATAAAGGATTGATAATACAAAATAAAATATTAGAAAAGAATATTTAAATTAACATCTTGACAAAATATATATATGTATATAATTACCTATTAAAAGAATAAATGAAAGTCATTCTGTAGCACACAAAGTGGCTAGAGGCGAATGACCATTACATTTTTTTTTTTATTTTTTAACGATCGTGTGTGGGGTTAATATAGAAAATTTAGAAAATACAAATCGAATGAAAGAAAATATAAATAAACAAAAACCAAATGTACAAGATTTTTTTTTTTTTTTTTGGTATATATATGTATATGTATATATTAAATGAACTAAGTAGAGCTAAGTAATAATTTGAATGCAGAATTATCTAGACTAAAAAGCCATTTTTTTACTTTTTTTAAGAAAAAGTCCAAGGTTCTCAATTTCCTTATTTCTTGCGGTAATTTATTAAAGAGCTTAGGTGCAGTCGCTGTATAGAATTTCGAAAATTGAGTTTTATTACAAAATGGAATATGAACAAACCCGAAGCTATTTACTCTTAAACTGTACGAAATTGAACTGCCGAGGGTTGTACTGTAACCACTCCGTAAAAAAAACACTTTGAGGACCTTATAGATGTATAGATGGTTTATTAGTAAAATCTGAAGACTATTAAAAAGAGGCCAGCTGGGAGCCAATCTATCAGCTTTGTAAATAATCCTTATCATATGCTTTTGTGCTGTTTTTAGAACACCAATTGTTGCATCATACGCCCCACCCCAAGATGCTAGGCCATACTGTAATTTTGAGTGTGCAAGCCCATAATATACCATTGAAAGTATTTTACTGGAGCAATGTGGTTTTAGTAAATATAGCTTGCGTGTTACAGCCAACCACTGCTTAGAGTTCTTTTCTAGTGGTACAGTTCTTAAGTCGTTCAAACGGACGTTTTTTTCCGATAGAGTATTCAGTGGTTTTGCTAAAAGTGAAATTTTTTTAATAAATCTCCTGTAATATGCACACAAGCCTAGGAAAGATTGGACTTCGGTAAGATTTTTAGGTCTCGGCCAATTTTAAACAGCATAAATTTTGTCCGGGTCAGCCTGTAGTCCATTTTCGCTAAATAAATGCCCCAAGTACTTAACACTCTTTTGGAAAAGATAACATTTTTTAGGAGAAAGCTTCAACCCTGCTTCATTTAATCTGGAAAAAAGTGCTTCTAGATTATTTAAGGCTTTTTGAAATGACCGTGCGTGAACGACTATATCATCAACATAAGGCAAACCGACTTGAGGGTGTATCCCTTTAAGTATCAGTTCGATTAGGCGCTGAAAGGTTGCTGCACCATTTGTTAAAACGTAAGCCATGACATTAAATTCCCACAGTCCGTCGCCCATAGAAAATGCAGTCTTTTCCTTATCTGCTTCATCCATTTCAACTTGCCAGTATCCATTTGCAACGTCTAACGTGGCAAACCATTTTGAACCGGCGGCGGCGTCAAAAATCAAAATTGCGAGGGGCAGCGGATACGAGTCTTTTTTGCTGACTTCGTTGAGGCGTCTGTAGTCTATGCAATAGCAAATGGATCCACCCTTTTTACGAACCAGCACGACAGGACTGCACCACGGGCTACTATAGGGTTGAACCACTCCATGCGTTTCCATATCCGCTAAATTCTCCCTCGCTTCTTCTCGCTTTGCGAATGGCAACCGTCTCGTTGGCTGCTTTATAGGGCGTGCGTCTCCAGTCTCTATCCTGTACTTGAGCAAATTAGTCCTCCCTCTGTCCTAAGAGCCTGTCGAAAGTACCTTTTAAAATCGTCTGAAAAATCTTTTGAATTCAATTTTTTGTTGTGTATTCATTTCTGAGGAACATCTTTCGAAAAGAGCTTCTACCAACGGATGTAAGTCGGATTCTTCCACATTAGTTGTTCTTACTCCCAGGACCGAAAATTGTGGATGGGCAATGGCTATAATTTTGTTGTTCTTAAAGTCCTCCTCCTTGACAAATATATCAGCTGCTTTTACCTCAATTTTTTGATTTTTTGAGTTACAAATAAATGAGCAACAAGGATTATTGCCTGTCTGGGTTAGAGGCTCTTCCAAAACATCGATATCTGGCATGGAAGGGCATTCCAATTGAAGTGTGCACTTTGAAATTTTGTTTTATGTAAGATCTTCATTTAGCTTCAATAAAAAACATTGAGCTCGAAGATTATCTAGAGGAACGACTTCTTCCATGATGTGTAGAAAATTTCTTGCGAAGTCTATGGTACACCTAAATTTAGTTAAAAAATCCATTCCCAGAATACAGTCATCAAATATGTTAGATAGAATGTTGAATAACTAAGGCTCCAAAACAAAGACGCACGTTAATGCAATCCAATACTGGTAACGCTTGCTATTGTAACGCCTGCAAGTGTCTTACCAATCTGTTTGTTGATTATTCTAGGGTGAACAATGGTATGAGTCGCGCCAGTGTCAACAATAAATCTGCAACTTCTACCTTCGACTTTCCCAGAGACTGATACATGTGCCTGAGAAGATAATCACAATATTGTATCTTCTGAATTGGCGTTTGAAAAACATGTCTACTCTAGTCAATTGGTTGATAAATGTCAAAGCTATTTAATGTTTACAGATATACTTGAACAAGTTTGACCCATCTGAACTCAACTGTACTGTAATGTACTGCACTAAACTGACGTTTCCTAAATATTTCTGCTTAAGACAATCGGTTGATAGATGTCAAAAGTGTTCAATGTTTGTATACAGACATAAGAGATGGAACGATTTTGATCCATTGCATGTACTCGTATTTTAATGTTCAATCAATGTATGGTGTTTGGAAATTATTTCAAAATTTTCCAAAAATCATGTTCTACAAATATCATTAATTGTAGAATATTTTATCAGTTTACATTCGCTCCCAAATCACTGAGATTTCGAATCCAATCAACTCACTGAACAAAACACACACCAAGAGCACCCACCTGATGGTGATTCGTGATTATTTTTTTGAAAATGTCAACAAAACAAAATATATAGATTGAATGTTTTCTCCATTAATCTATATCTATACAAGAAGATGGAAGATTTATCATTTATAAATTCGACTTGGCTCGTCTGGTATTCATTTTCAAAGAGAAAGAAAAATATTATTTCAACATTGCTAGCTGAGCGTTCGATGAAAATCCATTCCATTTGTTGCTTTTTCCGCTCGACTAACTCTCGACTAAGTCAATGGAAAAGCAAATGGTTCAGTGGAATAAAGGAAAAGGTGTGTTTTTTTTTTTGTACGAACAAAAATTTCACAGACAAACTCTCATTCATAATGAATTCTTCAACGTTGTTCCAATAGACAACTTTGTAAGTCAAATGTCGATGAAATAAAAAAAAAAAAAATTTCTTGGTCCAACTTTTACCTCAAACTATAACATAACGCTCCCGCTCCCAAGGGCAGGGTTGTCTTTACCGAAAGACCTCCTGTCAACATGTTCGAAAACAATTTTCTCCCATTAGCCGAATACAAGAAAAAAACAATCCGAATTTATAGATTTTGTGTGCTGGCATTCCCACTTCCCCTATTCCAGAAACGATTCCCACGTCACTCGTTAGCCAGCGTTCCAGCAAGAGTTAGCTGGGTGGATTGTCATTATGGCCATGTGGCTTTATTAAAACGTGTTGTTATTGTTATGTTTGTTGTTGTTGTTGTGTTTCGCATGTGCGGTTTGATTGTATTTTTTGTAAAGGACAATTACTTTGCAGATAATGTTGTTGTTGTTGGTTTTATGGTGCCTGTTTAGTGGGTACTATTGCACAGTGATGGCCCACGATTGTGAACGAGAATGGCATAAATGATCGATAAGTCAAAATTGGCAGATGGTTTGTGGATGTGATATAATTTTAAAGGTTCACATATTGTGTATGTAATGTGAATATAAAATGCAACTACCCCGTCAGGTTTCGGAGGTGGATGACATTTATGAGTTGAAATATATACTGTATATAAATATGAAGATATTTTTTCTGTTAAGTGAACAAGATGATATCTGTCAAGTGGTTGCCGCTAGTGTTGATACACCTTTGTGCCAATCTTATCGCATTTTCCAGCACTTTCCGCAAGATTTCCGGTGATAACTGTTCGCATTACTGTCGAATATTCTCCTTAAGGGCTGCAATTTTCTGAAGTTTGTTGGCATAAGTCCACGACTTCAAGTAGCCCCTGAAGAAAGAAGTCTGGGATGGTTAAATCGGACGATCTTGCTGGCCATGCAAATCGCCAAAACGGGATATTATGCGACCAGGAAATTCTTCTTTAAAAATATCCATTGTGGCGCATGCTGTATGTGCGGTTGCATCGTGTTATTGAAACCACATGTTCACCAAGCCCTGTTCATCCAATGTAAGTTTTTTACAAAAATTCGCTGGTGATGTCCAATTGTGTGACTCGGCAGTCACGTCACAGCTCACAGCTGCGATATTCTCGACGGAACAAGGAGTACCATAACCTGCATATTCTGCTGTGTTTCCACTTTTCCAGTCTATTTGAGTCGAGTAGCTGAGCGCCGCACACACGGCAAAATGACTACTTTAGGAGGCCAAAAAGCTGTTTATCAAAATAAAGGTAGAGTCTAAATAAGCTTGTATTTTTTTAGTCAGATGGTCTGTGAATCACAAAGAGCATAAGTCGCCTCTGTTATGTTTAAAATAAAAGACTACGAGAGTCCGGCAAATGAGCGAAGTGATGGTACGGTTGATTGCTCACTTAAACGTCAATGAAACATAACGCATTTTTTTTCAGTCTCGTGGTAAAATATACAAAGTCCAGAATATGGAATCTACAGGTATGAACATTTAATAAAGACTGTTAAATAAAAAACAATGTGATGGTAAATATTAAAATATTATATTGCGGTCCTAGACAAATTTTTCTTTAAAATTCATGTTTACTCAGGCTTACAAAAAAAGTTCCGCTAGGTTCCGCTTTCTGTCTTTGATATTTTCATTAAGTCCTTTGTTGACCGTTATTATTGTGAATTTTGAGAACTCAAATCAACTCATTGTGATAATATCTTCTTTTATAATTGATAGGTAATCGGAGTGATCGAAGTCACTCGAAATTGCATATAAGGAAAATGGATCTGATTTCAGTGATACAAAACGAAAATTTTTATAAATTATCATCATCTAAGTGTGTGGAACGATTAACAAGCTATGTATTGGACAATCATAGAGCTTATGAACAATCAAAAGACAGTGCTTTACAAATTAAAAGTGTTCTGAAAGTGTTTGTATCGAAACTGTTGAGAAAGTGGAGGAACTCGAATTGGGAAATTGAGAGATTCACCCTGGCTAATTCAACATGGTTAAAAAACGACTTGGTTCTGCCAGCAGTGAAACGTGTTTCAAAATTAGGTGTTAAAGGTAGACCAGCAAAACCTTTTGAAGAGGGCTCTGTACGAACGAAAAGAAGACGTGTTCAAGCAATTGTTGCCAATACAAGCCCAGAGGTTTTGTGTGCTGCTGCTCAAGCTAGTTTAGCAAAATGTGGGAAAAGGACAGCTGCACAAATGGTAAACCTGGCAATGACCACCAGTCCGCGCAGGTACAGACGCGTTAAAAAAATGTATGATGACCCAAAGACTTCTGGTATCACACCCTACTCCCCTGAGGAGACTTTAGCCTTTATCATTGACTCTGACATGAGTAAAGAAGATTACATTCACATGCAAAGAGGGGCGAAATCTCGGGGTGCAAATATATATCCTGCATACAAAGTTATAGCGCAGACAAAGATGATGTACTACCCTGACAATATAAAAATATCAGAAACGGAAGTCCAAATCCCCGTCCAAGATATTCTTGACCACACGATACGCAGACTTGCAGATGTACAGCAGGATATACTCCTTATACACTACGATCACGAAGAGAACATACCGATTGAAGTGGTGTACAAATGGGGTCTTGACGGGAGTGGCGGTCATTCCATATATAAACAATGCTTTGCAAACAACTCATTGTATGGTGACACTAACATTATTTTGTGCACTATAGTGCCATTACAAATGTCAGAAAACACAACAAGCAATGGAAAACAGATAATATGGCAAAACCCTAGTCCTTCCTCTTCAAGATATAGCCGCCTTATTCGTCTGCAGATCGAGAAGGAGACGAAAGAATCTGTAAAGCTGCATTACGATGAAATTGAAGAGCAAATATCGAGGTTGCAGGTCACGACAGTAACTTTCGGCGACAAAACATACACCTTCAAACATAATGCTGTGTGTACAATGATGGATGGCAAGACTTGCAACGTTTTAACTGATACATCATCAACGCAAGCTTGCAACATATGTAAAGCAACACCCAAGGAGCTTAATAACATTGATCTGCTTTTGAGCAAAGAATACTCGAAGGCTCCGTTCAAGTTTGGAATATCTGTGCTCCATTCATACTTAAGGTGTTACTATTTAAAAATGACTTTTAGTCCAATGCGTTTCGCCCAGGTACGACATATAGTTGGGCTCATCAGGGCGAAACACATTGGACTAAAAGTCATTTTTAAATAAAAACATTTTTATGTTGTAAAAAGTCCACTTAAACAACAACAAATATTTCTTCTTTTGTTTTTTTTTCCGAAATTTCTTAAGGTGTTACGAGTACCTTCTTCACATCGCGTATAGAATGGAGCTGAAACAATGGCAAGCCAGGAGCAAAGAAGCCAGAAAAATTTTATAAAGAAATGGGATTGGTGGTGGATCAACCGAAACAAGGAGGGGGAAATTCGAATGATGGAAATACGGCCAGGAAATTTTTTGCGGAACCCTCAAAATCGTCTGATATCACAGGTGTAGATATGGAGATCATTAAAAGATTCGCCAACATCCTGAGCGTTTTATCGTGCGGATTCGATGTAAACCACGATAATTTCAAAAGTTATTGTCTTGAAACTGCAAAAATGTGTATCAGAGAGTATAGCTGGTATAAAATGAGTGCGTCTGTGCACAAACTCCTGATACACGGAGCAGACATAATTAAGGAGTTGCCACTCCCTGTGGGTTTATTTTCTGAAGATGTGCTGGAGACCAGCCAAAAGGAATTTAAAAGTGTACGGCTTTTCCATGCCAGAAAGACCTCCAAGATCCACACCAACACGGACATTGCCCACTGGATGCTTATAGCTTCCGATCCTCTAATTGCGTCCAAGAGGAGGAGCCACAAAAAAAGAAGGAAATCATATTCAAAGGAGGTTTTAGAAATGCTGCAAAATCCAATAGAAAATGACATCAATAGAAATGATGAGAAGGATGACGATGATGATTACCATCAACATGAAGATGATGATGATGATGACGAAGATGATGAAGCGTCCAATAATTAATATATTTATTGTTAACTGTTTCTACCTACTATATAAATTATAATTGTTTAGTGAAATATGCTTTTTTTTTTCTTTTCTTTTTAGTGAAATATGCTTTTTTTTTCTTTTTCTAAATTCATATATTTTCTTTATTAAGTTAACGGTTCTATTTGTTTTAAGTGTACCGTGTGCCAATTCATTATTTTTGATAATGTATCGGTCATTAACCTTATAAAAATCAGAAATAAAAACAATTTCCCATGTCTATGATTTTTGGCCTCCTAAAGAAGTCATTTTGACGTGTGTGCGCCGGCATGTTTGCCCAGCTGGCGCGACAAGACTAGGAAATCGATGTTAAAAAACCATTGCCAATATTTTATATTTTTCTAAAATGGATTCTAGAATTCTAATTTTATTTTTTTCTGCTTCACTTAGTTTTTACGATCTAACTCTTTTTTGATTTTGGTCTTTTTCAATTACTTTATTTTTTTTTATATCAAAATTTGAAAACAAATTATTTTTATTTTTGAAAAATTGCACAGTAATAAAAACTAAAGATAGGTATACAAAAATGTGTTTTTAGGAAATACTCTGAGAATGTTATATTATATTTATATTTTTGCTTTGCAACGTCCTTAAGAAAACACGAAACTTCACGTGAAAGGGTCTTGGAACCTTATTACAAAATCGTTATTGAAAATAATTCTTATATTTATAAAGGTGTGTCCAGACCAAAGAAACATTTTTGAAACATTTCAGAAACATTTAAAAAACATTTCAGAAACATTTAAAAAACATTTCAGAAACAGAGAAACATTTCTGAAACATTTAAAAAACATTTCTGAAATGTTTTTTAAATGTTTCTGAAATGTTTCAAAAATGTTTCTTTGGTCTGGACGCTCGCGAAACATTTCTGAAATGTTTTTCTGTTTCCCATTCCGAATGGGAAACTTTATTTGTTTCCCAAGCATTTACATATGTAGGTAGAAAGTGCGTGAGTGGTTATTAATATAAATATAAGCAACACAGGCGAGGAAAAAAATTATAGACAACTCAATCTGGAAACAATGGGAAACAAAGAAACATTTCAGAAATGTTTCTCAAAGCATCCACACCAAAAAAAAACTAATCAGAAACATTTCTGAAATGTTTCTGAATTGTTTCTTAAACAAATGGGAAACATTTCAGAAACGTTTTTTAAACAATGTTTCCTGAAATGTTTCTCTGCTGTGGACACACCTTAACACACAATAATCTGTTACAGTAGTTAACAAATTATTTCGGTCAGTTCTGGCAATCGAATGATTCACGGGTATTTGCGGTTGTGGATTCTAGTCTTGCTGCCTTTTATCGGTTATGCTGGTTTTTGATGATTCAGGTGTTTTGAATTTAAATTCTGGTGCTTGGTTTCTTTTGATGATTCGGCCTTAAAGCCGATGCTATTATGATATCAGGTGTGTGGCTGGCTAAAAACCCTCTGGAACATCAGCAAGTACTATATCCCTGGAGGCACTCAAAAAAGAAGGCTAAAAACATTCTGATACAATAGCAGGTACTACGCCCTTGGTTGCACTTAAAACATCAGCATTTACCAAAGCCCCTGGTGGCATTTAGGACGTTTTCCTTTGAACTAAAATGAAAACGTCTTACCACTTGTTGGGGAAGCCTTAGTAAGAAATAGCTGGAAAATCTCTTCTACTTAACTTTGTTTTTTCGACGAAACCCCTTACCACCGCACCGGTAGGAGAAAGCTTCGAGAAAGTAATTAAGACTTTATGACCGAATTTTCTCGACCTGTTTGCGAGCGGATTTAAAATGGCTTTGCGTATGACCGAAGCACTAAGATATCTAGGTCGTTCCTGGGTGGTCATCCTTCTCATCAGCGGGCTTGGGTGGTTGACGTTGCTATGAATAAGCTTCCTTGCCAATTGCACGAGAAACTGGTCCAGTGGCTTGATTTTGGCTTCTTTGTAGACTCTTTCATTGTTGTAGTGCTTCTGTCGCTGTCGATCGAAGATAAGTCCGGTGCTTATCCTCAGAATTTTCCTTTCGAAGAGTTGGAGCTTCTGCGTGGCTGTCTTCGAAAAGGTGTACCATGCAGGAAAATTATAGCTGAGGACTGGTCTGATTAGCTGCTTGTATGTCAGTAGTTTCACTGGCTGGCTTACTCCGGTTCTTCTGGCTAGCAATGGGTGCAAGCGATGAAACGCGAAGTTTGCCTTCTTAATTACCTGCCTTGAGTGAAGGTTGAATTTGTACAGCTCGTTGAAGTGGACTCCGAGGTATTTAACATTTCTTTTGGCTGCTATCGTCGACCCATCGGGGAGCTTCAGGGTTAGATCTCTGCTAGTGGCTGCAGAACGACAGCGGTTGCCCTTGGTGGTGGGTCTCCTGAAACACATAAGCTCAGATTTGGCAGTGTTGATTCAGGTACCCCTTTTTCTGTAATACTCGTAGAGTCTGTAGACATGGGCTTTCACTCTCCGAGCTGCAATTGTTGGCGCTATCGATGAGGTGTAGGTCAGTGAGTCGTCAGAAAAAAGCAGATTCTCGCATTGAGTTGCCACGGGTTGATCAGACGTCATCAGGCTAGGAAGGGACCCAGCTTCGATCCTTGGGCGACTCCGGCTTTGATGGATTTGATTGAAGACTTGCAGCTGACCAGTTGAACGAAGCTGTTGGAACTGACTGGAACTTTAGTAACGGATGCAGTGTTGAATACCCTTCCCGAAAGCCAAACTGCATGTCTGGGATGATGTTGTTTTCATTGCAGTACTTCTTGAGCCTCCTTAGTATGACTTCTTCCAGAATTTTGCTGATATTGTTGAGGAGGGATGTATGCCTATAGTTGGAAACCAGGTTTTTTGTGCCTTTCATCGGGATTGCCACGATTTTTGTCGTTTTCCACTTATGAGGGAAGTAGCTGTTGTTGAAGCAGTTGCTTATGATGATTGTGAGTAGTATCATCACTGCATGCGGAAAGCTTTTGATGACGTATTTGGAGACTAAATCCGGTCCTGTTGACTTCTTTGGCTTGGAATTGACGATGATTTCCGTGATTTTTTCTGGTTGGCATAGTTGAGGGTTGTCCTTGGGCAACAAGCTGAAAGATGGTCGTCAAACTCCACTCCTTCCAAATTTGGCTGTAAAGTCAGCTGAACGGATGTCCTGATTTCATCTAGGAACACAGGGTCCATTGATGGGCTGGGTGTGAAGTTTTCCTCGAAGTGATTTGCGAAAACTTTCACTTTGTAAGCTGTTGTTGTTACCTCAATGTTATTGTTGATGATGACGTCAAACATAGGTTGGGATTTCCCTTGACAGTTGCTTATTTTGCTGAATGCCTTTGGTCCTGGTTTTATGGCCTGCAGTCTCTTCTGGAATCGTATGTTGTTGTGGTCCTGGATCGAGTTTACGCATTGCAGTTCACTTCTCACTGCCTGGTAGTCGTTGTTGGCTGTGTGTAGTTATTTTTGGTGTATTCTTTGAAGCCGTTTCCTCAACCTTTTTCTGTGGGAATAGAGATTCCGTACATACGCCGGGAGGTGTTTGTACCTGTCTTTGGACGTCTTGGGCACTTTTTGGGCTTCAAGGGCATTGAAGACAGCTGACTCCAGGCGGTCGATGGCACTCTCAAATTCCTCGTTTCTTAGGTTCCTGTTCGAGGGTGGTATTGAGACGTTGTCTTCTATGTACCTCTGGAGTTTCTCAATATCCGGTCTCCTGTAGTTGACGTAGTTCTCAGGTGGGACTGTTGTCAACAGAACAGGTTGGTTGAGGTTGATGGAGATCTTTACTGCTTCATGGTCTGAGTCACTGAGTAATGTTAAGCAGGTGTAGTTGCGACACAACAACCAAGGAGTGTTCTTCGCTGTTATATTGATCCAATCCATGGTCGTCTTTCCTTCTGGGTCGATAGAGGTGTCCAGCCATTGATGATGCCTCGCATTAAAGTCGCCGCCAATGAGTCCGTAGGTTATCTGCTTTAGCGTCCGGTTGAGAATATGCAGATCCTTACTTATATTTCCAGCGGTGGAGTGACACTCGTAGTATACACTGGTAACTGTCAAGGTTTCTCCACTTCCTAGTCATATCCGGATGGCGTTGGAAGGGGTAATTTTTGTTCATCCAAGTTGGTCGTATACCATTTTCTGTAAAGACTGAATCCGAACTGTATAAGTGATGAACAAAAAATAATAATGTTGTAGATTTTGGTTTTACCTCAATTCTTCCTACTAATTAAGATAATACCAAAGTAAAATAAAGTCGAGTAGCATGGAACGCTTCGTTACAAACCTCATTCCAAAAAAAAAATCTCTCGATTCGCCTTAACGTTGCTTTCCCTCTCTTTTAACCTGTTTTCAAGAAGTTAGTTCTGAAAAGTTATTTACCCGCTTAGGCTATAGCTATATAATTACAGATGTCTCCACAGACAAAACAGTTACTGTGACGAAATCTATTTTTTTTGGAAATCTCAATTTTTCTTTGCTTCATTAAACCAACAAGAACCAGTGTAAAGGAAAACAAAGATTGTGTAGTAAATCTTTCTAAGCTTCTTCTGTTTCACATTCCCTTCAATGCGATGTAACCAAATCTTTGACTTCCACAAACCTTCAGACAAAAATCAATTTTCAATTCTCCATTACCCCCTACACGCTCTACACTCCTCTTGAAATTTATTTTCCAAACAAAAAGCAAAATTCATTTCTGTTTGCTTAATTGCACGGTGATTTTCTATGGTAAAAGGATTTAACGCCAAAGAGACTGGAATCTAAGGACAAACAAATCCCCACAAAATTACTTCCGTGACAACGATGATTCGTTCAGGAGTAAATCAGCCCCTGTTAGCTGAAGCTCTACCAAAAAACAATGTAATCAAAAGACAGACAGCAGATTATTAGCGAAGGATTTAGACAAAATGTCAATGGGATAGACGTAAGGTTATCAACGAAACAAAGGGAAGGGGGGCTTTCGAACAAACAAAAAAAAAATAGAAGAAAAACGAATTGTCTGTCTGACAGCAGTCACTGTGCTTCCATGATGCTCCTAATAAATTTCATATCCCGGATATGAATAATAATAATTCATCCTGGCAGAGAGCATCCCTTCCCTTCTATCTTAGAACTGAATGGAAGATATCTCTTTGCCAGGCTAAGGGTAGCGCACGACTTTGTGGGCGTTTATGTGAAGTGAGAGTGAACAATCTAGGGCGCATTGGTGTGTGGTTATTTATTCAGTGGCGTTGCTGTAGCAATATTTATCCTTGTTAATTAAATTGTGTGAATATTACAAATTTTCCCAGTGAACGCATCACTATTGTCTTTCGATTAAAATGTCTTCCCTCAGGGGTAAGTTGGCATGAGGTCGAGGCGAATATGGGTGGATAATAATCTATCAAGCGTATAATATTTAAATTGATTTCCTTTGAGCAGAGCAATAGTTCGTATGTAGGTTGGAGTGGAAATACGATTGGAAGTGTGAAAAAAGGAAAAAACTCTTATGACAAAGCCTTTAAGAATTTTTTCTTAACTGCTTAAGAAAAAAAATCAAAATTCAACCGTCGCACTGTGTGGAAAATAGAAAAAATGATAAAGTTCTTTCTATGGGCTTTCAAATTATGTAACCTAAGGAAGACGGAGTAACCACTCCATCCTTCCAGTCCCTGGGATAGGTTTCGTTCTGCCAAACAGTTTTAATCTACGGATGTATACGATGGTAGCCATTGTGACGGGAACAGCTTTCAGGAATTCAGCTGGGTACTCCATCAAGTCCAGCTGCTTTGTTGTTTTTGAGGAGCTTAATCCAAGATTTGATGTCCGCTATTGAAGTGGTTTTGATGTCAATACCTCTACAGGAACTGCGCATCTATCTATCAGCATTCTACTCAGCAGAATCTTTATTCACCAGGACAGAAAGTGATCCTTCGATCGAGACTATCTAACTTAGCTCTCTTGTCACGTCTTACACGGAGAGAACTGATAAATCGCCGATTACGAATTTAACGGTGTCAATTCACGAACTCCATTTTTTTCTTAGATTAGAGCACTTTTTTCGTAGAACTATACAAAATATGTCAATTTAGCACACAATTCATCAAAAACCACAAAATTTGTGTACTGCCAAATTAGTAAAAAATGTCTTAATTTACAATTTCAGTAAAAATGGTGAATCAAAGACATTTTTCAGCAAATTTATAATTAATTTGTCAATTTTATGTTTTTATTACTTTTTGCCACTCATAATTTGTAACATACAGAAAATGCTTCATAATTCATAAAAATATAAAGATAAACTCTAAAAATATGGGGATCAAATGCGGAAATTATTAATTCACCATTTTTTATTTGCAATTTAACAAAAAATATTGTGTGATTCAACACAAAAGAAAGATCAATTCATTATCCAGAATACTGATTTGGAAGTGACGATGGGAAACCTTAATTTGCGAAGTATTTTTCGTATTTTACCATAACAAGCAAGGTTATAAAATATTAAAGAGATGGTTTGATTTTTAAACCTAAATATAAATCGTAAACTTCCATACAAATGCGCAAAACTAAATTTTAATGTTTGCAATTTAAGAGCAGTAATAGTTGCGATCTTAAAATAGTGTGTCAATTTGGGAATGACACTGGGAAACCGTAATTTTCAAAGATTTCATACTGTTTTACCATTTTGTAACGTTTAAAATTACTGAGAAAGATTGCCTAATTTCCGGACTGAACAAAATTCGTAATTTAAAATGTGTTTTTACGTAAAACTTAACTTTAATTTTGCAATTTAAGAGCATATTCGTTGAAAATTTATAATCAATGAAAATATGGAAATTAGCGCAGAGGAACATGACTTTAATTCATAACTTTTGTGGAAACTGTTTAAGGTACTAGTACGGTCTAGAATGCCAAAAAAACGCACGATTTTTGGGAATTTTTTTCTCAGAAGCCTTATTAGGTAATAACATAATTTTTTTTTAAATATTGAATACATGCGTCAAGAGTACAAAAACATTAAGTTTTTTTAATTTTCGAATTTTGGCCGAATTATAGAGGGCGCAAACGTCGACTCATCAAAAAATACATGGTCCCATGGCGGACAGTTAATCTCCGGATCTACTGAACCGATTTTCAAAAAACTTGCAACTTGATTGTTTTTATGTTTTCTAGAACAATTTACCACAATTTGTCCAAAAAATTATGAACAAAAAAAAAATGGCAACCCAAAAATGGCCAACAAAATTTCCAAAAAAAATGTTTGTTTTCAAAGCTCGATATTTTTTTTTTTTGATTTTTTAAACAAATTGTGGTAAATTGTCTCGTAAGACACCTTCCTTTAAATAATCCACTTTGTTTTTTTGTTTCAGTCCAGCCAATTCTGAGATAACCTGTCCGCCATGGAACCATATATTTTTTATGAGTCGATGTTTTCGCCCTCTATAATTCGGCCAAAATTCGAAAATTTAAAAAAATTATTTTTTTTGTGTACTCTTGATGCATGTATTCATTATTAAAAAAAAAAATATGTAACTATCTAATAAGGTTTCCGAGAAAAAAATTCCCAAAAATCGTGCGTTTTTTCGGCATTCTAAACCGTACTAGTACATTAAATATAAAAAAGTATTATTTTTTTACGTCTCAACCTTATTTGAGATAAGATTTCAATCTTTTAAGAAATCTTGTCTACAAGTTTCTTATTCATAATTCAGTGCATTTAAATCTGGCACAGTTCCATTCAAAACAGTACCCATATTCCGCTACGCGGGATGATATATTACCTCCGTTTCCGCTAAACTTCAAATTTGGTACACATATTTCTTGATCCTAGAAGACTGATAGTTTTTTGTTAGTTATGTACCTAATGCACTAGCAAACAAAATATTCAATGCCAATAAAAAAATGTGTCTTATATAGGAAAGGTATATGTACCTAGGTACATACATAATTTAGGTTCCAATACCTACAGTCGATTTGTTACTTGGTAATTCAAAGTGGCAAAACGCAGCAAACGTTACATTTTATGAAGTTATTAATTAATATGTGCATGCCATATGGATTCTATAACAAATATGAAAGAAAAATAACAAAACTACTACCTCTAACTGTAAACCGAAGATAATACAATTTTTTTTATTTTTGTGAAAAAAATTCAAAGCATGACAAAATTTTAAGGACATAATAAGGAGGTACAGCTTTTAGTTTTTATTATTTTGCTTTCCTTTTCTCAGAATCCAGATGGCATACACACATATTGATAGCGTTGTTAGCTGTTGGAATTGCTGTGTTGCCACCTTCCTTTCATATTCATATATGTAGTATTTTAAAGGATTGATCGACTTTTTTAAAAATGTATTTATTTTTTTTTATTATTTTTGATAAATCGACTGATTTTAACCAAAATATGCTATTTATTTAGTAAATTTTCATAAAAATAGTAATATTTAGTACTTTACACGTTATAACGATTCAAATGAATTAAATTTAACCTCAAATATTGTTGAGAACGATAGAAAATTCATTAAGTTTAACCTAAAATATGGTTAAGAACGATAAAAAATAATACATTTTATATTTTAAACAGTGTTTCCACAAAAATTGTAAACTTAAGTTCCCCCACTATAATTTGCATATTTGTGTTAAGGTCAGGCGATTTAATAAAAATAAAAAAAAATTGTTTCCAAAAGTCACTTTACTTCATTGATATGAATTTTTGGTAGGTATATGTACTTATAGCGAATTGGAGTTTTTTTTTACTAAATTTGCTAAATCGACTAATTTTAACATGAATTTGCAATTTACAATAAGCGAGCATTACTTAATTTATATTTTTCAAGAAAACACTTTAAAATATAAAATGTATTATTTTTTATCATTCTCTCTCAACCATATAATAGTCTAAATATAATTCATTTGAATGGTTTTAACGTGTACAACACTAAATATCAAAGTGATTTTTATGAAAATTTACTGAATAAAATCGCATTCACCCACCTTAAATTGAATATTTGTTACCTAAAATCAGTCAATTTAGCAGAAATAATAACAAAAACAGGAACAATTTTTACCAAACCACACTCTACGGAATAATTACCAACTTGCTTTTATGCGCAAATTGAAACAAAATCAATAAAACGCATAGTTACGAACGTAAACCACAATTTATTCAGTCCTTTAAAATACCTACCTACATATATAAGAAACGAAGTTGGCAACTCAGCAATCCCGACAGTTAACGACGATGTATGCGCAATGCGCATATATTTGTGCGTTGCGTCGCTTCGTTGCCTGTTGTTTTTGTGTAAGATGTAAGTGTGTGCATTGGCTATAACTTTGCTTTCGCGCGCAATTTTTATTTTAATTGTTGTTGGATGAGTTCCATTCGTAACGTTGAAGCTGGTATTTTTTGGAGTTTTAGGCAAATAACAAAACTACTTGCTGTAAACTGAACCTTTCTATAAGACATTTTTTTATTTTCGTGAAAAAAATTCAACGCATATGACTAAAATTTGACTTATAAGGAGGTACCTACAGCTTGTAGTTTTTTATTTTGCTTTCCTTTTCTCAGAATCCAGATGGCATACACACATATTGATAGCGTTGTTAGCTGTTGGAATTGCTGTGTTGCCAACTTCTTTTCATATTCATATATGTAGGTATTTTAAAGGATTGATTGACTTTTTTAAAAATGTATTTTTTTTTTTTTATTATTTTTGATAAATCGACTGATTTTAACCAAAATATGCTATTTATTTAGTAAATTTTCATAAAAATAGTAATATTTAGTACTTTACACGTTATAACGATTCAAATGAATTAAATTTAACCTCAAATATTGTTGAGAACGATAGAAAATTCATTAAGTTTAACCTAAAATATGGTTAAGAACGATAAAAAATAATACATTTTATATTTTAAACAGTGTTTCCACAAAAATTGTAAACTTAAGTTCCCCCACTCTAATTTGCATATTTGTGTTAAGGTCAGGCGATTTAATAAAATAAAAAAAAACTGTTTCCAAAAGTCACTTTACTTCATTGATATGAATTTTTGGTAGGTATAGGTACTTATAGCGAATTGGAGTTTTTTTTTACTAAATTTGCTAAATCGACTAATTTTAACATGAATTTGCAATTTACAATAAGCGAGCATTACTTAATTTATATTTTTCAAGAAAACACTTTAAAATATAAAATGTATTATTTTTTATCATTCTCTCTCAACCATATAATAGTCTAAATATAATTCATTTGAATGGTTTTAACGTGTACAACACTAAATATCAAAGTGATTTTTATGAAAATTTACTGAATAAAATCGCATTCACCCACCTTAAATTGAATATTTGTTACCTAAAATCAGTCAATTTAGCAGAAATAATAACAAAAACAGGAACAATTTTTACCAAACCACACTCTACGGAATAATTACCAACTTGCTTTTATGCGCAAATTGAAACAAAATCAATAAAACGCATAGTTACGAACGTAAACCACAATTTATTCAGTCCTTTAAAATACCTACCTACATATATAAGAAACGAAGTTGGCAACTCAGCAATCCCGACAGTTAACGACGATGTATGCGCAATGCGCATATATTTGTGCGTTGCGTCGCTTCGTTGCCTGTTGTTTTTGTGTAAGATGTAAGTGTGTGCATTGGCTATAACTTTGCTTTCGCGCGCAATTTTTATTTTAATTGTTGTTGGATGAGTTCCATTCGTAACGTTGAAGCTGGTATTTTTTGGAGTTTTAGGCAAATAACAAAACTACTTGCTGTAAACTGAACCTTTCTATAAGACATTTTTTTATTTTCGTGAAAAAAATTCAACGCATATGACTAAAATTTGACTTATAAGGAGGTACCTACAGCTTGTAGTTTTTTATTTTGCTTTCCTTTTCTCAGAATCCAGATGGCATACACACATATTGATAGCGTGTTAGCTGTTGGAATTGCTGTGTTGCCACCTTCCTTTCATATTCATATATGTAGTATTTTAAAGGATTGATCGACTTTTTTAAAAATGTATTTATTTTTTTTTATTATTTTTGATAAATCGACTGATTTTAACCAAAATATGCTATTTATTTAGTAAATTTTCATAAAAATAGTAATATTTAGTACTTTACACGTTATAACGATTCAAATGAATTAAATTTAACCTCAAATATTGTTGAGAACGATAGAAAATTCATTAAGTTTAACCTAAAATATGGTTAAGAACGATAAAAAATAATACATTTTATATTTTAAACAGTGTTTCCACAAAAATTGTAAACTTAAGTTCCCCCACTCTAATTTGCATATTTGTGTTAAGGTCAGGCGATTTAATAAAATAAAAAAAAACTGTTTCCAAAAGTCACTTTACTTCATTGATATGAATTTTTGCTAGGTATAGGTACTTATAGCGAATTGGAGTTTTTTTTTACTAAATTTGCTAAATCGACTAATTTTAACATGAATTTGCAATTTACAATAAGCGAGCATTACTTAATTTATATTTTTCAAGAAAACACTTTAAAATATAAAATGTATTATTTTTTATCATTCTCTCTCAACCATATAATAGTCTAAATATAATTCATTTGAATGGTTTTAACGTGTACAACACTAAATATCAAAGTGATTTTTATGAAAATTTACTGAATAAAATCGCATTCACCCACCTTAAATTGAATATTTGTTACCTAAAATCAGTCAATTTAGCAGAAATAATAACAAAAACAGGAACAATTTTTACCAAACCACACTCTACGGAATAATTACCAACTTGCTTTTATGCGCAAATTGAAACAAAATCAATAAAACGCATAGTTACGAACGTAAACCACAATTTATTCAGTCCTTTAAAATACCTACCTACATATATAAGAAACGAAGTTGGCAACTCAGCAATCCCGACAGTTAACGACGATGTATTCGCAATGCGCATATATTTGTGCGTTGCGTCGCTTCGTTGCCTGTTGTTTTTGTGTAAGATGTAAGTGTGTGCATTGGCTATAACTTTGCTTTCGCGCGCAATTTTTATTTTAATTGTTGTTGGATGAGTTCCATTCGTAACGTTGAAGCTGGTATTTTTTGGAGTTTTAGGCAAATAACAAAACTACTTGCTGTAAACTGAACCTTTCTATAAGACATTTTTTTATTTTCGTGAAAAAAATTCAACGCATATGACTAAAATTTGACTTATAAGGAGGTACCTACAGCTTGTAGTTTTTTATTTTGCTTTCCTTTTCTCAGAATCCAGATGGCATACACACATATTGATAGCGTTGTTAGCTGTTGGAATTGCTGTGTTGCCAACTTCTTTTCATATTCATATATGTAGGTATTTTAAAGGATTGATTGACTTTTTTAAAAATGTATTTTTTTTTTTTTATTATTTTTGATAAATCGACTGATTTTAACCAAAATATGCTATTTATTTAGTAAATTTTCATAAAAATAGTAATATTTAGTACTTTACACGTTATAACGATTCAAATGAATTAAATTTAACCTCAAATATTGTTGAGAACGATAGAAAATTCATTAAGTTTAACCTAAAATATGGTTAAGAACGATAAAAAATAATACATTTTATATTTTAAACAGTGTTTCCACAAAAATTGTAAACTTAAGTTCCCCCACTCTAATTTGCATATTTGTGTTAAGGTCAGGCGATTTAATAAAATAAAAAAAAACTGTTTCCAAAAGTCACTTTACTTCATTGATATGAATTTTTGGTAGGTATAGGTACTTATAGCGAATTGGAGTTTTTTTTTACTAAATTTGCTAAATCGACTAATTTTAACATGAATTTGCAATTTACAATAAGCGAGCATTACTTAATTTATATTTTTCAAGAAAACACTTTAAAATATAAAATGTATTATTTTTTATCATTCTCTCTCAACCATATAATAGTCTAAATATAATTCATTTGAATGGTTTTAACGTGTACAACACTAAATATCAAAGTGATTTTTATGAAAATTTACTGAATAAAATCGCATTCACCCACCTTAAATTGAATATTTGTTACCTAAAATCAGTCAATTTAGCAGAAATAATAACAAAAACAGGAACAATTTTTACCAAACCACACTCTACGGAATAATTACCAACTTGCTTTTATGCGCAAATTGAAACAAAATCAATAAAACGCATAGTTACGAACGTAAACCACAATTTATTCAGTCCTTTAAAATACCTACCTACATATATAAGAAACGAAGTTGGCAACTCAGCAATCCCGACAGTTAACGACGATGTATGCGCAATGCGCATATATTTGTGCGTTGCGTCGCTTCGTTGCCTGTTGTTTTTGTGTAAGATGTAAGTGTGTGCATTGGCTATAACTTTGCTTTCGCGCGCAATTTTTATTTTAATTGTTGTTGGATGAGTTCCATTCGTAACGTTGAAGCTGGTATTTTTTGGAGTTTTAGGCAAATAACAAAACTACTTGCTGTAAACTGAACCTTTCTATAAGACATTTTTTTATTTTCGTGAAAAAAATTCAACGCATATGACTAAAATTTGACTTATAAGGAGGTACCTACAGCTTGTAGTTTTTTATTTTGCTTTCCTTTTCTCAGAATCCAGATGGCATACACACATATTGATAGCGTGTTAGCTGTTGGAATTGCTGTGTTGCCACCTTCCTTTCATATTCATATATGTAGTATTTTAAAGGATTGATCGACTTTTTTAAAATGTATTTATTTTTTTTTATTATTTTTGATAAATCGACTGATTTTAACCAAAATATGCTATTTATTTAGTAAATTTTCATAAAAATAATATTTAGTACTTTACAAGTTATAACGATTCAAATGAATTAAATTTAACCTCAAATGTTGTTGAGAAAAATACAAAATTCATAAAGTTTAACCTAAAATATGGTTAAGAACGATAAAAAATAATACATTTTATATTTTACTTAAATTATATTTTTTAAGAAAACACTGTTTAAAATATAAAATGTATTATTTTTTATCATTCTCTCTCAACCATATACCTAATAGTCTAAATTTAATTCATTTGAATGGTTTTAACGTGTACAACACTAAATATTAAAGTGATTTTTATGAAAATATACTGAATAAAATCGCATTCACCCACCTTCAATTGAATATTTATGTTACCTAAAATCAGTCAATTTAGCAGAAAGAATATTTAAAACAGAAACAATTTTTACCAAACTACACTCTGCGGAATAATTACCAACTTGCTTTTATGCGCAAATTGAAACAAAATTAATAAAACGCATAGTTGCGAACGTAAACCACAATGCATTTAAAATACCTACATAAGAAACCAAGTTGGCAACTCATATCAATCCCACAAACATCGCTATAAATGTGTGTGTATGCAATCTGGTTTCGCAAAGCGATGGGACTTCTATGACTTCAGTAGTATTTCTTCCAATTATTGCTTATTACTTACTATTCAGGCTGTCAACAACTTCTTTAATTTTTTGAAGTCCCATCACTGAGTTAGACCTCTCTATAAGCCAAATAGTACAACTTGACTTGCCTATGTATATGAGTGAGGAGGAAATGCGCATAAAATTCGTGCGTGTCGCGTCTTACACTGTTGGTTTGCTGTGTGTGTATGCGCGTTGGCTATAACTTTGGTTTCGTGCGCGATTTTCATTTTAGTTTAGTTAGCAACGTTGAAGCTGGTGGTTGTTTGCAGTTCGTGTTTTATTCTTTTCAAAAATTAATATTAAAAAAAATATAATAAAACAATTTGCAAAAATTAAAACGTAAAGTTAATACTTTTACCTATAAAAAGGCAATATTATTGATACCTACCTAACAGGACAACAAAAGGATGAAAGGTAAGAATATTTCCTTTTGAAAACAAATTTTAGTGCGCAAAAAAGAAAAAAATCTTAAGTGAATAATTTACTGTGTTCATGTGAATTTGTATCTACGTTTTTACTTGCGATATATTGGTTCAAGATAAATGACAAGTTATAAATTTTTAAAAAATTTAACTCGAGATTTTGATCAGACTTGAAATTACGATGAAAAGAAGACAAAAACAGTTGCTTGCGCAATTCTGTCTGCCGGTGTGTTCAACTACAGCCTAAACGGCTCAAATTATTAAGAAAAAAAAAAAAACAAATTTATTAATTAAATGTACCGCCTATATTTTTTGGATATTTACAATTAACAGTTTTTTTCAATATCTGCAAAATGTAAGAAAAAAAGATTCTAAAGATTTGTTTCATTCCATTTGTTACAAGAATCTCATAACTCAAAAATTAAAAATTTTGACCTAGCTGCAACAATGTCAATAAAATTGCTTGTACTTTACTTTTCTAGAGCATCATACTTTGATATATCTCTTCTATTTTACACAACAGTTTTGTTTTTTTGCACCGCAGTTCTTTTTCCTTAACTTTTTATAAGAAACAAAAGTTTTAATAACATTCATTCCAAAACAATCAATTTTGAGTTATGACGCTTTTGTAAAAAATGAGCGATATACGAGTACGTATGTACGAGTATGTAGGTATATTAAAAAAAATGCCATTGAAACATTTCTGGCTGTAACTCCTATAGAACTATTTTTTCGAATTTTGAATATCTCATTTCTCGTATAATGGCTTTTAATGCAATTTTTTGTACAGGAGCTTCTAATAAGTTTAAAAAATATTGAATATCAAAACATAAATAAAAAAATTCTTTTTAAATTCGATATCTCAAAACTCAATATCTTGTCAACATTTTTTATCGAAGCATTCTATTTGTAACTTCAACTACTAAAGTAGTAGTCTTAGCCATTTTAAAAATTAATTTTGTTTATGAATATTTTTCTCTAATAAGATACGTTTTTATAACTCTTGATCTTTTACATAAGAGAAAATTCGTTCGACCAACTCGTGCATTTTATTTTAGTTTAAGTTTGAGATGGACCACTGGCCTTCGATATCAAGATTAATGATTTCTTAAATCGTTAATTGTTCGAAAATTTTGAATGTAAGTTAAAAACAACATCAGGAACTATGATTATAACTTGTTTAAAGTTTGTAAAATAACTTAATATTAGTGTTTTCTTATAAAATCGTCTACCGATACTAATAATAATTATAACAATTATAATATTTATAATTATAACAATTTTATTTCTTTTAATTAATTAGTGTTTTAATTACAAAAAGTATCAAAATGTTGGATGCGTCAGACGACTTCGTAAATGAGACTAATGACGACTATAATAGAAATACAAAAGAAGTGTATAATATTTTGAAAAGTTGGGGACTTGAAACTTTTTATAACCATATGCTTTGTAAGTACAAAATATTATAACACTTAATATAATCTAACTTTTTTATTAAATTTCTTTATAAAAAAACGTGTGTTGTCTTTAACAACCCTTTAAGTGACAGTTTTTTCTTAAAATAAAAGGTTAAAGATATCACACAGTAAATAATACAGGGGAGGGTGTTAAAAATATAAATTTACCTGAAAAATAATAGTAATTATAGCGCAGGGTATAACCTTTTCAAACAATTTCTATCTGCCCAATTAAACGAACTTCTATTGGCTTAGTAATAACTAGTAATCATGAATTTACAATTTCTAAGCTTTCAACATATCCGATCTAGAGTCATTAAAACTTTTATCGGAAAACGATTTAATAACATTATTTCCAACTGATGTGGGCAATCGCGCTAAAATACGTGCAAAAATTACAGAATGGCGAATTGGCATTGTAAATATATACTTAAATTCACTTCTATATTGACTTATGTTTTCAAATTAATTAATAGAAAGCCGATACAGTTTTTCTCCTCAACTACGAGGATCGAAATTGGACTCAGTCATTATCCTCTTGTCCTTCAAGTCCATCATCAACATCAGGCACAACTGGTTACAATAGCCAATCTTTTGTAAGTGAAATACTAAATAGAAAATTAAATAACAACATGAAATCATTAAATAAAATGAATACAAAAAACTAAATTGAGCTCACAAGCAAAAAATAAATTTTGTATTTAATAAATTTCAAATAAATACATTTCAACAAGTTACTTGTCATCATCAGCAACACGTCGAAAAAATGAAATTGAAAATATCGATAAAATTAAAATTATTTAAATTTTTGGTTATTTGCAAAATCTTTTGGAGACTTTCCAACGTTAGAAAAAAAATAATAATGTTTTAAAAAAATGAAAAATAATACAAAGAAAGTTTCTTAAAAAATCAAGCTTTGTTGATAATTTAAGTAAAAGCTTAAGTAACTTTTTAGCTTAAGCTTGTATTTAATTCACAAGCTAGTGGGTTACTAGTGGGTATTAAACAAAAATTAATTCAGCAGCTAGGTAATGACTTATGAATTAAAAAAAATTAATTCTTAAGTCAGTTGGTGACGTGTGAATTAAAAAAATTAAATCATAAACCTTTTAGTGATTTATGAATTAAAACAAAATTAATTCACAACCTACTAAGTGACTTCTGTATTAAAAAATTTAAATCATGAACAAGTTTTCGACTTGTCAGGAGCAAGTTATTATTAATTAAAAGAAATTAATTCACAATCTACTAAGTGACTTATGAATAAAAAAAATTAATTCATAAGCTAATGGATGATTTCTGATTAAAAAATTATTAATTGGAAAATTTATAATCTAGCATGATAATTTTATATTTAATAATTATGTAGTCAAAACAAGCTTAAAAATTTCCAATCTATAACCAACTAACTTATGAATTATTTTTTCTTAACTCAAGTCACTAAGTAGGTTTTGAATTAATTTTTTTAATTCTTTAGTCACTAACTTGCTCATGACTTAATTTTTTTAATTCATAAGTCATTTAGTAGGTAGTGAACCAAATTTTTTTAATTCATAAGTCATTTAGTAGCTTATTTATTTTATTTATTTTTTTTATTTATTTTATTTATTTTTTTTATTTATTTTATTTACGATTTGCTTACACTGTAAGATATAATATCTTATTTATAGTGAAGCATTTTTAATTTACAGAAGCTACAATAAAGTTTAATTTAGTAAATTTAATACATGATTATATAAAGAGATTATAACATTCATTAAAACAATATGAAGATACAAAATATTCAATTATTTCTTACATTCATATTTACAAAATGAATTTATGAATTAAATTTTTTTTTAAATCATAAGTCACTAACTTATGAATTAAATTTTTTTTAATTCACAAGTCATCTACAGACTTATAACTTAGTGTATTTTTAATTCAAAAATTCGCAACCCTGTTAGACCTGCAGAAGAACGTAAGCACGTACGAAACGTCGTCAAATTTAAATTAATTTATATATAAAAAAAAAAACAAAAACAGATCTGAAGCAGACGCAGAATTCAATTACAACATATTTTATTAGCTTGTGAACTCAAATAAGGTGTTTTTATTTATTTTATTTGATTATATTGGAACTTCACGTTTAAATTTTTTTACTTGATCAATATTTAAATTATACAATATTTTTTTAGGATTTGGAAAACTTTTTGGCAGCAAATACTAAGTTTCAATTTGCATACGAAGCGAATAATATTTTGCCAGAATATCTGAGAACGGATTTAATTGAACAGTGCGTCAAGTACTATATAGATGCGCAACATGTAATGAGGCATGACGACTTTGTCTCTATATCAAACAAAATTTGTTTATTTTTTCCGAATGAGCCAAAAAATGTTTATTATAACGAGCATACCAAAAAAGGCCGTATTTACTCCGTCTATAGAACTGTTCTTGCCAGGCTTCGTCGAAACGGGCTTCCTACCTTTATAAAAAAGAAAAAGCTTGTGGACGTAATCAGCAAACAAAAAACAACAGAAGGTTTGTACAAAACATATTGTTTCATTAATAAATTGATGGTGCATTGAATGTCTTATCTGTAACATTTCAATGGTGTTTCTATAGTAAACAAAAATATGGATTGAGAGTCATTTTAATGCATCATGATATTAAAAAAAATAAATGTACCTATGTTTTTTCTAATTTACGAAATCAAATTTTTGTTTTTGTGTTTCGTTAATTTATTTAATGTTTTTGTATTTATTTTTAGATCCAGAAATAAGTTCTGATGATCAGAAATGGCTCAAAAGCCACACAACTCCATTCTCCACTTTAGAAGCCAAGTGGAAGGCAACTATAATAGAACGCGCAAAGATAATTGAAGAAAAACTCAACGACATCTCAACTATTATCGAACAGTGGCCATCGTTCAAAATTCCCGAAGGTCCCCGATTAGTAAGATTTATTAAATATTTATTTATGTATGGCTGCTAGCTTACTGTTTTCTGGTTTATAATTATAAGGATTAAAATAGTCTATAGTTGTACTCACAACTTTATTGAGACTATTAGTTCGAAAATTCAGATCTTATACTTATATATATATCACTTATACATACAAAACATGCTATAAATAAAACACACTGGCGCAAAATTTTAAACAGTTCTCAACAACTACACAAAAAAAAAATTAAATGCACGACTGAGTCGCACGAACTTGCTCCCATGTAATAGACTAGGAATTTTAAAAACGAATGTTACTAGAGAAAACTGTTCATAAGGATAAAATTAGTTTTTAAGACTCCTTTAATAGTAAGAGACAAAAACAGAATGCTATACAAACATGAATTTATGCCAGAACAAAAATTATGAGTCGTTGTAGTGGATTCTTAAGCTTTATATACAAAATTTAAAGAAACATTTTTAAGAAAAAAATTTGGTACGCCAACTTTAAGTTTTTATTATTGTAGGAATGAAAATAAAATTTCCAAGAAAAATGCTGAGCCTTTTTTTTTTAAAAAATTCGCAAAATATTTTTTTTTAAGTTTTGAAATGCAATGTTATTTAAACTTTTTAGAAGCATCTCTTATTTCATTAAAATTCCTGTGTCGATAATGAATAATTCAAAATTTAATAAAACATCAGTAAACATTTATACTTCGATTTGATTTGGTATGAAATGACCATTGTCAATATGGATAAAGTATACCTATAAAAGATAAACTAGCTATTTGCTACTGTTAAAGTTAGACGAGCTCTTTAACGTTAAAGTATAGTTAATGTCCTTTAAAATTAACAAAAAGTCGGTTCTGGTTTTAGAAACAATATTTAGAGTCGACTCCCATTATACAATTGATTTAGGGCAGGTTTTAAATGTTTAAAATTTTGCGCCATTACAATTGATTTAAAACTAGCGAGCTTCTCATTAATAACATTATAATGTATGTAATTGAAATAGAGTCATCACTTTTTTCTCTAATTTTTTTAGGTTGACATCGATTTCGACCATAAACATCCAGGTAAAGACCTAATTTTGCTGGAAAAATGGGAAAACGTTATAAGAGAAGTAGTCCCAGTTATGAAAAACAAAATCAAAGATAAGCTAAGCATCAACCAGCTGTCGCGATTCAACTCGTTCAAGGGAATACAGCGGGATATACATTTTTCCCTTTTACTACATGCTCTTCTCCCACCAGGAGGTCATTTAAGTGACGCCGCAAAGAAGGTATGGAAATTTAGTATCGCGGATAGCCAAACCTCTTTCATTTTAAGAATTGACTCTGCAAATTTGTTTAACGAAGCAATTCAAAAACGTTTAACTCACTATAAAAAATTTAATCTACGCATGCAACCTTTTTTATTGATTGTTGCTAATGAAGACTTTTCAAATTTGGAAAGCATTCAAGTTATTTACGATAGTATCATATATAAGTTTGACAATTTAATAAAAGCGTTATCGTGCGCATTCAAAATTCATTGGGTGTTTGACCTTGAATATCAAAAACAGTGCCAATATGTATGGCAGTTTTTACAATGTTATATTTTTGACATGCATGTTCCAAATGTGGCCACTAATGTTAATTCCCTCTTATCCATCCTTAAAGATTAAGAAAAATATTTTATTAAAAGAAAAAATTTTTTAACATTATTATTTTATTACTTATTTTTTATATTATTTTATAACTTTTTGAAAACTATTATTCTATCACTTTTTTAACATTATTATTTTATCACTTTTTTTTAAAATGTATAAGTGCTTTAGTTGTAAATTTGATTGCAAATCAGTTCAAGCCCTGATTGTTCATTATAAATGCTTGCATTTGTTTAAACCAAATCAGCATTACAAATGTGCACAGATTAATTGCGCATCTGAATTCCACAATATAAACAAATTAAAGAGGCATTTGGATCAAATGCACAAAACAGAACATTTTGAATGTCTCGATGAATTTACTGAACTTCATCCACCAAATGTTATTCCTGTTAAAAATACTGAAATCGAATTTAGACCTGACTCTTACCATGAATCTAACATGTTTACAGATGAGACATTTCAACGAAGAAGCATGCAAGATATTTCCAATTTCAGTCTTAACTTTGTTCTGAAGTTAAATAGTTACAGTCATATGACTACAAAACAGATAGAGGAAATAATATTTGATACTTCCGATCTATTCAATCTTATATTTGATTCGCTGAAACCGATTCTGCCACACATAAATAACACTGTTAGACAAAATTTTACAGAATTATTTGAATTCTGTTCCCAACCTTTCAAAAAAATTTCCACTGATTTTAAGCTGAAAACACATTTAAAAGAATGTAACTTAATTGAAGAGCCGCAACAATTTGTTATAGACCAGTCAATAACTCTCGTTAATGAAAAAGCTATATCTAACTTTACTGAAAAAAAAATTTCCGGAACCGTTCTTCCAATCCAGTTTTTTTCAGGAGTTTATTTGGAACTTGTAATACTCTTGAATTGGCTAAAGAGCATATTCAATCATTAGAGCTTAGGGAAAATTCTAAAATATCAGATTTTTTGCAAGGCCAGTTGTGGAAAATCAAAAAGGATAAATATCCACATGATTTTTGTATAAATTACAACTTATATTACGATGACTTTGAAACTGGAAACCCTCTAGGAAGTCATTCAGGTGTTCAAGCAATGGCATCCTTTTATATTAATTTCCCATCAGTTTCCCGAGAATTAAGCTCGCGCCTAGATTACATCTTTCCTGTTATGTTTGTAAGAACAAGAGATAGTTTGACTTAAGAATTCCTAAATATAGAACCTATGAACTGAAGCACTTCTTGTATATTATAGTTTTTATTTAATTATAATAACTATTGGACTAAGTAGCTGAAAAAGCAACAATATACCTAATTAAAAAAAAATATGTTATAAAAATTAACATCTAAAATTATAAGATACCTAGGTACTTGATTGTAATTTTCTTTTTTTATAAAACAATTTTTTCCATAATCTTTTGATATTTAAAATTAAAAAGTAACATTTCTTAAGTTTTAATAACAATAAGCACCTATCAAATAAATAAAACCTTGTTTTTTTTTTCAATTGTCTTGTAAACAAATTACTGAACATATGAATATGTAATATAATTATCTACAATTGAAATGAGAATTTTGTCAATGGCTCTTTTTGTAGAGTAAATTTTTATTTGTTGTAAGCAAAAGATTTTTTTATAATTATATAACTGTTAATCTTTAAATTGAAGCACTGTCAACTTTATTTTATAATGTAAAATAAAACTTAAGTATACAACTTTTATGAAATTTTGTAAACACAAAAATATTAAATTTATTTATTTTTAATTATAAGACTATTATAAATGTTAAATACTATGCAGATAATATCTGTTCAAAAACAAAAAAAATAAAAATATCTTATAAACATATAACTAGTATTTCCTTTCTATTTGATTTAACAGTTTTTCACAGGAAGAAGACGACAATAATATGGAATGTTTAAGGTGTAAATAAACATCTAAAATATTTAAAAAGGTTCGTATCTGAAATAAAAACCTTGCAAAGCCCTCTTGACGAATCATCATTTACAAACAAAATTACAAATTAACAAACGCATATTTCAAAACTAATCGCTTTTTGATGGGTAAAACACAAAAATTCAAATTATTAATTGAGGATTTTGTTTCCTCAGCTTATGGCGACAATTTTGTGAAATGCTACGTTTGAATCATAAATTAAAAATACGAAATTCGCAAAATCATACACGTAGATAGCAAAACTACGCTTATTGGTTCGCAAAACATAAAATTTAGTTTGTAAATTGATCATTATGATTCCTTAAATCAGGACGAAAATTTTGTAATTTGAATAGAAAACGCTGCCAAATAGCTGGCAAATCGATCTTTCAGAATCATAAATTACAAAAAAAAAAGTCGCAAATTAACAAAAGTAGATAGTAAAACTACGCTTATTGGTTCGCAAAATATAAAATTTAGGTTGTAAATTGATGATATGGATTCCTGAAATCAGGACGAACATTTTGTAATTTGAAAAGAAAACGCTGCCAAATTGCTGGTAAATCGATCTTTCAGTATCATAAATTACAAAAAAAAAGTTGCAAATTAATAAAAGTAGATAGTAAATCTACGCTTATTGGTTCGCAAAACATAATCTTAGGTTAGTAAATTGGGGATATGGGTTCTTTAAATCACGACGACCATTTGTAATTTGCCAAGAAAACTCTAAGAAATAGCTGGTAAATCGATCCTTCAGAATCATAATTTGCAAAAACAAAATCGCAAATTAATAAACGTAGATAGCAAAACTACGCTTTTTGATTTGCAAAATACGAAATTAGAGTTGTAAATTGAAGATACGTATTTCTTAAATCATGACTACACAGTTGTAAACTGCTTACGAACACTGCAAAATAGCTGGCAAATCAACCCTCGCAAACGATAAATGACAAAAACGAAAGACGTAAAATACAAAACATAGATAATAAATTAACGTAGGTTTTTGTGATTTAGCATAAATAATAACATAAGATTGACATAATATTTGCCAAATTGCGATTTGTTAGTTGCAATATTTTTCAATATTATTTTTTGAAAACCAAGTTATTGATGATAAATGATAAAAAGTGTTGATTCATGACTTTTTACTGTTGATTTCATCAATTTGCACATTTTTCTCAATTGCAAACAAAATTTTTAAAATTAGCATAACATGGGCTAAGGTCTAAAACTAGATGAACTTTTCGTGAATTGAAGCTCATTTTACATGATCTGCTCACAGAATTCTTTCCGTGTAATTAGCAACAAAAAAGCCACAAATTTTGGTGTTTTTTTTTTTTCATTTTCGCTGATTTTTCACCGCTTCCACGCTATCTTAACATAAATCTAGAACTGTGTTCGATTTCTCGCGATCGGTTCGAGCAACAAAATCGGTATTCCAGCAACTAATTAGCAACAAAAAAGCCACAAATTTTGGTGTTTTTTTTTTTCATTTTCGCTGATTTTTCACCGCTTCCACGCTATCTTAACATAAATCTAGAACTGTGTTCGATTTCTCGCGATCGGTTCGAGCAACAAAATCGGTATTCCAGCAACTAATTAGCAACAAAAAAGCCACAAATTTTGGTGTTTTTTTTTTTCATTTTCGCTGATTTTTCACCGCTTCCACGCTATCTTAACATAAATCTAGAACTGTGTTCGATTTCTCGCGATCGGTTCGAGCAACAAAATCGGTATTCCAGCAACTAATTAGCAACAAAAAAGCCACAAATTTTGGTGTTTTTTTTTTTCATTTTCGCTGATTTTTCACCGCTTCCACGCTATCTTAACATAAATCTAGAACTGTGTTCGATTTCTCGCGATCGGTTCGAGCAACAAAATCGGTATTCCAGCAACTAATTAGCAACAAAAAAGCCACAAATTTTGGTGTTTTTTTTTTTTCATTTTCGCTGATTTTTCACCGCTTCCACGCTATCTTAACATAAATCTAGAACTGTGTTCGATTTCTCGCGATCGGTTCGAGCAACAAAATCGGTATTCCAGCAACTAATTAGCAACAAAAAAGCCACAAATTTTGGTGTTTTTTTTTTTTCATTTTCGCTGATTTTTCACCGCTTCCACGCTATCTTAACATAAATCTAGAACTGTGTTCGATTTCTCGCGATCGGTTCGAGCAACAAAATCGGTATTCCAGCAACTAATTAGCAACAAAAAAGCCACAAATTTTGGTGTTTTTTTTTTTCATTTTCGCTGATTTTTCACCGCTTCCACGCTATCTTAACATAAATCTAGAACTGTGTTCGATTTCTCGCGATCGGTTCGAGCAACAAAATCGGTATTCCAGCAACTAATTAGCAACAAAAAAGCCACAAATTTTGGTGTTTTTTTTTTTCATTTTCGCTGATTTTTCACCGCTTCCACGCTATCTTAACATAAATCTAGAACTGTGTTCGATTTCTCGCGATCGGTTCGAGCAACAAAATCGGTATTCCAGCAACTAATTAGCAACAAAAAAGCCACAAATTTTGGTGTTTTTTTTTTTTCATTTTCGCTGATTTTTCACCGCTTCCACGCTATCTTAACATAAATCTAGAACTGTGTCCGATTTCTCGCGATCGGTTCGAGCAACAAAATCGGTATTCCAGCAACTAATTAGCAACAAAAAAGCCACAAATTTTGGTGTTTTTTTTTTTAATTTTCGCTGATTTTCCACCGCTAGGTTTTTAGACCTTCATATTTGTATATAAATAAGACAATTTGTCTGTGTGGAAAAAGTGGAGTGAATCTCGAAAAATCGGAGCGTAGGAGTAGATTTAGGTTCGAACCCTGCCCGGCACGTGTTGTGCTAATGGGCAAAGTGAGATTGCCAGCATTAGAAACTCCACCCGAACCATTGCATTCACTTATTTTTGGGACATTTCAAACGTTGAATCCCTTTTTGAGCCATATTGAACTATACAATTCGGCATTTCAAATGACTTCTTTTGGCGCTACTAAAATTATTAGAGATAATTTTATGCCGACGTTTAAGGTAAATACTTCAACAGGACTGTCCCATGTTTATATCAATCTGAATCATAAAGTATTCGATAGTTTTAAAAATTCTTATCCAACATCTACCTAAAATTGCATACATGTTACAGATTCAGGGCCAGATTTATCATCAAGCTGGTTCGTTATTGCCATACCCCGACGCTGATAATCAATTTTTGCACACTCTACATTAAAATTGCCATTGAATGCACAGGTGATTGAAACTACAACTTGCAATATTTCGAGAAATTCTGCTATGGCAAAAGTTCTGCGATTAACGTCAATTATTTTATGGGATGAGTGTACAATGGCGAATAAAAAATCACTAAAAGCATTTAATCGAACAATACAAGATTTACGTGGTAATCAACAGCTTTTTGGTGGTGCTTTGATAATACTGTCAGGGGATTTTCGTCAAATATTGCCTGTCATTCCTGGATCAACTCCTGCTGATGAAATAAATGCCTGTTTGAAGTCATCAATTCTTTGGAGATATGTATGTACAAAAATTGACACTGAACATTAATATGCGTTTTCACCTACAAAATGATCTAGCTGCCCATGAATTTTCAAAACAATTGTTAGAAATTGATGATGGCAAAATATAAATCGACAGTACCACCGGATTGATCGCTGTACCAAACAATTTTTGTACAATTGCGCAATCGATAGATGAATTGATTGAATGTGTTTTTCCGAATATTCTTCACAATTACAGAAATTATGATTGGTTGAGAAAACGCGCCATTTTAGCACACAAGAACATTCATATCAATGCCAATAATTTTCAAATTCAAGCGAAACTGCCAGTTGCCAACTGACAGTGTCATGTATCAAGATGAATTATCCAATTGAATTTTTAACTTCATTGGAACCGGCCGGTATACCACCGCATTGCTTGAATCTGAAAGTTGGTTCTTTGATTATATTGTTGCGAAATATTAATCCACCAAAACTGTGTAATGGCACCAGAAGCTACGATCCTAACTGCTAAATCAAAAGGAGAAGTTTGTTTGATACCGCGTATCCCTACGATTCCAACTGATATGGAAAAACAAAAAATATTGTTTATCCAAATGTTTTGGATTAAGTTTTAAAATAGCTAGCAATTAATAAAATATTTTTTTGTTTGAATAAATGAATAATTTGATGTTACAATTAAATTGTTTTATTATTTCACTTTATACGTAGCGAAGCACGTACCGAGCCGCTAGTAA
>OZ007555.1:204776879-205064000 GCA_963931855.1 Philhelius festivus | reverse complement strand
TAAAGAAACATTTTTAAGAAAAAAATTTGGTACGCCAACTTTAAGTTTTTATTATTGTAGGAATGAAAATAAAATTTCCAAGAAAAATGCTGAGCCTTTTTTTTTTAAAAAATTCGCAAAATATTTTTTTTTAAGTTTTGAAATGCAATGTTATTTAAACTTTTTAGAAGCATCTCTTATTTCATTAAAATTCCTGTGTCGATAATGAATAATTCAAAATTTAATAAAACATCAGTAAACATTTATACTTCGATTTGATTTGGTATGAAATGACCATTGTCAATATGGATAAAGTATACCTATAAAAGATAAACTAGCTATTTGCTACTGTTAAAGTTAGACGAGCTCTTTAACGTTAAAGTATAGTTAATGTCCTTTAAAATTAACAAAAAGTCGGTTCTGGTTTTAGAAACAATATTTAGAGTCGACTCCCATTATACAATTGATTTAGGGCAGGTTTTAAATGTTTAAAATTTTGCGCCATTACAATTGATTTAAAACTAGCGAGCTTCTCATTAATAACATTATAATGTATGTAATTGAAATAGAGTCATCACTTTTTTCTCTAATTTTTTTAGGTTGACATCGATTTCGACCATAAACATCCAGGTAAAGACCTAATTTTGCTGGAAAAATGGGAAAACGTTATAAGAGAAGTAGTCCCAGTTATGAAAAACAAAATCAAAGATAAGCTAAGCATCAACCAGCTGTCGCGATTCAACTCGTTCAAGGGAATACAGCGGGATATACATTTTTCCCTTTTACTACATGCTCTTCTCCCACCAGGAGGTCATTTAAGTGACGCCGCAAAGAAGGTATGGAAATTTAGTATCGCGGATAGCCAAACCTCTTTCATTTTAAGAATTGACTCTGCAAATTTGTTTAACGAAGCAATTCAAAAACGTTTAACTCACTATAAAAAATTTAATCTACGCATGCAACCTTTTTTATTGATTGTTGCTAATGAAGACTTTTCAAATTTGGAAAGCATTCAAGTTATTTACGATAGTATCATATATAAGTTTGACAATTTAATAAAAGCGTTATCGTGCGCATTCAAAATTCATTGGGTGTTTGACCTTGAATATCAAAAACAGTGCCAATATGTATGGCAGTTTTTACAATGTTATATTTTTGACATGCATGTTCCAAATGTGGCCACTAATGTTAATTCCCTCTTATCCATCCTTAAAGATTAAGAAAAATATTTTATTAAAAGAAAAAATTTTTTAACATTATTATTTTATTACTTATTTTTTATATTATTTTATAACTTTTTGAAAACTATTATTCTATCACTTTTTTAACATTATTATTTTATCACTTTTTTTTAAAATGTATAAGTGCTTTAGTTGTAAATTTGATTGCAAATCAGTTCAAGCCCTGATTGTTCATTATAAATGCTTGCATTTGTTTAAACCAAATCAGCATTACAAATGTGCACAGATTAATTGCGCATCTGAATTCCACAATATAAACAAATTAAAGAGGCATTTGGATCAAATGCACAAAACAGAACATTTTGAATGTCTCGATGAATTTACTGAACTTCATCCACCAAATGTTATTCCTGTTAAAAATACTGAAATCGAATTTAGACCTGACTCTTACCATGAATCTAACATGTTTACAGATGAGACATTTCAACGAAGAAGCATGCAAGATATTTCCAATTTCAGTCTTAACTTTGTTCTGAAGTTAAATAGTTACAGTCATATGACTACAAAACAGATAGAGGAAATAATATTTGATACTTCCGATCTATTCAATCTTATATTTGATTCGCTGAAACCGATTCTGCCACACATAAATAACACTGTTAGACAAAATTTTACAGAATTATTTGAATTCTGTTCCCAACCTTTCAAAAAAATTTCCACTGATTTTAAGCTGAAAACACATTTAAAAGAATGTAACTTAATTGAAGAGCCGCAACAATTTGTTATAGACCAGTCAATAACTCTCGTTAATGAAAAAGCTATATCTAACTTTACTGAAAAAAAAATTTCCGGAACCGTTCTTCCAATCCAGTTTTTTTCAGGAGTTTATTTGGAACTTGTAATACTCTTGAATTGGCTAAAGAGCATATTCAATCATTAGAGCTTAGGGAAAATTCTAAAATATCAGATTTTTTGCAAGGCCAGTTGTGGAAAATCAAAAAGGATAAATATCCACATGATTTTTGTATAAATTACAACTTATATTACGATGACTTTGAAACTGGAAACCCTCTAGGAAGTCATTCAGGTGTTCAAGCAATGGCATCCTTTTATATTAATTTCCCATCAGTTTCCCGAGAATTAAGCTCGCGCCTAGATTACATCTTTCCTGTTATGTTTGTAAGAACAAGAGATAGTTTGACTTAAGAATTCCTAAATATAGAACCTATGAACTGAAGCACTTCTTGTATATTATAGTTTTTATTTAATTATAATAACTATTGGACTAAGTAGCTGAAAAAGCAACAATATACCTAATTAAAAAAAAATATGTTATAAAAATTAACATCTAAAATTATAAGATACCTAGGTACTTGATTGTAATTTTCTTTTTTTATAAAACAATTTTTTCCATAATCTTTTGATATTTAAAATTAAAAAGTAACATTTCTTAAGTTTTAATAACAATAAGCACCTATCAAATAAATAAAACCTTGTTTTTTTTTTCAATTGTCTTGTAAACAAATTACTGAACATATGAATATGTAATATAATTATCTACAATTGAAATGAGAATTTTGTCAATGGCTCTTTTTGTAGAGTAAATTTTTATTTGTTGTAAGCAAAAGATTTTTTTATAATTATATAACTGTTAATCTTTAAATTGAAGCACTGTCAACTTTATTTTATAATGTAAAATAAAACTTAAGTATACAACTTTTATGAAATTTTGTAAACACAAAAATATTAAATTTATTTATTTTTAATTATAAGACTATTATAAATGTTAAATACTATGCAGATAATATCTGTTCAAAAACAAAAAAAATAAAAATATCTTATAAACATATAACTAGTATTTCCTTTCTATTTGATTTAACAGTTTTTCACAGGAAGAAGACGACAATAATATGGAATGTTTAAGGTGTAAATAAACATCTAAAATATTTAAAAAGGTTCGTATCTGAAATAAAAACCTTGCAAAGCCCTCTTGACGAATCATCATTTACAAACAAAATTACAAATTAACAAACGCATATTTCAAAACTAATCGCTTTTTGATGGGTAAAACACAAAAATTCAAATTATTAATTGAGGATTTTGTTTCCTCAGCTTATGGCGACAATTTTGTGAAATGCTACGTTTGAATCATAAATTAAAAATACGAAATTCGCAAAATCATACACGTAGATAGCAAAACTACGCTTATTGGTTCGCAAAACATAAAATTTAGTTTGTAAATTGATCATTATGATTCCTTAAATCAGGACGAAAATTTTGTAATTTGAATAGAAAACGCTGCCAAATAGCTGGCAAATCGATCTTTCAGAATCATAAATTACAAAAAAAAAAGTCGCAAATTAACAAAAGTAGATAGTAAAACTACGCTTATTGGTTCGCAAAATATAAAATTTAGGTTGTAAATTGATGATATGGATTCCTGAAATCAGGACGAACATTTTGTAATTTGAAAAGAAAACGCTGCCAAATTGCTGGTAAATCGATCTTTCAGTATCATAAATTACAAAAAAAAAGTTGCAAATTAATAAAAGTAGATAGTAAATCTACGCTTATTGGTTCGCAAAACATAATCTTAGGTTAGTAAATTGGGGATATGGGTTCTTTAAATCACGACGACCATTTGTAATTTGCCAAGAAAACTCTAAGAAATAGCTGGTAAATCGATCCTTCAGAATCATAATTTGCAAAAACAAAATCGCAAATTAATAAACGTAGATAGCAAAACTACGCTTTTTGATTTGCAAAATACGAAATTAGAGTTGTAAATTGAAGATACGTATTTCTTAAATCATGACTACACAGTTGTAAACTGCTTACGAACACTGCAAAATAGCTGGCAAATCAACCCTCGCAAACGATAAATGACAAAAACGAAAGACGTAAAATACAAAACATAGATAATAAATTAACGTAGGTTTTTGTGATTTAGCATAAATAATAACATAAGATTGACATAATATTTGCCAAATTGCGATTTGTTAGTTGCAATATTTTTCAATATTATTTTTTGAAAACCAAGTTATTGATGATAAAAAGTGTTGATTCATGACTTTTTACTGTTGATTTCATCAATTTGCACATTTTTCTCAATTGCAAACAAAATTTTTAAAATTAGCATAACATGGGCTAAGGTCTAAAACTAGATGAACTTTTCGTGAATTGAAGCTCATTTTACATGATCTGCTCACAGAATTCTTTCCGTGTACACAACGATAGAATGATGGTATGGTCTATGTGGTTTTCAGTTTGAAAATCGGGCTCTACCCAGATGATTTTGTTGCAGGTCTTATGTTTCAATACAGTTCCATCTAGCAAAAGACAATTTGCGTTACAAAAGGCGGCAAGCAAATAGCCGTATTCATTCCGTGACTTAGGCATTGAGGTCCTCTATGATGATTGATTATTGTATCGGTATTCAGTACACTTCTGTAATCCGAGCTATTATGAGTGTAGAACGGGATTTTGTCTTCCTCAGTCGCTTTATTTGTGGGTGCATAGCTCTGTATAATTGAGCATTTTGGGATTTTGAGCGAAACCTTGCAGTCATTATTCCTGCAGATTTTGGCTCCCATAAAATAAGACTAATACTTCGTTCAACATTATTCCCACACTTGCTTGTATAACATTTTTTTGATCAGTTACTGATGTCAAATCACCATGGCAAATAACAAATAATAATTTTATTTATCACAATGAGTGTTCCTTAGTGCCAACTTTGAGCCGATTGTGTCCATTTTACATTAGACGTGTTGGCCCATCAAGTCTACTGTTCAACGTTTGGTTGCCAAATTTGAGACGCCTGGTTCGGTAATTAATCAGCAAACATTCACATGTCAGAAGAATGAAAGAAAAACTGCAGAACCTGAGGCAATCGATTCCTTGCCGTGCACAATTAGCTGGCCTTTCGCAGGCTTCAACTTACCTACTCCCATTCAAAATCCAACTGGCTCAAAGTTCATGACTAGATAACGCCGTTCATGACTATATATACTATGGTTTGCAGCGTTTGGAAGAGGACACCAATTTTGGTAAAAAATCATTTTTAGGACGATGTGATTTTTTGGATAAATGTTTGTGTTATCAGAAAACAAATTGCCAACCACGTAACAATGCGTCCCTAAAAAGTTGCATTTTGGTGTGGATTTTGGTCCGAAAAAAAAAGCGTTGGTGAGACCACCGTCAATGGCGAGCAATACATAACGATTATTACTGTCAAATTTGAGCCATATTTACCAAGGCAATATGTGGTTCCAGCAGAACGGGCGGCGGCGGCGCTCCGTGCCACATGCCACTATATTAATGTTCTGCATGAACAATTTGGGGGTAAGGTTACCTCTCGCAAGAGCTGAGAGCCTCACTACTTAACTGCTAAAAACGGCGGTCAATGACTTGGTTGGAAGTACACACCAGCTCATCTGTCAAGTATGGTCGGAAGAAAGCATACCTAGTGAATGGAACCTCAGCATTGTTTGCTCGATCCTCAAGAAAAGAGACCCTCTGAACTGCGTCAACTACAGAGAAATATGTCTCCGTAACATCGCCTTCAAGGTGCTTTCTACAGTATTATGTGAACGTCGAAAGCCTTTCTACAACGCGATAGGCCCATGCTAGTGCAGGCTTAGATCAGGAAAGTCTACCACCGATCAAGTACTCACATTAAGACAGATCTGGGAAGAAAACCAGGAACTTCAAATCGACACTTACCAGCTTCCAATCGATATTACAGCCAAGTATGATAGCGTCTGTAGGGATGAGATATATATAGAGCAATATCTAGTATGGCATTCCTGGGATACTAAACTTCTCCGTCTGTGCTAGATGACCATGGAGAATGCACGCTATTCCATAAAGGCCGGAAAAGATTCCCCCGATGTATTTCATGTCATAAACGGTCTGAGTCAAGGCGATGCTCTATCTTGTAACTTTTTCTACCTTGTTCTGGAAAGAATAATAAAAAACTCGTCCGTCAGCACTAATGGCACAATCTTTCAAAAGTCCGTCCCATAACCCTGATCCACCGGAGACATTGTGATGTCGATGGCGCACTTGTGAGCATTGGGATGGAAGCAAAGAATTTAGATTTTGCGGTCAGAACCTGTTTTTGGTTTAACGTGAACACTTGTAGTTTATGACTTAATACCACGAAAGGCCTACCTTCATCGGAGTCAGATTGGGTCCTGGCCATTTACCCCGAGTTTGCGGAAGCCAACTCAGTAGTAAAGCTGCGACATGCGGCGGCATGTGCACACCTCTTGCTTGGAGGCGAGGTCTATCTAACGCATTCGAAATAAACCACGCCACCACGATACTCCCACAAGGGGGCCTACCTCATAGATAGTTTGAAGAAAGAGGGGATGGCATGGGCTAAGCAAGCGCAACAGCCCTCAACCTCACTATCACGAAGATAGACAGGTGAGAGGGTTAGGCTCAAGCCAAGCGTCCAAGACGCAACAGCCCTCAATCTACTGGGCACTATCTCCCATGGTACCAGAATATAGCTTCCGGTGGAGCTTCGCAACCGAGGTCACTTCCAGATGAGTTACTGCAAAACTCAGGGCCTATCAACCCTTAGGATACACACACCAAGAAGTTGGTCGAAGTAGTTACCAACAACTTAGTGTGCTTCATTTTTGTCTTTGTTCGCCTTACCTCGAACTAGGAATGACAATCCTAATCTTTGTTTCCGTCGGCGAACTAGGAACGATAATCCTAAGAGTTTTCTTAATTGTCTAAATCTCCAGCTGGGTTATCCGGAGAAAGCAAGGTAGAACTCATCGGGTGGGAAAATTTTGCAGTCAATGAAGGTAAGACTAAGTGTATGGTTTCATCAAGAACCGACTTCTTGGACAGAACGTCTACATATCCATCTATAATTTTGAGGCCGCCAAGGACTTTTTCTACACAGGTTCCCCAATTAATTCAGACAATGACACCAGCACTGAAATAACTCTGGCCAATCGCTGCATTTTTGGACTTCGAAGGAAACTGATTAGTAAATTCCTCTCGGCACCTAAAGTGTCCCTAAGATACTTAGCATCCCGGTCCTTGTATATGGTGAAAAGAGAAATGTACCTCGTCGAAAATGAATGAGAACTCCTTAGGATGTTTCGAGAGGAAAATTCTGCTGACGATTTTTGAGCGATGGGGAGTGGAGAAGGAGATATAACCGTAGCAGAATCAATCACAAAGGTCGAATCAAATCACAAAGGTCAGCGCAGTAGAGGAGGACCTTAACCAAATTGCCCATCGAAACTGGAGGTTGGCTAGAGAAATTTGATTGTTGAGGACCCGTGCGCTCTAGACTGTACCGTCAAATTTTTTTTTGGAGTATCTTAACGAAAGACCCCGCAAAAGTTGCGTATTGAATAGCATATAACGGGACAAAAAACAAAACAAAAATCGGAGGGTACTTTTAGGCCTCTACCGACCTCTGAATTCTGAAATTATTAAAAGAAGCCATTTTTTCCTCTTTTTTAAAATTTTTTTTAAAGAATTAATTATGTAGGTTAATTATTATTTATTATGAAGATATTTATAAAGATATACATATTCTATCTATTGACAGTGCATCGTGTAAGTGTGATTCCTTTAATGACTGTCATTGTGTAAAGGATAAAAAAGCGCCTTTTAGTGAAAGATCATTTTTAGAGGACCAGAGAAATGACAGAAAAATCTTCAAAAGTGACTAGATAGAAAGCATAGTGCATTAGGTATTAAAAGAGCTGAATATACCCCTTGGCATAATGGTTAGTGCATTGGACTGTCATGCGGAAGGTCTCGAGTTCCATTCTCAGCCGCTGCTAGAGAGTTTTTTCAGGGGTGTACTGCCTCTTGCGAGGAATTGACAAATTCTCCAAGAGTATGTCTTGTCATGGAAAGTGCTACTCATTAGCCGTTCGGAATCGGCAGAAAATTGTAGGTCCCCTCCGTTCCCTGTTAACACGCACATAGGAATGGTTGAGAGTTGTAAGTCACTAGGTCCTGGTTCACCTCCAAGCTGTTGCACCACCAAATTAATTTTTTTATTTTTTTCTTAGAATGTACTACAGTATCAATTTATTCCAATACAGCAGATCCAAACGAAACAAGAGTAAGCCAATCCAATCGAAGTAGTGCAGCCACAGCTCTTTTTATCTGAGCCCTCAACGTCAACATCATCAGGTAGGCGGAATTTGCTTACTCTACCATCCGCAGCAAGAGTCTGCGATCGATATGGGCTTTCCATGCGATTCCGTGCAGCAGTTGCTTCAGCAGTTCTCAAGGATGTAGGGATAATTAAAAACGCTAATACCACTATTTATTGATAAAAATAAAATACATACAGTCTAAATCAAGAGAAAGCCTATCATTGCGATAATGTCGTAATTCGATTTATTTATTTTGATGGGCGAAACGATAAAACTCTAACTTCCGAAGAGAAAGATGGACGATACTATCGGAAGGAGGTTCTTCAAGAACATATTTTCAGAATCCATTTTCTTACGCCATATAACTCCTAAATCAGGTACAGGAACGAAAATAATCAACTCAATGCTCAGTTTTTTTTTAAAGAAAAGGGATTCGATTTAAAACAAAATCCTTTGCATTGAAAGTGATGGCACTGCTACCAATACTGGCTGGAAAGGAGGGATAATTCGCTCTACTATAGAAAGGGAATTAGGTTGACCATTGCAGTGGGCAATATGCTTACTTCATGATGTGAATGAAATGCCACTACGACATCTCTTCACGAAGTTAGATGGATCTACTTCGTGCCCTCGTGAGTATTCTGGCCCTATCGGTAAGTCATTAACCGATTGCCAACTTTATGATGTTGCTCTATTTTCACCTGTGACCGGAAATGTGCCTGAAATCGAGCAAGAAATCTTAGCTCAATTGAGTACTGAACAAAAATATTTTTTCGAAATGTGTGAAGCTATAAAAACAGGCTACTGTTCTCCCGCACTAGCAAACGGAATCCTTCGACTTTACATTAGTTCAAGTATCCCATCTAAAAATCTTAAAATTCTTGTGGAGTAGGTATATCATGAAAAAAAAAACAAACCCTTATTGATAGATGGTCCGCAACATGTTTTTGAACTCATCTCTTTTTCAAGATGGCTGCCAGACAACCTAAAATTAATAGTTGATCGTGTCATTGAAAGAAATGCTCTCTTCGCATATCCTGAAAACGTTTTAGCGGCAATGCTCTTCAACGAAAGGGTCTATGTCCAAAGAGCTTGCTTTAAAACGAATTATAAACATAATTTTTTGGAATGAATATCAAAAATTACACCACCAACTTGCCTAGCTGATTTGACTGTGATGAACTTTCATTTCTGGTGCAAATAATAAAAATACCAGAATTTTCTTTCGTCACACGCAAAGTGTCGAAAGATGCATCAGATCTGTACGCAAGCCAATGTGGTATAGCAGGGGCGAACACAGGTAGGGGTTTTAGGGGTTCAACACAAGTAGCACAAAATGGTATAATTTCGGTATCACATTTCTTAATTCATACTTTAATCCTTCTTTATTAGGTATGTAAATTTATGCCTCCTTAATTCCATCTTAATATGATCTATATTAGGTATTGTTTTAAAGAACTTAACATGGTGTGTTTACTTCTACTTAAAGCATTCTTAAATGGGCATTTATTAAATCGGTTTTTTTTTGTTACTTAATTCCTTCTTTAATCCTTCTAAAAACATTCCTTTTTTATTTTGGTATTAAATCGGTATTTTTCAGATTCTTCAATACGTATTTAAGTCTTCTGAAACAGTATGATTTATAACGCCGTTTTCGTACTTTTAGTTTTAGATGGAAAGCAAAATGTGTAAACCGAATTTTTTATTAAATCTTTAAAAAAAAAGAGATTGTTTCATTATTGAAGACAAACAACAATTAAAATAGCATTTGTGACGTTAACAATCAAAACGGTGCTAAAGGCACTTTTTTCAAAATATGGATTGTGGTATACCAAAATTTGCGTATCAAAGAGAGCTATAGAATGGTAGAAAAATTGTATTTCAAAACGGTCTAGTTTAGAAGTTATTACTATTTTAATGTTGAGTTAAGGATAAAAACGAGGCTATTTGTTATTTTTTAACAAGCTATTTTTCATACAATGCTTGTAATTTTCAAAACAGCTCTATTTTTCTCTAAATGAAATCAAATAGATATGATTGTTTTTCAAAAGGAGCTAAATAATTTTGGGCGCTAAAATTGTTGACCCTTATAAAAGGATGTTTAGTTTACCTATCGTATTCTTTGTTATCATTGTTAAATAAGTTTTAATGAATTCCAATAAAAAGAACTTTTCCTTACTAAAATGTTCTCTTATTTTTTAATTTTACAGGCATTTGAGGATCAAAATTTAAGAAACTTATTTTCAAAACGCGCTAAATATATTTTTAACAAACAAAACTGCCTAAAAAAAAAAACATTTCACTAAAGGACGAAAATAAAAGGTCCCTTTAGTATTTTTTTGGTCAATCTAATAAAAAAGACTTCTACAAATTTTACAAAATTTACTGCATTGAATTAACTTAAATATTTTAGGAATTATAGTTTTCCGCCCTTTTGCGCGGTTTCATGTTCATTTTTTTTGCCTCTGTTTGATTGTTAACGTCACATTTATTTAAAATTTGACTTTTTTGATGACATCCGTTTATGTAACTGACAAAATGTCCATACTTAATTCATACTTTATTCCTTCTTTATTGGGTAGGTGTGCTTATTTATGGCTACTTAATTCCGTCTTAATTTCGTCTTTTTTAGGTATTGCTTTACAGAACTTAACATGGTGTGTTTACACTGAGGGAAAAACACATTTTAAAATCAAAAACGATCGTATTTAAATTAAAGTTGTATAAAATTCAGTGAATCATATTTAATTTTACGTCGAACAAATGTTGATTCAAATAGAAAACACAGTTTAAGAAAAAATCAACCTAGTTTCAAAGCGAAACGTATTAATTTTAACATCAAAAATACTTCTGTAACATTTAAAGTACACTCATAGTAGTTTCAAAATGCGACGTAGTTCATTTAACTACACAACTAACCGTTTTAAATACTTTTTGAAAATATTTGTATATTCTTTTGTTTGAAAGTATCAAGCACTTTCTTTCAAAGTATTGCGTATTTGAGTCAACGTCGCTCAACCTTATTTCAAAGTTGATTCAACGTAACTGCGAAATTATAATAAAATTATTATAATAATTCGAATGTATGTTAATGTATGTTAATATAAATTAAATATTATAAATAAAATGTATGAATTCCAAATTGAAAAATTGTTTTTTATTTAAACTCAAATCAAAAACGTTCATTTTTGTTAAATTCTTTTTTCATTCATATTTGAACCAACTTGAATAAAAGTTTAAATTTACTTTTTCTTAATTTAACAAAGAATTAAAGTTGTGTTGAACCTTAAACGTGGTACTTTTTGCGATCCAATATTGAAGGTCCAATTTAGAGAAAAAACTCATTTCTAAGTTATATACATTTGAATCAATACGTACGAGTAAATCAATACGTAAGAGAACTCAAATTAAAGTTGAAACATAGTTATTTCAAAGTTGTATGCGAAGTGTTTTAAAGTTCGGATATAGTTGATTTAACGTTGCATTATTTTCAAATTGAAGTTGAAAAATAGTGTATACAAAGTTTTATGTATTTCAATCTACGATGGGTCATAGTCATTCCAATGATGATTTTAATTTAATTTAAATATTAATGCATTTGTTTTAACGATGACTCCACTAAAAATCAAGGGAAAACGTTGTTAAACTAAATTTAGGGCATATTCGTTTTAAAGTAGAGAAACGCTTTGATTTAAAGTCGAGGTACATACATTGATTCAAAAATTTTTGGCGTCGGCGCCAAATCGTTCCGAAATATTTTTAAATCAAAGTTGTTTTCATTAATTTTACGTTGTTTTTTCCCTCAGTGTACTTCTACTTAAAGCATTCTTAAATACTTCTTAAATTGGCATTTCTTAAATCGGTTGTTTTTGTTACTTAATTCCTTCTTTAATCCTTCTAAAAACATTCCTTTTTTATATTTTGGTATTAAATAGGTATTTTTCAAATTCTTTAATACGTATTTAAGTCTTCTTAAAGAGTATAATATTAAAAACACGAGAGAGTTATTTGAGTAGCACTTTGAGACAAGATATTTTAAGTGTCACAGTGGCACAATAGGTAGAGCACAAGCACGGCAAGCGAGAGGACTCGGGTTCGAATTTCAGTGGAAGCACAAAGGTAAATTAAAAAAACTAACTTTTAAAATTCTTTCATTCCAGCAAAAATTCACATAAAGATAGAATATAATCAACAATAATAAAAAAACAAACAGATAATAAAAAAAAAATTATTTTTATTGTTTCTAATAATTTTTTTAAGAATTGCCGTAGCTCTTTAAGAAGGAGTTAAGAAGTATTTAAGAAGACGTAAGGAACTATTTAAGAAGGAGTAATGAAGTATTTAAGAAGAATGATATCCCGATTTAAGACCATTTTAAGACTCATTTTATCTTCTTATTGCCTTCTATCGGACCGCCCACCTGCGCCTTTTCTCTACTTAATAGGAACTTAAATCCGTCTTATAGAAGATGTCAGATACCGATTTAGAATTCTTAAAGACTTCGTTAAGTAATTCTGTGCTACTTGTGAAACCCCCCCCCCCCTCCCGAAACGACCAAAAAAATCAGGGTTTATTTTGTTAAAAAAAAAAAAGTGTTATTTTCGTGTCATAAATTCTTCTGCTAGTGTTGTTTTTTCTTACGACTTATAGGTACTATAAGGCAAATAATGCATTCGTTAAAAAAATCGAACTATGCTATGATAGCAAAGACGAAAAATGTGGGTCCCAAAATTCGGTCTGTTCGACTACGGCCTAAAAGGCTGGGCCGATTTTCGTTAAACTTGGTAGATATCGTTTTGAATTTTTTTCCCCCACACGTTTTTTTTTTTTTTCTTTTCTTTTTAAGACCAAAAAATAACGGTACCTGCCATACGATTTTTTTTCGAAATCTAATAAATATTTTTTTCTCAGAAACTGTTCCACAGAATTTTGAAAAAAAAAATTCATAAAATTTCATTTCATCATTTTAGGTAATGGTTGAAAAAATTTTTCCAAAAAATGTTTATTCTTGGAAGCCCCCTTCGAACCATTTTTTTTGGTTTTTGATTTTCTCGAAAACAGTACAACCGATTTTAATCAGTATAAAGCCCCTCCAAGGTTTAAATATACAAATTTTAAGTTTTTTTTTGGATTCTTAAAAAAAATTTCTTGATTTTTTTTTTAAACTTGATAAATAAAGTTTCTTAATATAATCTACAAGCTCTGAGGAAAAAAAATTGATTTACCTAAAAATAAAGGTACCCACCATCAGTGGCGGCTGGTGGGTTGTTGAACAGGTGGTGCACTTTACTTGCTCACTAAGTAGGTATTAAGATTAAAAATCGCAAAAAAACAACAATTTACATGTATATGTCGATTTTTTATTATTTTGTATAATTGCTCGAAGAATTTCGACCATGTATAAAACTGACACACTTATTACATTTAGCAAGGAATAATGTTTTTTATTTTTTCACTTAAATGCGTCAAATCGTGAATTCAGGTAACTTTATCTTAAAAAGATTTATTACTGTCTTAAATATACCTAATCACTGCTAATTTTATCCCACACCACACACTGTACACAATAGAGAATCGAACCAAAACCAAAAAAAGAGGCTGGGTGCGACCCACACTGATAACTTCCCATTTGTTTAAAAAAAAAACTATTAATTCAATATTTGTCAACATTTTACCAATTGTACAAAATTATACTATGTATAAAATAAACCAAATTAGAAGTCAATATCACTACTAGTTCTCGAGAAATTTGAGTCGAAAAACAATTTTTACCAATTTTCAATAGAATTTTATATAGTTTTTTATTTTTTGTAAAAAAACTGTAAACTGATTTTTTTTGAAATTTTCACCAGTTGTCAAACACATTATTTTTCGTAAAATAAAATTATTTTGAGTTTCAAATTGTTTTCCGTTCTTAGAATATCTAGGTTATGAATTTTTTTTTTCAGTTTTTTTTTATTTAAAAAAATAACGGTATGTTAATTTTTTTCCAAATTCATACCAAATCTGAACGACCTTATAATGAGTACATTAAATCTTATTTGAAATCAATAGCATTATTTTTTCGTGAGATATTTAAAACTAACCAAAATTTTTACTTTTTTTTTAAACCGTTATACAGTGAAAGCTCTACTTGCGGACAGCTCCAATAAGCGGACAGTTCCCTTAAACGGACACATTTTCGGGAACGAACTTCTTTTTCGAAAATCTCATACAAATAACTTTCCTATAAACGGACACTCTCATAAACGGACGCGGACACGTTTTCTTGCCCATTTTAGATAGAAAACCTCCCATACGCGGACACATTTTTTTATTTAGGGATTATTTTTTCTCAAAAATGTAACGGAAAAGAACAGCAGATCTGTTCTAAGTACAGTTTATGTTTAATACGTAAGTAAATCTATAGAAAATCTCCGATAACCGGACGCGAAGCTCTAATAACTGGACAGTGCGATGTTATGTTGAAAGGTTATTAGGGGATTTCCCGAGTTAGTTACTGGGGGTAGTTGGTGTAATTTTGAGAGGGTATGGTTCCCTTTTTTCATCGCGTTTCGTTTTTACACATGTCCTTTCCTTCAGCTACTCATTCATCACACTCAAAAGGTTTTTGTATACCCTTAATATGTCAGAGACACAGTGTGAGCAATAGGAAAAAAGGGAGGGGTCAAAAAGGAGGTTTCGGTGTACATTGGTTTTGAATTTTTGAAAATTGCAATGACTGGGAAAGACAGAGCGTGGTAAGGAATTCCACATTAGCGTAGTACGGCTGAAGAACGAATTTTTGTACTTCACAGTACGTCAGAAGTTGGGCTCAAGGGTAAACTGATGGGCATTCCTAGAAGTGCGAATATTACGGTTGAATTATTTAAGGGGAGGAATGCAGCTGGCTATTTCACTAGAGCATAGTCCGTTAAAATAACGGTAAAAAAGTGTGAGGCAAGAAAAATTGTCAATTGCCATTGCATTTGGCAACAAAAACTTATTGGTTCGCGCTTTGGCAAAAAGGTTTGTTTTTTTTTCAGCCACGACATGAAATATTTTACGAGTATCTATGCAAACTTTTTTAGATTTAATATTGGAAAACGACAAGCTGCAGAGATTTCAAGAAATAAAGAAGATGTTCGTGGAAAATGGCAAGGTAGATCGTAGATCCAATATTAATCAGAATTAATATGAAGTTAAAAAAAAAAGTTTTTTTTTTTATTGCTTTCCCTTAACCGGACAGTTCTCATAACCGGACAAAAATTGGGGGACCATGAGTGTCCGCTTATTAGAGCTTTCACTGTAGTTAAAAAACTACTCACTGAATTTTAATAAACGCCCTTTCAGCCTCTTTCGAAGTTATTATCTATTAAACAAAATTTATTTGAAGTCGATATCTTTACTCGTTCTTGAGATATCGACGACGAAAAATGGTACCAGAACGTACGGACGTACGAACGTACGAACGTACGGACGTACGAACGTACGAACGTACGAACGTACGTACACACACACACACAGACATCTCTCTAAAAATGATTGATATAGCCTCTAGGGACCTTGAAACGTCGAGAAATGTCAAAAATTCCAATTTGACAAATCGGACCGATTACAATAACTCCCTATGGGAAGTTAATAAAAAACAATTACTAACCTAACCCCTACAAACCTACACTATTTAACCAGTCACGGATAGAGCGAAACAATATTACATATTCGCAGGCGCAGCGCATTCTAGTCAAACATCGGTTGCTGTAGTTAATCTTCTTCGGTTCTCGTGCGCTGCACGAGAGCAGGCTAATTTCTCGATACACTTCAATGAAATATCTTTTGTCTCACGTGTCAGGGATACTTGCTTGTAACTCATACAAGTTATATTAGCAGTCCTCGTGCGCTCGTTGAAGCGCACGAGAATTTTTATTTGCAGGGAAAGTAAGTCTTAATAGTAAAGCAAAGCGCTTACATTGTTTCGTCATAATTGGAAATTTTACTTGTTTGTGTTCTTGTAGGTATGTTTAAAAAATAAATATTAATATGGGAATCTAAAAATAAAGATGCAGTAATATTTTGTAATTTTTAAATCTTTTGAATTGGTGGTTCAGCGCACGAGCGCACTTAAGGTACAGCCGCCACTGCCCACCATACAAATTTTAAAAAATGGTTTTCGAAAATCGTATTTTTCTCAAAAACGGCTCCGAGAATTTCAATATATTTTTTTGTTTCGATTTATCTTTACTTTAAAGGAAGCTTTTCAAAAATTTAAAAAAAACGTTGTATTTTAAGTCTTAAAAAAAATAATTTTTTAATTTTCGAAAAAAATCTATTTTTTCTTTGAAAATTCGATATCTTTAAAACGGCTCAATATTTTTTTTTAAATTAAGTTTGTATTCGAACAATAATAAAAAGTTTAAATATGCCTACCAAATTTTTTTCTTAAATATGTATTAAAAATATTGCATAAGCTTAGCTCCAACTACTAAAGGAGTTTTAGTCATTTAAAAAATGAATTTTATGCTATTTCTCTAATAACATTAATTTTTTGAAATTCTTAGCCTTTTACATACCTAAGAGCAAGTTCGTGCGACCCAGTTGTGCATTTTGTTTTGTGCCTTCATATTTTAACGCAACTGTCTTAATTTGAATTGATGATTAACAAATAGACACTAATCGAACAGAAATTGCGTTTTTGATAATTTACATTATATAGGGGGCAGAAAACGGACTAACGGAGTAAGATTGAGTTATTGATGGCTCCAAGGTCAAGGTGTTAGGGGAGAGTACGAAAACTTGGCCACCAAGATTTGATAACGGGTTTTTGTAGAGGGGTCAAACAAGCACTTTTTACTATGGGAGGGGGGTCTATCTCGCCCCGTTTAGGAGGAAGGGGCACTTTTAGAAAAAATGGTTTAAATTGAAAAAAAAAAATATTAAAAAACAACGGCAACACCTACAATAAAGTGCTATACTGCGTTTGAAAGAAGATTGTTCTATAATCCTGCATTTAAAATAAATTACTAATGTCAATGGTTTTTAAAAAATTCGCATCTAAAGTCCAAATTTTGATAAAAAAAAAACGTGAAAGAAAAAGTTTAGACCGATTGTTTTCAAAATTGTGAAATGAAATTGTAAATTAGCTTATATGTGTTTCATAGAACCGCATGGTTCTATGTCTTCTAGTTTTTGAGAAAATCGAAAATTACCAAAACTGCTTTTTTTGATTTTTAGTGGTGACGGTGATTCCATTTAAAGGATTAATGTTAATAAACATAATGCATCTTTGTTAGTTCAGTACAGCACTTCATTTAGCGTTACCCAGAATTGCACACAGCCACGGGAGTTGAATTTTCATTTGGTATTAAACCAATTTCTTCGAAAAAAGTAATGTTTTTTTCGTTGGTCGACACTAAATCACCGAAAGAAGAAAATATTGGAAAATTATTCAATTTGGGATGGAGTAATGGATGTTTAACCGCCATTTTTCATTTAGAGAAAAAAACATTTCACTCTTACAAAAGTTGAATAACGAATGACCTTGGTAAACAATAACTTGTACCACATTTTCATTAACGAACAAAAACCAACGGTACAAATTGGAATGTTAGCTTTTTTTTATATAAGTTGGTATACTTCGAACATTTCAGTTGCTTTATATAAATTGGTATGTAACACACAAACATAGATACATACTCGTATTAAGAAATTATATATATTTGCTGCAGTCGAGCAGTAGTGCATTACATGTGAATTTTTCATAATGCATTTTAATATTTGAAAATTGTAAGTTTGGAACTTTGGGCTACTTATATAAATACATGTATTTAGTGGACATTGGATAAATAGAATAAATTTGAAGTTTTTTAAATACAGATTCTGTGAATGCAAAAGAAACTTTGCATGCATCCAAACTCGCACCTACCCCAAATCTTATTGTGTGCAGGGGGGTTGCAGGGGGGCAGCATGCCCCCCGATACATACTTTACTGTTTATATATTGTAACGTTGGAAGCTAGCACTGATTTATTTATGTAAAGAAGCAAAAAATAACAAACATTTTTTAGTTATTTTCGATTTTCTCAAAAACCAGAAGACAGAATCACGCGGTTTTTTGTGTTCGATTAAGAACTGATAGATACATGAAACACATGTAAACTAATTTACAATTTCATTTCACAATTTTGAAAACAATCGGTCTAAACTTTTTTGTTCACGTTTTTTTTTTATCAAAATTTGGACTTTAAATGCGAATTTCTCAAAAACCATTAACATGAGTAATTTAATTTAAATGCAGGATTATAGAACTTTCTGACTTTCAAACGCAGTATAGCACTTTATTGTAAGTGTTGCCGTTGTTTTTTAAAAATTTTTTTTTTCAATTTAAACCATTTTTGCTAAAAGTGCCCCTACCTTCTAAACGGGGGGAGATAGACTCCCCTTCCCATAGTAAAAAGTGCTTGTTTTTGACCCCTCTACAAAAATCCGTCATCAAATATTGGCGGCCAAGTTATCGTACTCGTGCCAGGTGTTAAATTACAGCAATAGAAAAAACTCACTGATTTCGATTATGTGAAAGTTACAGTTACAGATGATTAGCACATAGCACCCTCTGAGAGCATTTTTATTATAATTATTATGTAGGATAGTTAACGTAGGTACCAATTGAGTGTTGCTGGTGTCCTTATGTTTTCGTATAACTTTTTTTCGTATGATCGCAAAAGTACCACAAGTTATAACTTCACGTGTTAATATATGCCGGATTTAGTTTTGCAGATTTGGACCACTAGGCGAACCTAGAACTTATTATAACTCTATTGTTAGGTACACTTATGGAATCACTTACACTCTTTTTCTTCTTGTTGCATTAATGATATTATACTAACCAAATGATGGCCTCCATCATAGGGCCCGTAGTAAAAGTCTATGTCTAACAATTAATTCCGGAATAAAAATGGCCAAATGGGAAGCACCAAAAACGGCCTCGTAGTGAATATTTTCCAACTTTTGGTTAAATTATTCAAATTTGCCAAATAGGATGTTTTTTTTTTTTTGCGATTAGCTGTATGAAATTATTCCGATAGGTCCTATCCTTAAGATCAAATATTGTTTAGTTATAAGAACATATTTATGTTAATTACAATAAAGAATATGTAATTAACAAGTACCTACAATATAGTAATAAAATAATATATTTATGAAAATCTCATATTTTTTTGAAACCCCCCCCCCACGAAATTATTTTCTGCGTCCGCCCCTGTGTTGTAGGATCAAAGTCGAGAGAAGGACTTATAAGAAATAAAATAGAATCACGAAGTAAAATGCCCTCTTTTAATAATTACAAAGATTAATTTTCAATGTAATTTTTTTTTAACTTTCTTAACTTTTTTTGAAATAAAAATATATTTATTTATTTTTTCAGGGACATTAAAATATTTTTTACTTAATATTAACTCATTTAATAAATCAAGTCAATAAATTAAAATAAAAAAAAATAAAAAAAAGAATACAAAAATATAGTTTTTTACTTTATTTTAAGATATTTAAGCCGAGGTAGGGGCCTAAAAGTCATGTCCAAATCAAAAAGTAAGTACATATTCGGAATCTACTCGTTAATACGCTAATTTCGAAAAAAAATTCCAGAATTTTTTTTTCTTCATACAACGACGGGACAGCCTAGTGCGCACCCCAGACTATAGCACCACCTTTAGTGCAGTAAGTACTGTAAAAATAAAGGATTGATAAGAGAATTTAAATAAATAAAAATAAATAAAGGATTATGTTGGGATAGATTATAAGAACGGAACAGTAATCAAAAATTAAAAAAAAAGAAAATTAAAAAGGATTTTATACTTTCATTCCATCATAGATGCTCTTTAACATTGAAATTCTGACTGGTTTAGTTTTTTAAATGTATCAACAAAATTTGTTCCCAGAAATTCCATAAGCACAATATCTGCACTTTTCTCCAATCTTGAGCTAACTTAGCCCTGAAACAATTTATCAATGATAAGAGTAAAAACGTGGAACCCAGAAGCGTTCTTTGTGTATTCTTTTTGTTTTTTTTTTCATGAAGATGAGTAAAAGTATTCTCTCTTCCGCTGCATTTCACCCTTTTTCGATCCTACAAAACTTTTCTTTGATAAACCACATCAGAAAAAATAAGCAACCTAAAACACAACTCACACCGAAGACAAATCCAGAATACAAAGACTCCTTTCTGACTTCCCTAGGCTTCACTTTAAGCCATCGCATCATGTGCCCTAAGCTAAAATGTACATTCCAGACGGCAGCAAGCATCAGGCAAAAACAAAAAGACCATTGGAAAAAAATTGTGTTACTTGTCTAACTTTTTCCATTCAGAAATTTGTAACTCGTTTAAAAAGTGCCGACAGGATAATCTAGTATCTACACTCAACGTTTGCGAGTGCCTAGAACTGACCACACTTTCGAAGGATGCGCCCCACAAAGTAGGATGCGTGGCCAATTTTTAGCAGAACGTAAAATCCAACTTCATGTGGACACAGCGGCAGCGGCAGCAGCAGCAGCAATGGCGGTGTCGGTCGTCATCGTCATGTAGGTTGTTAGACAGTTGCAATGTACTTTTCTCCCAAGCTTTGCCTTCCTTTTATCGAAAACTACTTCAAAGTAATGTCTTCAAGCGGTAAAAACTGACAGTGAACTGCCATTGTTTCTATAAGGTGATGGAGAGGAAATGCCAAAGGATGCCCTTCTCTGTCCACCAGAGGGAGACATTTTGATTGTCCTGCTGTGTGGAAATTTCTTTTTGCTCCGACCAATAAAACAACGTTATAAAGTTGCTGAACTACTCACATGGACTTCTGGTATTTTACTCGAATTGCTACATTTTACCAACAGACTTTAAGGGCAACCTTTTGGTTGCAGATATTTGCTGGTAGGAAGTGTTTTTGCCTCTGCCTTCATAAAAACTAAGGGGGTTCACTTCAATACAAATTCTCAACTGAGATTCCCTAAGAGGTGGTAGCCATCTTGAATTTTATATTATATCGTGTCTTAACCGTATCCGAAACCAGTCGCATTTTCAAATTGCTCATCTACTGGTTTCTTTTTAAATCATTGGCGGCTTCTGAGATCCGAGCTCAAGAGGGCCTTAAATTCGAGCAAGAATAGAAATGGGAGGATCTCCGCTGTGAAGTCAACAGCGATCCTTGGGGACTAGCCTACAAGATCGTAACACGAAAACTCGAAGCTCAGAAGGCACCCTCTGTGCTAAAAGAAGAGAAGATGGAGCGCATTGTGGACACACTCTTCCCAACTCATCCTTTCAGGCCACCGACCGTACACCATACTGGCTTAACGACACAAATTTACAGCTTTTAGTGAAGAGGAGATAAGCATAGCTGTACAATCGCTACCGGTCCAGACGGAATTCCTACAGAAGTACTAAAAGTGACAGGACTACTCAACATTCTCAACAGCTGCCCCGAGGAAGGGATCTTTCCCAAAAGCTGGAAAAAACAACGCTTGGTGCTGATCAGCAAAGGCAAGGGAGACCCGGATTCCCCATCGGCATACAGGCCTCGGTGCATGCTAGACACCGCGGGTAAGCTCTTGGAAAAGCTGCTCAAACCATGTCTGATAGCGGCGATACAAATATTAGGTGATTTGTTAGAGAGGCAGTACGGTTTCAGGAGAGGCCGCTCTACGATTTTAGCCATTAAAGAAGTAGTAAACGCCGGCACCCAAATCGCCTAACAGGGAAACCACTACTCTAGGAAGATCGTTTTGCTGGAAACCTTGGACGTACGGAATGCCTTTAACTCGGCCAGGTGGACCGACATACTAGACGCACTCGAAAGGAGATTCCACACTGCAGTATATCTGCTGTGGATGGTGGAGGACTATCTCAGGGATCGAGAGTTGATCTAAGAAACCTTAGAAGGCCCCCGAAGAAAGAAAATAACATCAGGAGCAGTACAAAGACGAGGAGCTCTACGCGAAGCCAGCTCTTACCGAACAGTGTCAGCCATTCTTGTAGTCGCAGGAATGACTCCGATCGATCTCTTAGCGGCAAAAAGAAAGTACGTCTAAGACAAAAAGGCGGGAATTGGATTGGAAGCGACATCCGAAAGGGCTAAGCAGCTTACAATTCAGAAGTGGCAAGAGCGTTGGAGCTCAGAAAGCCGAGGAAGATTCACAGCGAAAATGATCAGGAACGTGGCTGAGTGGAACGACCGGAAGCACGGTGAGTTACTCACCGGACACGGTTATTTCAACGCCTTCCTCCCCAAGATCGAAAAAACAAACAGTCCAGCCTAACAGTACAGGGAATCACAAGAAGACTATGCAGACAGTGACGTTTATTCGAAGGTACGCAGGTGTTCACCGCACACCCTACCAAAATCATCACATAAGTCACATCCCATATTTCATGTTCTCCATGTTCTCCTTATTCAAGCGCACCACGGCAATTCATTCAAATGCAATGGATGAAGAATACATTTTCATGCAAAATAACAAAAATAGTACTCTAGGGTGTTCTCTTCATATAAACGCACCGACCGACCTCCGAAACCAAGGTAAAGCACATCCCCATTAGCCCGGTCAAATTAGCTTCAAAAATAAGGGTAAGGTTACATTAATTCGCACAAAGCTGAAAATTGGCATGAATGTTGAGAACACTATTACAAACAATTTGTCAAAAGTCCCCATCGATCCGACGTGTGCAAAAAAAATTATTCAAGGTCAAATGTTGCAAAAATCGGTTTTTTGCATTTTTCAGCTGAACGGCAAGTTTTATCATAAGATAGGTGAGACAAAAGTTATTCATCATGCAATTATCTAAAGAAATTGTCTTAACACTTTTTCTCCTAAGAATCACCATTTTGGAGATATAGCGAAGCAAAAAGTTTAAAAAAAATTATTCAAGGTCAAATGTTGCAAAAATCGGTTTTTTGCATTTTTCAGCTGATCGGCAAGTTTCATCATAAAATAGGTGAGACAAAAATTATTCATCATGCAATTATCTATAGAAATTGTCTTAACACTTTTTCTCCTAAGAATCACCATTTTGGAGATATAGCGAAGCAAAAAGTTGAAAAAGTTGTATTCTTCATAATATGCACACGGTTCCGCGCCACCCGTGAAGTAGTACACTTGGCGCGTTTTTTTAAAGGTGGCTTTCCCGGTAGGCCTATTCAACGATCTATTGTGGTCCTATTGAGTTGAAAATTTTGTATCTAATTGAAAAATACTACTATTGGAAATGACGAAAGCGATTATGAGTATTTTTTACAAAAGATAAGTACCAAAACTTATCTAAGCACCTAATTACATTACAAATTTGACGCCGATATTGCAGTGCTTTTTTTCATTTCAAACGCTTTATTCAATTCATTGCCACAGAATAAACAGCACTCTTTTAAACAAAAAACAATTCTGACATTCACTGTCTCAAATGCTTCATTGTTAATGGTTTAACGAGTAAGATTGATTTTTGAAATCCTGTAGTATCACAACGGACCAAATATTGGTTTAAGTGTTTTGGCTTTTCCGGTCAGCAGCCACCTTAACCTAAGGTAACGTAACCTAAACAAAAAACTGATTCATTTACGCGTGCTCTAGTACGAGGAGGACTTATTATTGATGTACCAGCTTGTTCTTGTTCGTGACGTCTTTTAACTACGGTAATGGTACTCTTCCGAGTGTACTTTTTCCGCCAAATGTTTACTACAAATAAAGCAAAATTGATACATTTCTCTTACAAACAAGAAACTGCACAAATTCTGTTTGCAATAACTACTTGTTCTTACTACGAAGGAACGCTTGGGACTAATACTATTTTGTTTGGGCCCTTAGAAACGGAGCTGGTATACGAGCGTCGCAGACAGATGCTGCTCAAGGCCGTACGGTCACATAAAATGAGGGACTGGGTTTTCTTTCGAGTTTATATTCTTAAGCCAAATATACATTGTGCAAGTGTATTCGAAAATTCGGATTAAAGTTGCATATACACACACCAAGCATGAGTCTTCAATCTTTTATTTTAACATGGACGGTGTGGTGAGAGGACGTTGCGCTTTGTGAGTCTTTTTTCGGCGAAATTGTGAATATAAGAACGTCTTTGAGATTTTTTCAATTTTATCCGAGTAGGTAATTTGTTTTATTTTGTCTGTCCATTTCATCATACATTTTTTGTTTACTATTTTAATATTTCAATCAGTGCTTATGTTGTACTGTGTTCTCATCTCTTCAACGAACTATACGCAAATGAACCAATAAATGCATGGTCAATCATCAATCTTGCATATACACTACTTCAATGCAGGACACTAGATTGAAAGAAACTCAAAAGATTTTCATTTTGCTTTAATCCTAAATCCAATCTATACGTGTGATTTTTTCACCAATACACTTGCGCGTGCTTGTCATGCATTTGAACAGTGTATATCTGGCTTTAGAATTGTATAATATGTATCTATACGCCACGAAAACTAATATTTTTACTTGTATTACCGTTGTGTAATGTATATAACGGTAATTGACATACATATTATGAAGAACACAAATTTTTCAACATCGCTGTATCTCCAAAATGGTGATTCTTAGGAGAAAAAGTGTTAAGACAATTTCTATAGATAATTGCATGATGAATAATTTTTGTCTCACCTATCTTATGATAAAACTTGCCGTTCAGCTGAAAAATGCAAAAAAAACGATTTTTGCAACATTTGACCTTGAATAATTTTTTTTCAACTTTTTGATTCGTTATATCTCCAAAATGGTGATTCTTAGGAGAAAATGTGTTAAGACAATTTCTTTAGATAATTGCATGATGAATAATTTTTGTCTCACCTATCTTATGATAAAACTTGCCGTTCAGCTGAAAAATGCAAAAAACCGAAATTTGCAACATTTGACCTTGAATAATTTTTTTTGCACACGTCGGATCGATGGGGACTTTTGACAAATTGTTTGTAATAGTGTTCTCAACATTCATGCCAATTTTCAGCTTTGTGCGAATTAATGTAACCTTGAATGTCTATTTTGACCGGGCTACATCCACACAAAAAAATGCAAAGAAGAGACAAAATGTGTATATATAAATCCAAAATTCTATATTCCTTGGTGTTCACCTTCATCGAGCGCACCGCGATCCTTCATCCGACAGAGAATTCATTCTCATGCTACAATGATCTCTCCATGTCAACGCACCGACGAATGGCAAGGGCAACGCGACGTAAAGCAAATCAACATACAGAAACAACTCAAACATCAAACTACAGAAAAGAAGGCAAATTGGTTTGGTGTATGGTGTGGTGTTCAACTTCATTGAGCGTACCATCCTCAATTCGGCATCGAGAGAGACAGGGAACTCTGATATGATTCATTTTCATTATGGAGTGCAAATTCATTGTATACCAGTTGTTGTTGTACACAAGGTCACAAGTGTACAACAGAACAACACACAACCAGGGTTCGGACTTCATAAATCGCAGATCGCAGTAAATTGGCAAAGAAATCGCAGTAAAACCAAAATTTTCGCAGTAGAAATACATGTATTTTTTTGATTAGGTAACAACAAATTATAAACAAAGGAACCAAAGTTAAATCACATTTAAATCATCGTTGATTGTTAAAACAACATAAGTGATGTGATTTTTCACGGAAGAAAAAAAAAACATATTAAAAAATCCTTAAAAATCGAAACACTCTAATAGGATTTTTGGGTTAAAAAAATGACAACTACTACAAGGCCAAAAATGTAGGATTTTTTGTATCTCCTGTAAAAAAAATTAAAATTTCAGTTATGTTGTTTTAACAATCAGCGATTCATTTACATAGTATTTGTGAACAAATATACTCTTACTCGATAATGAAAATGTATAGTTTTAGCAAAAATACATGAAGCTAGATAATCAAAATAAATTTACCATCTACAAATTTGTACTTTTTGAAGCAAAACAAATTAAAGAATAGTAGAACTAAAAACGTGTATAGCTGACAAGACCTGCACTAAGGAGACAAGAATCTTTTTGAATTTTGACATTTTGTTATGAGCACATTTATTTCTATGATCAGTGCTGCTATTCAAACAAAATCTGAAGAATCGTTCTGGTCTTTCCGTAAAAAAATTTGCTGAAAATGAAAAAAAAAATCCCAACTGATGGCTTCGAACGCCTTAAAAGTTCCTATGGTCCGTTTTTTGATTTTGTGAAGCTTGAAAATCAACTTACTGTGTTTTTTAAACTTACTCAGTCACAATTTAAAAATATTTCCATTAAGGACATTTCAAAAATGTTCGATAATATGGAACTAAAAGACTTTTTTTCGGAAATTTTTAAACTAAGCTCACTAATCTTGACGATTCCAGTATCAAGTAGCTTTGTCGAGCGATCTTTTTCTGCCCTTCAGCGCATAAAATCATATGCCAGAAATAAAATGCTAGAGAACAGATTGTCAGAACTGGAAATTATTTCAATAGAAAAATCATTTCTTAAGGAAATTAAAGCAAAAACTATTTTTTATGATTATGTTTTATGAGTATGTTTTTTTGACGAAATCCCGTCAAATCGACCTTTATATACAAATTAATATCTGTTGGACTGCGTTAACTTTACTAATTACTAAACTACTAAACAACACAAAAAAAAAAAAACAAAAAAAAATAAAAAAATAAATATACAAAAAAATATAAAAAATAAAAACAAAAAAATAAAAAAAAAAAATGAAATGTCTATTACGTCCTCGTCGTGATCCTGGATTAAAACTTAAAATAGATAAATGATTAGAAAAAAAAAGTTATAGTGAACACCCTACTGAAACCACCACGGCACGTCACTGTATGCAGACCATACCTTCTTAACGTGCAAAAGATGGGACTCCCTCCGTCAAGATTTGCAAAGAAGTACTGGCGCCATCAGCCCAGAGAACATAGCCCAGAAGATGCTACATAGCTATGAAAACCGTCAAAACATTTGTAGCTTCACAGAGTATATTCTCAGAAGAAAAAAAAGAGAAGAAAAAATGATCGGGAAACAGTTGTTCCCTCCAGTTGATCCCCCAAGGGAAACATGACAACCCCCTGAAGTAATGCAAAAAGTGATCCCGGGGAGTAGGTCAGACGCCAACAAGGGTTTCAAAGGAGTTTTAGTTGGAATGTGGCGAGTTCGATACACAGGGATGGTCAAAGGGGCAACGCCAAGACTTTCTTACGGTATATAAAATATATGTATGGATCTGCAAACAGTTTAAATGTATTTGGTAATAGTTTAAATCTATTTGTGTCTGGGTTAAATGTATGTATTTAGAAATTTTATATCAAGTTCATGCCATCTGGCATTTCACATTTTTTTCTTGATCCCAAGACGTTTTCTTTAATTCTTCGAAATAAAATGCATCTTGAGAAAATCAAATTAGGACAAAAACTCTTAAGAAATAATTTTTTTGTTTCTATGCACTTTTTACTTACCGACGTTTGTTTTTTTTGTTGTTGTTTTGTATGATATTTTATTTTGTACTGTAAATAGAGTACCTTAAAAGACTTTGTAATGACAATGTCTGTTTCGATGTGTATTTTAAAAATAATTTATAAAAAACGAAGTTAGAAGTATTTAGAAGTCATGCCTTAGAAGTTTTAATGTTAGAACTTAGAATGTTTAAGAGATATAGTGCTCGTCATGTACTGAATAAATGTATTAAACTACGAGTAACACCGGCTTTCTGTTGGTAGGGAATTCTACAGAATTATGTATACGCTTCAAAAGGAACCTGGGATGTCAAAACAGGTAAAACCATGTCAAATCAATTTTTTAATAATAAGATACAAGAAAGTTTTCGACTCTGTTGGTACAGAAATTGCTAGTGCTCAAATTAATATCAAACAATGTTTCTGCATTCTGAATACAAATTATTCAAAGTTTTTTCAACAATAGACAGTTTTTATCATATTAAATGGTTCATGTACTTCCACTAAGCTAGTACCATCGGGTATTCCCCAAGGTTCCGTGCTGTCCCCAAAGACTTTTTAATATTTTAAATCGAAGGGCACGGTAGTCACAGCCAAGTTCTGGCACTACACCCTTTTTACAGGAACAAACTCAGGCGATTTTTGACCCCCCCGAATATATTCCGAATATATGCTAAGCTAGTCAGGCACAGGCGCCTCACAAAAATTTCAATTTTCTAGCATAAGCGGTACCTGAGATATAAGGCCTCAAAAATCACAAAAGCCGTAACTGACTGACTGACTGACTGACAGATCATCAAAATTATGGAGCACTTCCCGGCATCGTAGAATCTTGTAGTTTTACACAACTATAGGTCTTGTCATGCCAGCAGATGAAAAAAATTTGAAGTTTTCCATTCAGGGGCATGGTGTATCCACCCACTTTCTGAGAAAATGTTTAATTTATATGGAGCACTTCTGATTGCCGTAATTAAGGTAGGTATGTTAGTGTTAGGTATCTTGCCAGGACAAGAAGAAATAATTGAAGCGCAAATCAAAACAACCAATAACAAAAAGAATATATACCAAAAGAAATAGGAAGCTTTAAACTAAGTTGAGTACACCCTTCTATCTTTCCGTATCTTTCAAGATTTTGACGTTGTTGCAATTTATTTGTTTTATATCGCGAATTAAACACTAATTAAGAAGATCGAACTAAAAGACCGCGACTTTGGATGTTCGTATCCAACAATTTATTAGATTAAAACGAAAAGAAAATTGCACTTAACCGGTGTGCCTCGCGGTAGGTAAATTTCGAAATGAGTAATGAGATGGGAAAGTAAACAGATGATAATAATCTGTCAGAATTGGTCGTGTTCGAAGAAAATTGCAACACGGCAGCAATTAAAGTGCTACCACCGGTTTCGTTCAGCGAAGGGGTGGGTTCGGGTTATCGAATCTAGTTTTTTTTATTGATCGAGCGCTGGATCAATTAAATTAAATGAATTTTAATTAATTTCGGATAAACGATATAAAGTACAGGGGCGTACTTCGATGGGCGCCAGGAAGTTTTTCTCAAAGGTGAAACTTACCAAAACCTGAAACAAGTGAATTTCCTCTTCTGAATTCAATAAGAAGGCACGATTTAAAATTTCAAAAGAAAAATTATGAATTTATTAGGGAAACCTTTTTGAATTATAGGTGAAAAACCCTAAATTTTTTCAACAATAAATTAACAATTATATATAAAATTGGCAAAAGGCCAAATTAAAAAATTTAAATGGAAAACAGTTTTTATCTTTATAGTTGAACAGTAACGTTATGTAGGTACCGTAAAACACAAGAAGGACCGAAGATGACTTTGGGAAAGATTCCCGAAACACAAAGAATTAACTGGGTTTTAAAGTACCGTCTTTTCGGGACACGAAAGGTTAAAAAAGAAAGGTCTAGCGGGGTATTTATTTGCCCAAACTGGCTTCCAAGAAAAACGACTCAAAATTTTCTACACACACAAAAATACTTATCTTATTCTCAAAAATGGGATTTTCCTCTCGAGTTTTCTGGCCCACCTGCCCTAACTCTTGAAAATGGATCCGTCTCTTTCCAGATTTTTCTCCTCGAAACCTTAATTATTTGAGCCCTCTCGATTTTCTTGGAGCTCCAATAACTTCCTCACAAAACAATTTAATCTATTAAATTTGCAGAAAAAAAAAATTAAGCGAATCAAACTGATTTTTCTCTCTTCTCAAAGCTTTTCTAAGGCGATCTGTCTCGAACCAAATCTAGTTGAAAAGTGTCATCATGGCGGCTTCCCTCATTCATTTTCGCACTCTCCCATTGTTTCTTTCTCTTTTTAACTCTCTCTGTAGTGGCGTGTTCGGTGTTCGGTCACGGTTATAACGCAAAACTTCGCCCATTGGCTGACAGCTTGCTCCGTTGTTGAACCCGATCCACTCTCTCATTCCTAACTCTTAATCCCTAGTGAAAGGGATCATTCACAATGGAGATAGCTCAATGAACGACTTCAGCTCACCTCCGTCTAATTCCAATACAGCTTCATCGGAGAATGAAAAATCAGGTTCACACGAGCAATGCCCCATCCCATACCGACCAGTTTAAAATGGAGAAAAGTCTCTTGGACGGATGCATTTCCACCATTTGTCATTCTTAAATGGTGAAGAAAATTCCATTTCTCGCGAAAAATTACATTTAATTGAAACCGTAGACCTTCTTGCAGATTTGGGGAATTGGAGGAATCACCTAACAAAGTCATCTTCGTGTATCTTGTACAGGTATTTTATGGTGGGCTCTCGGCCATTTCGTTGAGTGTTCCTCGTTTTGACTTGTTCGTCAAGTTATATTCAGTTCTGTGGACCACCTGTCACACCTATCGTTGAAACTGGACCGCCTGTCCCATGTTTTGTCATCTTATGAGTGGAATTCCTGTTTCGTTGCTTTTCCAAGATGCTTTAGGAGTAGGCCTTGGCTGATGGTCCAGGATCATACTAACTCTGCCAGCATTTTGGAGCCGCAATACAAATGGAGGGTTGTGGGGAAAAAAGGAAACGAATGGGTTGGTGAACCTTGTTGTGGCAAAATTTACCGCAACAACATGGCAAAATATTAAAACCTTTGCCAAAAGGAGTGAGATCAGACCAAAAACATAAATTTAAAAAAAAGAGCCAAGTTCTTCTACACAAAAACCTTTGTCTAACACGTCAGCCGTGCAAAGTACTGAGATCTAAAAGTACGGCAAGTTCTTACTTCATGAAGGTTTAATACCGAATATTTAAAGTATAGAATAATATTGAAACAGCTACAATGTAATAGAGAAATTTTATTATTTAATGATTACTGACTAAAATTTGATGGGTTCACTGGTCAAGTTTTTAAAACCTTTCGAATTGGGCATAAAAAAAACTTGCCAAGTAAGCCCATAAAATTTTAGTCAGTAATCATTAAATAATAAAATTTTTCTATTACATTGTAGGTTGTAGCTGTTTCAATATTATTCTACTTTATATCCGGTATTAAGGCCCCAGTTATAGCTTTCATTGAAATGCATCATTGAAACAAATCAGTGGAATGCTGACTTCATTTTTTTGAGAAGCCAGTTATAGCAATCATTGAAAAATTGGTTTCAGTAAAAGATCATGTCAGTGGCTGATTACAACCAATTCTATGCATTTGAGGTTAGAGTTGATCATTGAAAGGAAAACTGACATTTGAGAATAGAAAGAGAATCGAACACATTCAGTGGAATGATTGTGTTCCATATTAAAGAAACGAAAATCAGCTGTTCATTGAAATTGATTTCTATCAGTGAAATAATAAAAATGGATTTAAAAGAAAATTTAAATCAGAATTTTGTATTTTATAGATTTAAAAAATACTACTACTCATTACCTTCATTTTGGTATCAATTAAAGCCCTTGCATTTTGTTTATTCGTCTTAAAAATGGGAATGAAAATTTTCAATGATGCATTTCAATGATAGCTATAACTGGCCCCTAAACCTCTATTTTTCGCTTTGAATGTACATTAAACTTTACCGCACTACCAAATTTCATTCTTCTACAGCAATCGAAAGTGCTCCATATAAATTAAACATTTGCTCAGAAAGCCGGCGGATACCACGCCCCCGAATGGAAAACTTCAAAAATCGCCTGAGTTTATTCCTGTGAAAAGGGTGTAGTGCCAGATCTACCGTGCCCTTCGATGTGTACTCGTATGTTGATATTGTAGTACCCCGTGAAGTCTTATGTAGTCTCGTCGATTTTCAGGCGTTGCAACATAAAAACAACAACAAAATGTTTTCTTTTTCTATGGTACTCCCTCTTGCGAGTAACTAACAAATCCTCCGAAAATATCTCATGTCGTAAAAGTGCTTCTTATCTTTTCCGTTTGATTTGGGCAGAAAATTGTAGGTCCCCGCAGTATGAGTGTTACAAGTTACTAGTTTTCGGTTCGTAATGAGCTGTTGTACCTCAAATTTAATTATTGTATTTCTTATGTTGGGACGGAATGTGTGTAGGCAGTATCCGTCTTCTATTCTCTTCAGCTCTTCTCTAAGCATATCTGACTCAGAAACACAATTCCTTTATTCTTTTGGCCACTTATTCCAATTCAACTCATCACCATTCGTATTGGTATATACTCGTATGGTTACGCATTAATTGTACCATTTAAGTGTAAGCTTACATCGAACTTTTAACCACCCAAACATTCATTTAGCATATCAGTGTCAGAAATATACCGCAGGACACAACAAGGAACTTCAATTCACGTTGCAGAGAAAAATGATTTCATACGCCATTTTCTAGGGAATCAATCTGTTTTCTAATGAAAATGAAGCAGCCATTGCAGAAGCAGGGATGCAGAATTCCACATGCTCTTGGTTGTAGTGTTTCAAAACGCAATACAGATGGGGGGAATTTGACCAGGAGGTTTGTTATTCATAGTTGGTATGTTCATCTCTATTTCATCGATTAGAAGAGATTATGTGAATACGAACTCGCAAAGTTCGGTAATAGCCGTGTTTTTATCGCAAGTCTATTTAGAATTGTAGAAAAAAACGACATCGGGACGTAGGAACTTCTTTCCTAATAGCTGGAAGTACTCTGTACGCAATGGAATTTGTCAGCTGTATTGACGACTAGCATGAACCAGCATCCAAAAACGTCACTTTTGACTTCTCGGAAAAAAATTATCGATAATATATAAATGATATTATTTTGGCATCACGGTTTTTATCGTGTCTTAATTTAAGTCTCTTAATTAATTATCTGGCTAAGTCTGTATAGACTTAAGAAGTTGTTGTTTTTACATGTAAATCGCTTAGTCCCGATGTCGTTTTTTTCTACGATTCCTTATGGACTTCCAAAAAACACGCCTAATATATCCTCAAAGGTACATAACTTCTCTGGTTTATGACTTAAATGTTTGACATCGAATTGGATCGATCAATTTTCTTAGATAGGTATTCGGCTCCAGATCAATGAAGCCTCTTTGCCTGAGACACAATAGCTTTCTTTACTTTCCGATCCCTAACATGCTGCTTCCAGTCATCTAGGCCAAGCGCTCCACCATCAGCGTGGCTTGGTCCCTAAATGGTCCTTAAATATGAGGTCCGAACTTCCTTGTCGCCTCTAACTGGGGGCTGGAGTTCAAAGAGTTTCTTGGCTGAAGAAATGTTGATTATTTGCTCAATGTGGCTACATGCCATGTGAAGAACTCTTTTACGATAATAGTTGTACAAATTTTTTAAATATATTGCCTTCAGGATTAAGGCTTGCCCTGCGCACTATCTGCTCCAGAACGAGATGGAGGAAGTCATATGATAGCGCATCTTCTTGCCGAAACCCGGTACATGTCACGAGCCGTTCCCTAGTTGAACATTGCACTGCATACTTTCTAATATACTCGTAGCCTTACCGATTTGGATATTTTTTTGCGATTCTGAGTTTGGTCTTGTCTTCGCTTTAGATATCTTGACGATGGTGATTCCTTGACCATTTCTATGATTTGCCCCATTTTGAAGATTTGGTGTATGGTCGATCCAATGGGCAGGAAACCATACTAGCATTTGGAGACTATAGCTTTGCAGAAAGGCTGCCCTGTGCAGGGACGGGTTAGAATATTCCTGCAGCGCCTCCCCGCTTGTCGTAAAAGGCGACTAAAGGAGTAAATACATCTAGGCCACAAACAGCAAGGTGAACCTAGCGACACGTAACACCTATAAACTTTCCCAAAAGTGTGCATGCCAGTCCCTGGGTTGGCACGACTGGAGATCACCGGTGCCGTAAAAGAGAGATCAAATACAAAACTGGAGCATGCACACGTCGATACTTACAACGGATTTTGTGAATTCAAGCATTATGGAAGTACTCGTCCGAAATGACACTACCCCGCCAGGCACTACCATTGTTACACATGGTACTGATCCTGGACCGAGCAGCAATGCTCGGGTCAGAGCTAGACGGATTCCGGGGGCTAGCAAAGTAATGCCGCAGATTATACAAAATCTGAGAGTTGCGAGTTGGAACGTTGGCAGTATGACAGGTCGAAGCTTCGAGCTGGAAGAGATGATGAAAAGAAGGCGAGTGGACATCTTATGTGTTCAAGAAACAAAATGGCGAAACACGGGAAACAGGGCCCGTTTCTTGGATACGAGGACAAAAAACTATAAGATGTTCTACTATGGAACGGAAAAGGGTAAAAACGGAATCGGAATCATCCTTGCAAAACATCTATTAGGCAGCGTATTGACCATTTCGAAATCCAGCGACCGTTTGATGTCCCTTAAATTGGTGATTAAAGGAAAGTTGTGGAATATTGTCACTGCATATGCTCCCCGAATTGGATGTGAGCAGGTGCAAAAAGATGCATTTTGGCTAGACTTTCACAATCTACTTAAGGACATCCCAAAGGAAGAGTTTTTGTTCGTGGGCGGAGATTTGAACGGACATGTCGGCAAGACAAACGAAGACTATGAAGATTGCCATGGAAGCCTCGGATACGGCACCAGGAACCCTCCTGGTGAAGACATCCTGAGCATGTGCAAAACATACAGTCTTATCGTACTAAATACCATGTTCGTCAAACAAAGCCGACACCTGGTCACTTACAGCAGTGGTGGAAATGAAACCCAGATTGATTACCATTTGGTATCTAGTTTCATGAAACCCCGGGTAAAAGATTGCAAAGTGATACTAGGAGAAGCGATCGCCCACCAACACCGTCTCCTACTGACAGAATTTTTTATGGAGACAGTGAACGACAACAAACGTACAAAAACTTTTGGGAAGATCAAATGGTATAATCTGGATAAGGAAAAAGGCGAAGCTTTCATTTCGAATATGCAAAACGTTCTGTATAACAACACCGATATAGTTCGAAATGAAGAGAGTACAGCACAAAGTATGTGGGATCTCCTACAGAGAACTTGCAAAGAAAAAGCCAAAACACTGTTAGGGGTTTCAAAAGGACACAACCAACAAGGCAAAGAAACATGGTGGTGGAATGATGAAGCTAAATCAGTTATAAGTAAAAAGAAAATGGCTTTCAAGGCTTGGTCGAAGTGCCCCTCTAATGATACAGAGCAAAAGTCACGCCTCGAAGTGGAATATAGAAACTGCAAGAAAGAAGCGAAGAAGAAGTGCGCCCAAATTCAAGCAAAGAATACAGAAAACCTGTATCGGGAGCTGGATGAAATTTCTACCCCGACAGCTGGTGCTATTCAAGAGCTACGGCAAAACACGAATAAGGGCGCAACTATCTTCAAAATAGCCGCTCAAAGAAGAAGAAATGCCCAGGAGATTTGTTCGCGAAAGTTCATTAACAATGCTCAAGGCCAACTTCTTGTGGAAGACAACGAAATTCTTCACAGGTGACGACAGTATTGTGACGGACTTCTAAACGAACAATTTCCAAGGCTGTACTTTCCAATAGCTTCACCTAACTTAAGCGAAGTATCCGACGTCACAGTCGAAGAAGTTAGTGAGGCGGTAAAATACTCCAAAAAGGGAAAAGCTGTTGGCCCAGACGAAATACCCTCAGAGTTTTGGAAAAAGATGGGAGACATCGGGTTTAGATGGCTCATGATTCTTGTCTCCAAACTTATACGAGGTGATCGCATGCCTAATCAATGGAGGGAAAGTTACCTTCTTCCAATTTATAAATGAAAGGGTGATACTCGAAGCTGTGATAATTACCGTTCGATTAAGCTGATGTCACACACCATGAAGATCGTTGAGCGAGTCTTGGGTAGCCGACTGCGAAAAATAATTAGGCTATCTGATGACCAGTGCGGGTTTGTCGGGGGTAAGTCAACCACGGATGCAATCCAGAGTATAAGAATAATTATGGAAAAACATCGGGATTCCTTGGAGGATTTGCATGTCGTATTGGTTGATTTTGAAAAAGCATTCGATCGGCAACCACGAGATCTAATATGGGTGGCCCTCAGGCAACGAGGAGTTCCAGAAACCTATGTGCGGATAATTATGGACATGTATGATGGAGCAGTTACTAAAGTAAGATGCGCAGCTGGAGTCACCGAAGAATTCGAAATCACAGTAGGTGTACACCAGGGGAGTGTCTTGAGTCCCCTGCTCTTTATTACAGTTCTTGATTACCTGCTTGAAGGCAAAGTGACGGATCCAAAAGTGCATCAGTTATTCTTTGCTGACGATGGAGCCATCATAAGTGAAGACCCGATATCCCTACAACGAGCACTTGACGTATGGGTGGATGTTCTAGAAGGAAGTGGGTACCGCATAAGCGCGAAAAAGACAGAATACCTATGCTGCCCATTTTCTGATGCACACAGGCCTATTCCAGACATTTATTTGAATGGAGTAGTGCTTCCCAAGTGTGAAAAGTTTAAATATATGGGGTCTATGATAAATAACGAAGCTACTTGTGATGACGATATCAATCATCGCGTAAGCGTAGGGTGGATGAAGTGGCGGGAAAATTCTGCTATCTTCTGTGACCGAAAAATGCCCCCTAAGCTGAAAGGAAAGCTCTACACTTCAGTTGTGCGTCCAGCACTCACATACGGTTCACAATGTTGGACAATGTACAAAAAGTATGAGAGTAAGCTAACGGCAGCTGAGATGAAGATGCTTCGTATGACAGCAGGAGTTACAAAGCTTGATCGAATTAGAAGTACGAAGATCCGAGGAAGCCTTCATGTTAAGAATACCATTTCCCAAAAAATTGAACACGACCGACTCAGTTGGTATTGCCATGTTCAAAGGAGAGATCCTGAGAACCCCGTCAAAAAGGCAATATCATACAACGTTCCAATTCGGAATAAAAAGAAAGGTAGGCCTAAACACTCCTGGTACAAACAAATGCAAAAACACCAGCATTCAGTTGGCCTCAGAAATGGAACAATACAAAACCGGGAGGCTTGCCGCCGATTTCTGAGGTCAACCCGGCGAACCCCACAGGCGGATCACTAGTGTGAAGCAGATACGTGGGAGAGTTATGATTCCCTCGACATCGAGATCATAACAGCGCCGAAATAAAGGAAGAAGAAGAAGAAGTTTTGCAGAAAGGCTTAAGGCAATCAAATAGGGGGTTGGATAGCATCTTATATTCGAAGCTTGTGAGGATTATGCGTCGACAGTTTTGACAGGACGCAGGATCACATTTTTTGCAGATGGGGCATATTGAGCTGATAGTCCAGTAATTGTTGTTAATTTCATGCATACTTCCTGCGAAAAGATCACCTCTTTATTTGAAGAGGTCTGCAGGTAAGCCATTGTATCCTGCATCCTTGTTACTGTTAAATCTGTTTTTTATAGCTTTTCTAAAATCTATTGGTTAGAAGTTGTTATCTTTTGTCCGTTCGTGGAAGTTGTGGATGTCCTGCCTTTCGACTTAATCGTTAAAGTTCCCAAGTAAAACTTTGAAATCCGGACTCCACACAGGCTCTGTCTAGCAGGTCAAGAAACTTATTGGAATTTTTTTTTTTTTTTTTTTATAATCAACTCACGCTCAAGGGAATATGATTACCCTTTAAATGTTTTAACACAGCGTGGGCGTGAAGTTACGGAAGAGAAAGAAGGATAGGAAAGATGTGTGGCACGATGTTCTGAGACTGAAGGTGGTTGTCTCAGATATTTTTATCTCCAGGGATGGCGGCTGAACTAAAGTGGAGAATTGCCGTGTCTTATTTCTATGTCCCTTATAATTCGCATTATTTTATTCGTTATTCATCCTTGTTGGGCATACTAGTTTAACTTGAATCACATGTTGTTAGTGTTATGCCTAAACAACATGTAATTAGTAAGTAGACAACCCATTGATGACAAGTTTTTTGAAGGTTTTAATGGAATTAAAGACGACATAGACGACGGCAGGGATCGAACCTGTGATACTGAGGTTGACAGGCGAGCACACAACCATCGCGCCACGGCCTACGCCTGTGCGATCATTCAGCAACTGTGTACCAAGAACCTCTCTCAATATTAAAACGATGACCACGGATCATATTATGATAGAAAAATGATCTTGATGTCCTTATAAATTTCCAACAAAACATAAAAATTAGTCTTCCTTCAAATTTACGAGTAGTTGAAATCAATACCCAAAAGACGAAAGCAAAGTTGGGAAAATCTGGGAAGAACATTCTGTGTCCACCTGCTCTCATGAAATTTTGAAACCGTGAAATACTCCTCACAACTGCTTGGACCGGCTTAAGAGTCATTAATCGACTATTTTGGATATTATTGCTGATTTCTATTATAAATTTCAGGCAGCTCTCATAATTCCTTGTTGGTAAAAGTTAAGTTTACAGGTGAAATTCACCTCATCTTCGGGAGGTTCTACCTTTATGCATAAAGCCCGAAAAGGATTATGAATGTTGTATATGCAAAGCGGCGACAGCCAGCGTTTAGGGGTGCTCGAAGCATGTTTCGTATGGAAATTGGATATGTTGTTTGATCTGATGAGTTTGTAAATATTGGCATGGGTATTGGGGAATAGTCTTGACAAATATTTGATTTTACCAGACATCAGCATCACCAACCACACCCCACAACGGCATCGCCCAACACAAACATTCCGAACCAGAATACCGAAAAACTAAGCTCACTACATGGATCTCAGAGTCTGTTGGATAATGGGTGGATACCAAGGGGCGGTTAACAATGCGGTGCGGTGAGGGCTGGCCAATCTTTGTTGTATTAGTGTATGCCGAGAGATCTACGATGTGATTATGAAAATAGATTCACCTAACCAAAAGATAAATTCGATCCAGGTACATGAGATGACAGAGACACAGAGAGGAGCGCTGCTGGCAGAAGTTGTTTTGTAAACACTTTCGGAATTATCGTCCTTGTGTCTGCATTCTTTGTCCCTGAAACTGCACACTATTCTTCATATTTGATTGAGATGGATGCACATGTGTTATTGAAAAGATTAAGACTTGCATTTCGAATGCACTTTTAAAATGCTGCATTCATCATCTGTTTAACATGACTAGGTTATTAAAAATTTGTTAGCTACTCGTACGTTCTGTGATGCTTTTACTTTTCATATCGTGGGAATAAGGTTCAGAAGTCTATTTATATTTCCCCATATTTTTTGAAGTGCTGCACGATACTTCGAATGGGCTTAACCCGTTTAACGTTTGTCAATTTATCATGAATAGCCCAGTGACAGAGAAGAAAGAGGAAAGTGCAAAGTTTTCCACCAAATGAAATGTAATTTCTCAGCGGATCTTTTTAAATCAATTGTTAAAGATTTTCAAAAATATTGTTCACGCTCATTTTTGGGACTTCAAAACCAAGAAGAAAAAGTGTGGGGAAAACTGTTTCTGTACTACTCGTCGTAAAACTAGAAAGTAAGAATGATAAAACGATACTTGATGGCAATTCGGTAAAAAATTTTAATATCAGACTGTCCAGAACAATTTGAATTGATTATTGGTCAGAAAAGTAATTTCTATTTCAATTCAAAATGGCTTCGCTTTTTGGGCCAGACTATACCCGAAGGAGGGTATGTTGAACTAAACATCTTGACCCAGCTTGTCGACGAGTTGACTCGAAATCCTGCCGTTGAAGTTTAATCTGCCCACACAGCAGACCTGTTTCATACCTCTGACCCTAATAAATACACTTTTTGTGTGTTATAACCTCTAAGCACATCAGAATAAGACTAAATCTATCAAACCTAAAGAAAACTGTTGGTTTGATTCAAGCTGTAAAGAGGTTATTACTGTCAGAGAAATAAATTTCCGATATTACAAAGCCTACTGTATTGAGGAAAATCGGAATAAGTTCCAAGTGGCTTAAATCCACAGTCCATAAGTGCATTATTCATACATGCTTTATTTATCAAGCACCGCAAGTTAGGATAGTAACTCCAATTTGATGTGCACAATTCTGCGTGGTTGGCGTATTCTGGTCAGACAACACTTGATGAAAGGTATGTCAATATTTTTTCTGAGTTAAAAAACTTGACTCAGCTCGTTTACGAGCCTCCTCGGATTCCGGACGTTGAAGTTCAATCCGCCAACACTCTTTACTTGTTTCTTGCCTCTGGTCCTGATAATTATATTATAAATATATTATCCGCGTTAGGCAAGTCCGACATTTGTACCATATCTGCAAATTTCTCATTTCAATAAAACCCAGTTAGAGAAATAATTCCTAAGAGAACCGTTTGGCAATACGAGAAAGCCAATTGGGACGGTCTCAACGATTTCTTCAGAAACTTTAACTGGTCGTTAGGCTTACTCGATAGTGACTTGGACTCTAGTGGTCACAAACTCAATTGTTTTCATAATGAGAAATTTTATCCCAGATAGGGCGAAATCTATCAAACCGAAACAGAACTCATGGTTTGATTCGAGTTATTAGGGTTAGAGAAGTAAGTTTCCGATGTTATAAAGCCAGCTGTACTGAGAAAAGCCGGAATAAGTTTAAAAGGCTGGAAACACCTTAAATGGTCATTTTCAAAGAACTAAATTTTTGCATGACAAAAAATGACGGCAACAAAAATGTCCCAAATGCAGTACAAAATTTTGATCATTTTTGTAAAAATAGGACGAAATACTACTTCGTCTTCGGTTCCTACGCTCGTTTTCAATGAAACCCTTTTGCTTGCAGGATAGTTTGCTGTCCATTCGACGCTATCTGATAGTGTCATGATTTCTCCTGAAATTTAGAGCGTTAATGATTTTATGCAACAAATCTTCTTTCGCACTCGTACAGTTGCAAGGGTATTAAAAGATCTCAATATACATAAATCCGGTGGCCGGGATAGTATACCTCCCATTCTTCTGTAGACTTGTTCTTCTCACTGACAAAACCATTGCTTAACCCTGCAGTCGTCGCATTACATACCTATCTAATCCACTTTAAAATTAGAATAAAACCAGTATACTTTAATTTTTTAAAATTTATGTTGCTGGAAAATGCAAATACATATAATTTAAAGTTAAAAAGTATAAATTATTATTTATTAACACAAAAACAAAAAAAAAAAAAAAATAAATTAAAAATTTCAGCTTTCTTGGAAAAAAAAGGAACTTTATAGTTTCAAATTTAAGTCAATTCTTAAATAAACTTAAAATCTCTAAACTAATTATTGGTTTTTAAGCATGATGTATATGTATCTGAAATGGTCAGGACAAATGATTTTTTTCATGCGGTACAAGAACAGCTTGACAAAAATACTTACACCAGTCGTCGCGCGGATTACAATAGTAATCCACTCAACTTCACAAAGCTCTTGTGACACAACCACACATGATCGGAACTCACGATTCACTGGGCGCATGCGCATGCGCAAACTATTTAACTGTATAAGTACTAAAAGAGACAACAAATCTCCACCACTAATTTTTCGAGAATTCTCAATTTTGCATTAGTGGATTACAATAGTAATCCGCGCGACGACTGCAGGGTTAAGCTTTTCCATCAGTCCTACTCTACTGGTCTCTTTCCGAGTGGATGAAAAACAGCATTTGTACAGCTACAGCCTGTCCCTAAAATCGGCGAATCTTCTTTCCCATCTAACTATCGCCCAATTGCATCTCTTCTTTCTAAGGTCATGGAAACTCTAATAAATTATCAGCTCAGGAAATATCTTGAAAAAATAAAAAAAAAAAATGCTGGCGTGCTCCAAGGCTCCGTTTTGTCTTCGACTCTCTTTTTCATTTTTATTAATACTTCTAATCCATTAAAATGTTATTTTTGTAAAGTTATTTAGAAGTCCCAAGTATGCCATCATATAAAAAATGAAAATGTAACATTATTCAATCAGTCGTCGCAAAATTTATGGGTATAAAGCTTCCAATTTTCTATAATCAGGCGGAATTTGACCAATGGTCTTAACTAAATTGGCTTTTAGGGCAGTAGTGATTTGGGATTTATTGTCATAGAACTGTGACTCAAGAAAAATCCATAAAAAGAAGTATATAACGGGGTCAAATAGCAATATCTCAGTGACCAAAAGGAATTTACTATGATCTTCCGATAGTGCTCGCCGTTAACGGTAAGTGCCTGGGCAAAGTCGTTCTTAAAGAACTATGGATCGAAGATGCCGCCAGCCCAAAATTCACATCGAACATTGACTTGACAATTTTTTGAATTTCGTGTGGATTTTGAAAGTCCCAAAACTTAATAAATAATAGCCATTTTGACAGAAAAATCCTCAACAACATGGCCGCAATCACTTGCCAAAGTTCAAATATTCTTACAATTGAACCGTATGTGAGGATCTTTCGTACTACGTCCACAAGACTAATTTTGACTTTAGATTCCACTTTTTTGTTACAGCCATAGAAAGATGTGTAGGCCCTCTTAACCTAGTCGTTAAAAGTACAAGCAATCCAAACGAATGCAAATAAATATATATATAGAATACAAACGAATTCAAAGACATAGAATGCATGAGTTCTCAGACGAATGCAATCTATTGACTGCTATGTAATGAATGGGGGTCAAAGTGATTGCAATCTTTTTAAAGTCAAATGAATGGTGATTGCTGTTGATTAAAACAGCTAATTACTTTGAGCACTCAGCGAGAACTAACTTTTGTTTACTATTCATAGAAAAAAGAAGGCAAGTCTAAATACAAATATTGGTAATGTTGAGTTCAACTACGAGTATAAGCAAGTAAATAATCAGAGTATAAGAGTACAAAGTATAAGAAGAGAATAATAGAATGATAAGCAACATGAAGATTCAACACTTCCGCTTTTATAATTCTATTTTCAGTAGGTATAAAGGATGGGCAATCTACTTGTTTCTTTTTAAGTCATAGGTTATTTTGACACTGACAGCTATACGTTATGCAAGTTTATGCAAAAATTTCATGAGTCTGGTATGCCAGTGGACAACACTTATGGTCCCCCGTCATCTATTCTGACAAAGCGCATTTTCATCTCGGTGGCTAGGTTAACAAACAAAATTGCCGCATCTGGGGCTATGAAAATCTGCACGTTATTATCTAAAAGCCAAGGCATCCACAGAAAGTGACAGTTTGTTGCAGAATGTGGAGTGGAGGCATCATTGGATCAGTTTTCTTCGAAAATTAGTCTGGGAACAACGTTTCGGTCCACGGTGAGCGTTACAGAGCCATGGTAAACGACTGTTTTTTTTACTGAAATTTAAGACATAGATTTGAACAACCTCTGGTTCATGCAGGTTTTCGCCTCACGCCACACAGCCTATTCAACAATAGATCTTTTGCGCACCAAATTCCTAAATCATGTTATCAGCCGTCTTGGCGATGTCAATTGGCAGCCTCAGAGCTGCGATTTGACCGGAAAAGATTCAAGGACTTAAGGCCAATATCATCCAAGCAATCCGTGAGATATAGCCCGAAACCATCAACAAGGTCTTGGAAAATGAGAGTGACAGAATGCGCTACTGCGAAGCAATGTCAAGGCAGCCACTTGAATGAATGTTTGCTCTTACTATAATAAAGCCATTTTGTTGCATTTTTAAAAAGAAACTTTTATTTGACCCTCCCTTTATAATTTGAATACTTCTGATGTTCGTTGGATTTTAGTTGAAGTTAAAAAGTTCTCCTTCGAATTTTTGCGCGATGAAATGGTATGTTACCTCAATATGTTTTTTGCGCTTGTGAAACTCCGGGTTTTTCCTATCAACTTTAGCGCTTTGATTGCCCATGCTAAGAGTTTTTTCTGCACCTTTAAAAATTAGTTTCGAAAATAAGCGATAAACCCAAATTTTCGTAAGTTGCAACGTTTTCTGACTCGGTAATAGGTAGAGCGTGGTATTTTTGAAGCTGCACCAGCCATAATAAGAGTGTTACCACTGGTTGAGTTTCGATTATCTAATTTCCCAGCAAAGTCAGCATCTGTGAAAGAACTAATTTGCAGGTTAGCTTTCTTAAAAAGGAGACCAGGAACTATTAAAGGTTCCTTGAACATATTGGAGAATTCTTTTAACCGCAACTCTTAGGATCATCTAAATGATGACTGGCCAGGATTGCCTCGTAAGCAATATCCGGCCTAGTACCATCAGCGAGATACATGAGGCAGTCAACAACTTCAGGAAATGGATATTTGACTTCAAGATTCATATTAGATTTAAGTGATGCATTACTGTTTTCAGCAGGCGTTGAAACTGATTTTGCATCTGACATACCAAATCTGATATGATGTCTGCTTAAGTTGAATGCTCCCATTATACAAAACTTTAATTTTTAATTTTAGTTGGCATTTGACAGTTTGGAGACTCAATATCAATTTCATAATTCGCTGTGATCAATCCATCGAAATAAAAATAGATAGTGTCACCGGCCTAGGCTTTGAGGAAAGCATCGCCTCCCATCGATCAGCGAAATCAAGCATCATTGTGCGTGGTTACTCGTAGATCGTAGTACTTGGATAGGGAACCGTCCAATACCAACCGTGTGCTGTTGACATGTGTTTCTTGTGTTGTTCTTTCTTGCAGGTGGGTTTGATGGCGTGCTTGAGTAGTATGGCTCGTCCAGGGCTCTGTGAACTCGCTATTGTTTTCCACTCATACGCACAACAGGCCTTGTGCCTGGGTGCTGAGAGGTCAACTTTAGTTGATGTTCTAGGGGCTTGCTCACTAAATTACCAGTGGGTCGGTATTACTACCTTGCTCAAAGCTGTCACTCCCGGTTCCTGTCGACCTCCTCGTAGTGCCTGTGGATAGGTTACGCAAGTAACTGAACTAACTAGATAGGAACAAATGGGACGGTATCCTTTAAAAGTAGGAATCCGAGTGTGTTACAACTCACCTGAGGAGTACGCATATCTGGTTTCTACTTTGATCAGGTTTAGAGAAACGTATATCTAAGAATGGCAGGCCTGAGTTTTTGCAGGAAACTCATCTACAAGTGTTACCCATAGCTGGGCATTAACTCGTTAATCCGTTAATCGTTAATTAACGAAGTTAACATTTTGATTAACGGATTAACTTTTAAGTTAACTTTTAAAAATGTTAACGGACACGTTAAATCCGTTAATCCACGTTAAGTCCGTTAATCGTTAATCCAATGCCTACTATTTACCGCGCGGCGAGAAAAACACGTTCAGAAAAGTATGAGACAAGTGCCGCGCGGTGCGTGCCGCGGGTGAAACAAAACCAGCTAGGTACATATTATATATAGCTATATAAAATTGTTCGATTTTGACAGAAAAAAAGTTTTTCGAGTTGATCAACTGCGTTTTCGATATTGTTGTTTAACCAGTTGATGAACGAGTTGATACCTTCGTACACTTAACCAAGGAACCAAGGATCACTCGTTCGGGAACACGTTGAACGCACCACGATAAACAAAAAACTCAAACGTCAAACCTGAAATAATTTTGACTTCAGTTCGGTACATACTATTGTCGACGCACGCCTTCGGTTTAAAATATTCTTAAATTTGTTCCGTATGAGTATGATTTCCTCTAAGAAAAAAAAAGTGGCTGCCGCATTAATAATATTAGAAAATTTATTTATTTATTTATTTATTTACTTCATCAATTAGGGTTTACAGTAACTCTTACAGACTAGTGATATATACAATAAAATTTGTTTTAAAATAAGTAAAGTGTTAGTTCTTAGTTTACTAAAAAGAATAAGCTTAACATATTTTTGAATGAATCTCTATTTAAATGAAAATTAAAATCAATACAATCTGATATTATGTTAATTTCTCTGACACAGCGAGATATTGGCTCGTTAAACGCATAATTTACTCTATGAGTTTCCTCATGAAAAATGAACGACAAAGGAAGAAAAAACAGCCAAGACGATTCTGGGTAGATGATTTTTTCTTGAGTCGCGGAGAAAATTGTTTTTTTCAATGAAATATATGAGAAATTAAACCGGTGCTTAGAGAAAAAAAATATAAAAAATGCAATTTTTATCACATGTTAACGGATTAACGATTAACGTTAACTTGCGTTAATTCTTTCGAAATTTAACGTTTAACGAAGCTAACTTTTTTAGTAGCGGATTAACGATTAACGAAGTTAACTGTTTGATTAACGGTGCCCAGCTATGGTGTTACCCAATTAGAGGTTGCGAAGCCCGCCGGATGCTATATTCTGGTTCCACGGGAGATAGTTGCCTAAGGTTTGTGAGCAGTATGTCTTCGGGCTCTCCTGTTCTACCTTCGGATAGAGAAGTGCAGCTGTCGCGTGCGTGTTTGCTTTCTTCAAACTATCTATGAGGTAGGCCCCCTTAGTGGGAGTATGGTTTCCATGCGTGCCTGGATTCAAGAGGTGTTAGATAGACCTCGGCTTAAGCAAGAGGTGTGCACATGCCTGCAACATGTCACAACTTGTGATGTACTTTTGTCAAAGGCTGAGGTTTTGCTCGCCGGCTTACCGGGGTTCTATCTAAAGTAGTACTAACTTCAGATTTTAACGTCAATATTCCTTTATTTATAAAATCATCGAAAAGTGAACTTAAACTAATTTACATATGTTATTTTATATATAATTTTTATAATTAATGTCTTCGTTGCTGGTATCCTTGGTCTGTTCTTCGGTGTGGATTTATTCTCTGTAGATATTCTTTCAGTGCGTTCGCCTGGTTTCTGTACGCAGGTTGAGAGTAGTTGAACGGGTCCAGCTAGTACTTCACGCTTGATGTCGACAGCCTTTAGTTGGATCTGGCATTCACAGCTGAATCTAGACGGGTTCGGCAAATCAACGGATGAATCCGGCAAATCAACAGACGAATCTGGCAAATCAACAGACGAATCTGGCAAATCAACGGACGAATCCGGCAAATCAACAGACGAATCTGGCAAATCAACAGACGAATCTGGCAAATCAACGGACGAATCCGGCAAATCAACAGACGAATCTGGCAAATCAACGGACGAATCCGGCAAATCGACGGACGAATCCGGCAAATCAACGGACGAATCCGGCAAATCAACGGACGAATCCGGCAAATCAACAGACGAATCTGGCAAATCAACGGACGAATCCGGCAAATCAACGGACGAATCCGGCAAATCAACAGACGAATCTGGCAAATCAACAGACGAATCTGGCAAATCAACGGACGAATCCGGCAAATCAACGGACGAATCCGGCAAATCAACGGACGAATCCGGCAAATCAAACGGACGAATCCGGCAAATCAACGGACGAATCCGGCAAATCAACAGACGAATCTGGCAAATCAACGGACGAATCCGGCAAATCAACGGACGAATCCGGCAAATCAACAGACGAATCTGGCAAATCAACAGACGAATCTGGCAAATCAACGGACGAATCCGGCAAATCAACGGACGAATCCGGCAAATCAACGGACGAATCCGGCAAATCAACAGCCGAATCTGGCAAATCAACGGACGAATCCGGCAAATCAACGGACGAATCCGGCAAATCAACAGACGAATCCGGCAAATCAACAGACGAATCTGGCAAATCAACGGACGAATCCGGCAAATCAACGGACGAATCCGGCAAATCAACAGACGAATCTGGCAAATCAACGGACGAATCCGGCAATCTTGTGTTACTTTGTTGTGACCCCTTACCACTGGTGGGGGGAAGTCTACAACTTAATACTTTTCTTACCCTCCTTGGTTCTTATGCCGACTGAATTTTGAGACTTTGCGCTGCACCTTGTTATACGATGTTACCTCTGTGAAGGTCTTCCGCACTCTGTGTTTTCGTCGAATGTATGGCGGTCTTTTATTACACCTTTCAGCCAAACCATGCGTGAGCTGTAAAGCTAGGAAGTGCACATTTCCACGCAATATGATCTCTTTTGTCACGTCATCGCTTTTTCTGTCAATAACATTGCTTTCTAGGCTATGATTAATAATACAAGGGGGCGACGGGAAAGAGGACGAACAATCTCTCTTTTTATTGCTCGAAAACCTACCATCGAGGTTCTTGATCGTCAACCAGTTGCTGCCTTCAGTGGAGGTCTTCCTTTTTCGTAAATAAATTCCTGCTATGAATTCACCACTCCTAGTAGTTGTTGTTGTGTTTGAGTAGAAGTGTGGTGTAATTGTGCCATTGATTTAAGTTCACTGATAAGCTCCTTTGTAATCAGTTGCTGGCCTTGGCTTGCTGTCGACACATGCTATGGGAGCATGTTGTCGCTTTGGTAAGTATTCATTTAATGTTATTTTTCACAGGTCCGTAGCATGGGGGGTGCCTTTATAGGTTAATATGGGATTTTGCTGGATAGGGGCTTCCGGAGTTGGAATAGGGTTTAGCTATGGTAGGGTACTGGAATTAACAATAGGACAGGTCCGTAGCTAGGGGGGGTGCAGAGTTGTAATGCTTCATTACAAACCCCTCCTTCTTTGGAGACGAGAACCTTCTCGTCTTGAATTCAGGTTTGTGTTGTTTTTTTTTTTTTTTTAATTTTAGTTTTTTTTTTTTTTTTTTTTTTTTTTTTTTTTTTTTGTTTTTTTTTTTTTATGTAAGGAAAATAACTACTGCTTGTGTTCAAAAAAAAAATAAAAGTTTTCTCCTGGCGAAAAGGAAATTCCTTATGTAAAGAAAATAACTACTGCTTGTGTTCAAAAAAAAATAAAAGTTTGCTCCTGGCAACTAGGAAAAAAGGAAATTGTTAACGTGGTACCTTAAACAAAAGCGCTCCGCATTGATACTTAAATGAAAACTAAATAATTCAAAAAAAAATAATATAAATTTCAATTATGGTTTGAAAATTAGCCTTTTTTTTTGGTTACCGAACCTCAGTTCGGCCTGTCCCGGCTTGGTAATTCGGGCTATGACTTGGCCCCATCGCCTCTTGAACACCAATGTTTGTCGTCGATACGCCGGGTTGTACAACTTGTGATGTTTAATGTTGATGTTGGTGAACGGGTCATCTACTTTTACATCGCCTTGGTGGCTAGAGTTGATTGCTGTTAAGAAGGTTGGCATCGGGTCGGGGTTCACTGTCCTTGGTTCCATTAATGATCTAAAGCTTAAATCCGGTAGCTCTGGTGTTTTCGGTCTACTTGTTCCTGGATCTAATGGTTCGGGCATAACCGTTTTTAATTTTTGGGCCTCTGTATTATTTTTTTGTTGTTGGCGTGAACTCCTTCCACTTGTCGATGGTCCCTGTAGGTAGACATCGGGTGTTGTAGCCGGACCTGGTGCCTTGATTTTTCCAACCCTTTTTTTTTTCCGCTAGTCGTATAGTTCTTGCAACCTTCGCCGTAGGGTCCCGATTTGGGGGAGTGATCAGGACCACTGATCTGATGTTAGGTTTTCCGTCCTTTTGACCTTCAGGTTCCTTGGGCCTTGGTGGTACGGGGTTGGTACCCATCCGGTGCGGCATCGTTGGTTTTCTTATCCATGGATCTGTCATTGCGCTGGCTATAGACTCGCTGGTTGCCGAATTCAGACTGGTGGCTGGTTCTACGTCGTTGGTTCCTTTTATATCGCGTAGGTGACTTCGTACCATCTGTTTCCTGGGTTTGTTGTTGTTATTTACTTCTCTTAGCAACACGATGACTGGAGAGATAAATTTCACCACTTCAAAGGGGCCGTCATATCGAGGGGCTAGTTTCTCTGAGAAATGGTGTATAGCTGAAGAAAGTACCCTCGCCCTTCGGTACACGTGATCACCTATGTTTGGCTTCCAGGCTCTTTTCCTTAAGTTGTAATATTTGCCCTGTGCATCGGCTGCTCTTTTTAAATTGGACGAAACTAAATCATAGAGAGTTCTCATCCTTTCTTGTCTCCTCGAGAAAGGTTCTGGGCCGTCGTCATCAAGGTTTCTTGGCGGCTCGGGTTGTCGGGGCATTCGCAACTCTCTCCCATAGTTCAAGAAAGCTGGCGAAAATCCTGTTGATGTATGCTTGCTGGTATTAATGGCGAATGTGAGCTCTGGTAAGTGTTCGTCCCAGGTTCTGTGGTTGTATTGTACATACTGTGCTATCATTGTTTTAAGCACTCGGTTCACTCTTTCTGTGGGATTTTCTTGAGGGGTGTACGGGGCGGTTAGCAGTTGTTTAATCCCTAGGTCTTGTAGGAAGGTCTGGAATTGCTGACTCACGAATGGAGATCCGTTATCGGATAGTAGGGTGCGTGGGATTCCGAAGTGATAGATGATATTTTCTCTCATGGTTTTAATCAATGCCGTCGATGTAGCTGCTCTTAAGGGTATTGCTTCTACCCATTTTGTAAACTTATCAACGTATACAACCATCATAGTATTCCCCTTAATGGATCGGGGCAATGGTCCCACAAAATCGACTGATACGGTATCCCAAGGATCGTCCGCGGGTTTGGAGTGCATCAGTCCAGCAGGTTTTATCTGGGGTACTTTGTATTGGTTGCAAATAACACATTTCTTGACATACTTTGTGATGTCACGAATCATACCAGGCCAATAATAAGCTTTCATAATTTTATCTATCGTCTTCGCGATTCCTAAATGACCAGCTGTGACTGCGTCGTGATTTTCTTTAAGGATTTGATTTCGTGCCGCAAGCGGCACGCACAGCTTCCAGTCATGGCTATGATCGGCTAGTGGGTGAGCGTCGAAAATTTTGTATAGTTCGTTGCCTTGTATCCGGAATTCGGGAAATTTAGTCGGGTCATTTTGGACCTGTTTCATGCGGCGTAGGGTCCAGTCTTCCATTTCAGCGTTTATAATACTCAAATCGCTGTCTTGTAACGGCAATGGGTCTCTGGACAAGGCGTCGGCCACTATATTCATGGCTCCTTTCCTATATTTTATTTCGAAGTCGTATTGCTGTAACTCGATTGCCCATCTTGCAAGTCGTCCTGAAGGATTTTCTAACGAATGTAGCCACTTCAGCGAGTGGTGATCGGTTATGACGGTGAAGTGGTATCCCTCTAAGTAGGGTCTCATTTTACGAATACCCCATAAAATAGCTAAGCATTCCTTCTCTGTCACGGAATATTTTTTTTCTAAGTCGGTTAAGGTCCGGCTGGCGTACGCAATCACTCGTTCTTTTCCCTTCGTATTTTGTGATAAAACTACCCCTAGCCCGTATTGGCTAGCGTCCGTTTGTAAGGTGAAAGGCAGCTCGAAATCTGGACACGTTAGTACCGGCGCTTCGGTAAGTTTGTCCTTTAGGTGCTTAAAAGCAATTTCTTGGCTGTCACCCCATTCCCAGGCCTGCCTTTTCTTTAATAATTTCGTAAGTGGGGTCGCAATTATTGAAAAATTTTTGATGAATCGTCGATACCAAGACGCTATACCTAATATACGTCGCAATTCTCGCACGTTTCTGGGTGCTTTAAGCTCTTGTACCGCCGTAATTTTATCTGGATCGGTGCTTATCCCTTCACTGCTCACCACATGGCCAAGATACTTGAGTTCTCGTTTGCAAAACTCACATTTTTCTTTGTTGATTTTCAGGTTCGCCTTCTGGAGGCGCTTAAAAACTTCTCTTAGGTGTTCGAGGTGTTCTTCGAATGTTTTACTTATTACGATAATATCGTCTAGGTACGCAAATGCAAACGGGTCGATATCGGGCCCCAGGACGGAGTCGAGCATACGTTGGAATGTTGCTGCCGATGAATTAAGACCACAGGGTAGCACTTTCCATTGGTAAAGCCCGTGTCCAGGGACGGTAAAAGCAGTAGCGGGCCGTGATTCTGGTTCGAGAGGTATCTGCCAATAGCCTTGTTTCAGATCTATGGTGGATATAAATCTGGCTTGCCTCAATTTATCTAGTATTGGCAATATCTGTGGTAGTGGATATGCGTCCATTATGGAAACCTTATTTAACTGTCGATAGTCAACACATACCCGCCAGGTCCCATTCTTTTTTTTTACGAGTACTATTGGGGAGCTATATGGGCTGTTAGACGGTTCGATTCTATCTTCTTGTAATAGTTTGTTGATTTCTTCATCTATTATCTTTTGCATAGCCGGGTTCCTGGGGTAATATCTCTGACGAAATGGTTCACACGTCTTAAGTCGTATACGATGTACTGCAGCGTTTGTAGTGTTAGGTAATTTTTCGAACTTTGGTAGTTCTTGTTGAAGTAAATCTTTGAGTAGTCTTTCTTGCACTTGAGAAAGTGGTTCGCCCCCTAATAAACATAATTCATCTTGCCTTGCAACTGTTTGGGTATGGGTATTCGTAAGTTCATCGCCACTTATAGCCATTCCGAAATTCAACCTTTTAAGGAAATCCACGCCGATTATAACGGAATCGGTTAACTGCCTTAAATATGTGCACTAAGCAGTGCACTAAAAGTTTGACCATATAACTGAACAGGTAAGAACCACCGCGGGTCTCTCCTCACTTCCTCGCAAGGGGTCGGTTCCTGCGGCTCTCCCAGTCGTTTTTCTGTTAGGTTGGGTTCTTTGGTCGCTGTCGGTGGAATGGATCCTGATGATTTATTGCGGAGTATCCCCGGCTTTGCATTTTTCAACACGGTCGAGGCATTTGTACAGGCTGCCCCTACCTCTGCTGCTGTATTTTCTATCAGATCTTCTTTCGTCAGGGTACTGCGAGTCCCTTGAAGGTTATCGATACGGTGGTGCGTCCTTGTTCCTGAGGAAACTATTTCAGGGTTAGGGTTAGCCATTGGCAAGGCTTGTAGTGTAGAGGCTCTATGCGCGTGGCAAGGACAATCTTTTGTCAGGCGCCCGTCCTCTCCACAGAAAGTGCAGAACATTCGGAACGGGCGGCGACAGTTAGCCTTCGAGTGCCCTCGCTGCTTGCAATGCCAACAGTGGGTCGTACGATCGTATTGGTCCTGGGCTGGGCCCTGAATATTTGCCTCTCGTGGCAAAGTTCTAGGTATGGGTTTAGATGAGGCTGGGGCTAGATTTCGGCTTTCGCTCTGGATGTGCTCGAACTCTTCGGCTAGACCTGTTAATTCATCCAATGTTCTAAAATCCCTTCGGCGAATATAGAGATGATACTCGGGTCGTAGTCGGTCGTAAATACGGTCGATACTATCTTGTGTGCTCATCGTAGGGTGCTGGTGAATCAAATATTGCAAGGCTTGGATAAAGTCCTTTGCCTTTTCGCGAGGGCCTTGTCTTCTCCTCGAAATTTCTTCTTCTAACCTGTTAATAAATCGTGCGGGGAGAAAATGTCCCAGGAAGGCATGACAAAAGTCAGTCCAGGTCCGAAAGCTCTCTCTGTTTATCCGGAACCATTGTAGAGCATTTCCCCTAAATATCTCTGGGAAGGTACGGATTAGGTCATTCAGGTTAATCCTGTAGCAGTCTGCGAGCTCTTCCATGCGCTTGATAAATTCGAGGGCATTACTAGTTGCATCGAATTTGAGACCCCACTTTCTTACCACATTCATTACTTCAGCTTCGTGACTAAGCGAGAAATTATTTGCAGGCATCGTAGGTTCGGGGACGTGCGAGGCGCTGGTTTGGCCTGCTATTTGGTATGAAGATGGCGCAGTGGTTTCACATGGTACCGGGTTTTTGCGAGTGCAGTGGGGATAATACCACTCTCTGTATTCTGGTAGCCTGGTTAATCGATCGTATTCTGCTACCGCTGGGTAATACGCTGTGGGCTTTGTGGCTGCAATTGAACCGGGAACAGAGGTAGTCGTCTGGGTCTGAACACCGAAGGCTGGTCTATTGGGAACAGAATAAAAATAATTTGTGTATTCAATATGTTCCGTTCTAGCTGGATCATCTGCATGGGCAGTATGCGGTGCAGATTTCGATTTGTTGGGTTCTTCTGAATACTCTCGCTCTATTACGAGCCTTTCTACTTCCTCACATAAATTCTGGGTAGATTTTCGAGCGCGTGCTTCTTTAATGTATGCACTGAAACGAGCACGGAGTACATCCATTGTTCCTTCCGTGTTGAGCCCTAAGCGCGTCATGTGTTCGACCAACTCATTTTTCTTAAGCAGGTAAATCGCACCTATGCTTGCAAAAATGTCGTAGCTTTCTTCAGTGTCCGACATTTTTTTTTTTTTTTTTTTTTTTTTTTTTTTTTTTTTTTTATTATTTCCTCTTCTGATTTTCTTATTTTGCTTTCAGCCTCTCTTTGCGGGTCGGCTTAGACTTATATTTTTATTGTCAATCTTTGTTATGGATAAGATCCAAATTTTGATCTTCAGGTTTCGGGTTTCAGGTTGAGATCGAAATTCGTATCTCCGAGTTTCGGGTTTCGGGTAAGATCTACTTTGATCTTCAGGTATCGGGTTTCGGGTCAAGATAAAAGTAATTATCTTCTAGTCTCGGGTTTCGGGTAAGATCTATTCTTTGATCTTCAGTTTACTGGTTTCGGGTAAGAATATTTTCTCTGTTTTCTGCTGGTCTGGTTGCGGGTAACATCTATGTTTTGATCTTCTGGATACAATTTTCAGCTAAGCTTTTCTTCTTTTTTTATGTTGGATGGACGTTAATAATAACGACCCTGCTCGGCGCCAATTTGTGATGTACTTTTGTCAAAGGCTGAGGTTTTGCTCGCCGGCTTACCGGGGTTCTATCTAAAGTAGTACTAACTTCAGATTTTAACGTCAATATTCCTTTATTTATAAAATCATCGAAAAGTGAAATTAAACTAATTTACATATGTTATTTTATATATAATTTTTATAATTAATGTCTTCGTTGCTGGTATCCTTGGTCTGTTCTTCGGTGTGGATTTATTCTCTGTAGATATTCTTTCAGTGCGTTCGCCTGGTTTCTGTACGCAGGTTGAGAGTAGTTGAACGGGTCCAGCTAGTACTTCACGCTTGATGTCGACAGCCTTTAGTTGGATCTGGCATTCACAGCTGAATCTAGACGGGTTCGGCAAATCAACGGATGAATCCGGCAAATCAACAGACGAATCTGGCAAATCAACAGACGAATCTGGCAAATCAACGGACGAATCCGGCAAATCAACAGACGAATCTGGCAAATCAACAGACGAATCTGGCAAATCAACGGACGAATCCGGCAAATCAACAGACGAATCTGGCAAATCAACGGACGAATCCGGCAAATCGACGGACGAATCCGGCAAATCAACGGACGAATCCGGCAAATCAACGGACGAATCCGGCAAATCAACAGACGAATCTGGCAAATCAACGGACGAATCCGGCAAATCAACGGACGAATCCGGCAAATCAACAGACGAATCTGGCAAATCAACAGACGAATCTGGCAAATCAACGGACGAATCCGGCAAATCAACGGACGAATCCGGCAAATCAACGGACGAATCCGGCAAATCAAACGGACGAATCCGGCAAATCAACGGACGAATCCGGCAAATCAACAGACGAATCTGGCAAATCAACGGACGAATCCGGCAAATCAACGGACGAATCCGGCAAATCAACAGACGAATCTGGCAAATCAACAGACGAATCTGGCAAATCAACGGACGAATCCGGCAAATCAACGGACGAATCCGGCAAATCAACGGACGAATCCGGCAAATCAACGGACGAATCCGGCAAATCAACGGACGAATCCGGCAAATCAACAGACGAATCCGGCAAATCAACAGACGAATCTGGCAAATCAACGGACGAATCCGGCAAATCAACGGACGAATCCGGCAAATCAACAGACGAATCTGGCAAATCAACGGACGAATCCGGCAATCTTGTGTTACTTTGTTGTGACCCCTTACCACTGGTGGGGGGAAGTCTACAACTTAATACTTTTCTTACCCTCCTTGGTTCTTATGCCGACTGAATTTTGAGACTTTGCGCTGCACCTTGTTATACGATGTTACCTCTGTGAAGGTCTTCCGCACTCTGTGTTTTCGTCGAATGTATGGCGGTCTTTTATTACACCTTTCAGCCAAACCATGCGTGAGCTGTAAAGCTAGGAAGTGCACATTTCCACGCAATATGATCTCTTTTGTCACGTCATCGCTTTTTCTGTCAATAACATTGCTTTCCTCCACCTTCGTTAAGTGGTGCAGGTGGACGGGTGGCATCATGTTTACCTATACGTTGTTGTTACTTTCTGCACTTACTTATGGCTGCCGGTGTGTGGTAGAAGGGTAGTCAGTTCTCGTATGAACCTTAACTCACCATCTTGCTTCTAGGCTATGATTAATAATACAAGGGGGCGACGGGAAAGAGGACGAACAATCTCTCTTTTTATTGCTCGAAAACCTACCATCGAGGTTCTTGATCGTCAACCAGTTGCTGCCTTCAGTGGAGGTCTTCCTTTTTCGTAAATAAATTCCTGCTATGAATTCACCACTCCTAGTAGTTGTTGTTGTGTTTGAGTAGAAGTGTGGTGTAATTGTGCCATTGATTTAAGTTCACTGATAAGCTCCTTTGTAATCAGTTGCTGGCCTTGGCTTGCTGTCGACACATGCTATGGGAGCATGTTGTCGCTTTGGTAAGTATTCATTTAATGTTATTTTTCACAGGTCCGTAGCATGGGGGGTGCCTTTATAGGTTAATATGGGATTTTGCTGGATAGGGGCTTCCGGAGTTGGAATAGGGTTTAGCTATGGTAGGGTACTGGAATTAACAATAGGACAGGTCCGTAGCTAGGGGGGGTGCAGAGTTGTAATGCTTCATTACAAACTTTGCTACTGGATCGGCTTCGGTCGGTTCGGGGTTAATGGTCAGGACTCAATCTGACTCCGATGGAGGTAGGCCTCCCGTGGGGTAGAGCCGTAAAGGCAGGTATCCACGTTAAACCCAAGACAGTTCTGTTGTTCTTTCTTTCTGTGTGTCTCTCTTTGTTGTGATGTCTTAGCCGAAGGTCTCATTTGCCAGTGCTTTCAGTGTTTCTACTGCGTAGATTTATTTACGTAGTAGTGTAATATTTAATGTAATAAATAGATACATAGTATAATTTTCAGCCATTTTTATTGCTAACAAAAACGCACGCATTAGCCGTGCTTACCTTCGAACAAAATTTCTTTAAATAGTGTAGGTGCCTGCTTGAGGCCATTTAAGCTTTTCCGTTGCTTACAAACCTTGTCGATTCCGTCACAATAACCCTCAGATATTATCACTTAAACATTCTCCCATGAGCTTTCTTGCAAGTAAGCTATTTGTCTGTTTTTGTCTGAATTTGAAATTTTCTGTTGCACAAATATCTAGTAACATTTTGATAGTAGCAAATATTACTTTGGGGCTGAATGTTTCTTCATAGTCTGATCCGTACTGCTGTCCAAATCCTCTTGCCACTAGCCTTGCTTTATATAGTTCAACTTTGCCATTTGCGCCTAGTTTAAGTTTGAAAGGCCACTTGTTTGATATGGCTTCTTTAGCAAGACTTGAAGTCTCAAAGTGAAGTCAATGGATGTATTTTTTTGATTGAATTCATTGAATAATTTTTAAGATTACATTCACAAAAGACTGTATTTATTTACATGCCTCACATACTCAAACGTCTCCATGCCACATCTTTCTTACTTAACTATAGAACTCTGTTTATAATTTAAGACCATACAAGTGGAGACAGAACTCCGCTCTGGGATCCTGTTTGTATTACCCAACGTTCCTGGAATAAGTTAAGCTATTTAGCAGATTAAAAAAACGCTCTTAGATCCTGGATAAATGTGCTTCCCGAAGATGAATAGTTACAGATCGCTTGTGTTGAAGAGAATAGAAAATCTTATACTGATTGTTGGAGATAGCCTTTAATAAGCCTAAGATCTCCTTATCATTATGAGTGTTAAAAGCTTTCTCCAAATTCACCAGACTTTTCTGAGACAAGAGATGATTTTTCATCTTAAATCTAATTTGGAATCTGAGATAATAGTTCTGTCCTGCACCCAATTCAACAGACATATGATTTTCAAACACTCTGTGCTGATTGATACTCAGCTGAAAGTCAATCGATCATCATTGCGTCATTTTTAAGGGAGTTCGTTTCCGTAGAAGATTTATAACCTTTCAGGAATTCTCAAAACAAAAAAAAAAACTACTCCAACTCGAACACACCTATGTTCTTTGAATTTGGCAGTCAATCTATTTTCGAGCCCGAAATCCAATGTTCCAAGCTAAACTAATTCAATTCTCTTACCGACTCTTGCTACGAGTACAGCATATAGTCCGGTACACATCCGTTAACAAGAAATTCAGCTTCAAAGCAGATTGCTAGTTTTTTTTCCATTTATGTATATTGTTTTTGATATGTCGTCCTTTATTCTTTTGCCGATCCGAAAATTCAATTGCCACACTTGTGTCATACGAAACACGAGCATTCCATCTATCAATTCAGCATTCACATTTGGTTGAGCCCCGAGATCATCAGAGAACGAGATGACAAAACTTCAAAGGCTTCCTGCCTTTTCATTTGGTCATCACCCCTTTTTCATCATCATCATCACCATAGATAGAACTGTTGCAGGAAGCCTGTCTCCTGGTCTTCTGTATTTCACTTCCTAATACCCAGTCTTGGTTATGCAAGAGATTACACACACACACACGCCTCAAAGGGAAAAACTCAATTATTGCTCTTAAAAATTCCATTTCATCCCCAGGGACACTGAGGCTGAGGCTGTTTCTGTGTTCCATCAGGAAAAGAGGTGCACCCTGTGCGAGTCCAGTCCAGTGTTCAATTTATCTGTATATAAAAGTGTAGCGCAAATATTCAAAGAAATCCAATTGTGCAACGAATGAAACATTCTGAATTCTGAACGGTACGGTGTCCAAACTTCGAATCCAGAACCTAGAACCGTACATATCGGCCAGCAGTCGGCTGAACCTATTCACACCAGCCACCTCCACCTCCAACTCTTCTACTGCGGGGCTGCTGGGGATGTATGGGCAGATGTGTATTTTGTATTTCTACCAAACTTTATCCAATTGCAGTTCGGTTAACAAAAGAAGGTCCTTGTGTGTTGGTCTTTAATAAAACATGAAATTATTACAGGAGCAGCTCAAACCCCCGAAGTTTGTTGGCCCAAAAAACTGGCCTGGCTATTCACTCTACCATTTGAACGGACCGGCACTCAGGAACATTTGTGTGAGTTCTGTCAACACCTGAAATTAAAGAAAAACACTTGGTCGTAGAACCACGACCACCCTTCCCATCAGAGAAGTCCTTGGACATTGTTGAGTGATAGAATGGCAGGTCCATGGTTTGAGTCTACACACTTCAATTTAACTTTGTGCAGTTGGACGGTTTGTTGTTTTTATGTGTCGGCGGCGTATTTTTTTTTTGAAGGTATTGTTTCATATTTCAGACTGGGCTTTGCTGGTTTGCGTTTTTACACTTTGTAATGGAAAGTTGACGAGATTTGAGCCAGCTACACCATCTATCGACCTCGTTTTTACTTTTATAACATTGACCGCACTCTTCGGACTCGGAGGGCTTTTCATATTTTTGCGAGTTTGATTGTGGTGGCTGAAGCAGTGTGTTCCGGTTTTGTCCAAAAAACACCCTCTTCCAATGGCTAGGACTTGTTTATTTTTTTGGCTTTCAAGGGGGATAACTGATGGGTCTGTGGGAAGCTGATGGCACCCTCCAACTGCGTAAGACAACTTTGTCGTTTTGAGTTTGTTAGTTTTTAATTAACTTTTAGCTCTGGGAGAGACCATATTGCCAACATTTTTAGATTATTTTATACTTTTCAACGGAGACCGTCACTTCTGGCCAGTGGCCCGGTGTTGATCCATAATAGTGGCATGGTCTTTCGAGTGAGGTCCGCATACAGAGCCGGACACAGAGTGTGTAATTTGCAACGCATTGGTGCATGTGTGTTTGGTTTTTTCTGTTGTTTTTTTTTTTTTTGTGAGGGTATTTTCACAGTGGGTGGGCTTATGCCAGAATATCCGTTATCGGGGCTCACCACAATTGCATGGGGCGCAAAATATTCCCGTCACAAACAATTTCGTTGAATTGTTTTGTTTATACAGCAAAACAGTGCTAGTACACAGATTCTGCACTGCAGGTAAATTAACGCCGATAATTTGTTTCAGCTTCTGAGTTTGGTCATCAAGTTTTAGCTTTTGGATAACGGTGCTTCTGGTTGGGAACCAACGACATGTAGTTGGTTCGTATAGATATAATTTTGTGCTGTTTTGTTTGCGGTGGTATGTTGGTGGTGCAGTTTTTAGCAAAAACTAATTTATCAAAAGGCTATTACTTTGCATAGGAAGGTGTAGACTTATGCGGGCAGTGATACGTTTTAATGCTTTTAGGGATAGATTGTATAGGTGGTTTGGATTTATACGTTTTACAGACCAGTGAGTGATGTATGGTCTTTGCAATTATGCTTTAAGTTGAGATTGGTTGGCTAATTTCTAATAAGTTAAAGGTTGCTGTCGAACGAGTTGTTTGGGGTGCACTTGCGTATTTTTATTGTTGGGCTAAGATTCAGAAGGGACAAGAGCTACCACAAACTTAAACTATCTATTTCTTTGGCAGTAAACCAAGTCAGTTTGTCAAATATTGGCTCGTAGTTATGGTATAAGTATTAGCGGGACTCTGGGTTACAGTGTGAAACCATTGCTTTTGCTTATGAAAAGAGTTTTCGCATCCTTCCGACATATAATAGTTTTAATAAACGGAACAACAATTTTGGAAAATAAGAAGGAATAAAATCATGGTAAAACATCTACTTTGCTTGCGGTGGGCGCATTGAATACTAGAACGGGAAGCCAAGGTGGAAATGAAAATGCGGTACTGGGAATCGAACGAAAATCGATGGACACAGTAGTTAATGCAAGAGGTCTAAAGCTCCTTGAACTATGTGAATATGCCCAAACTGAAATGGAAACCGTAAAACAAAGCACCATATCAAGGCTTTATAACTCACTGCATAATCAAAGAAATTATGATCTAACTCAGCTGGACGAAATAATAAAAGCCTCTTACCCATCTGGGGCTGCCAACAATCACGCCCGGCAGAACCTTATCGCACCATGGTATGATGTTGACTGCAGAAAATACAGAGAATTATCGTTTGGATGGCTAAGAGCATATAGTTCTTCAAGTGAAGCTTATTTCAGAAATCAGTATTTGATGGCTAATAGGGCTAACAAGGAAATATGTAAGGATGTGAGAAATGACTGTATAACAGTTTGGGAAGTTTAAATTGAAACGTCGATACAGGTATTTAAAGTAGGTAGCGTATTTAAAGCAGGTAACGTTAAACCGTTGCGAATCGGTTCAGATTTGAATTTGGATACTAGTAATTTCCTCGCATAATTAATTTATCGTATAACGAGAAAGAAAAAGATATTCACAATGTAAATTGTTAAGATTTGTAAGTGACAGACGATATTTATTTTCTTAAAAGATAAGTAAGATAAAAAAAAAATGAAATGAAATGAAATGAAATGAATGAGAAATGAAAATGAAATCGCGTAGTTATTAAAAATAAAAAGGCATAAATAAATGAGAACAACTTATTTCTTTTTAATTTTTATAACATTATTTATTTAACAGAACTCTACAGAGACGTAGTCTGTTGATAACGCTATCAAGAACTGACTTGGTTCCCTCCACTCAGCTTCAGATGAACCAGGTTTCTTTATTATCGCCAACGGTAACTTCTTTACCACTTTTTGGTACTTTCGGTTGAAGATTTTGTTGAACGGTAAACTTTTTACCGAATTTGTACTTTTGCGAAAACAATTTTTTGTGGAAAGTTCTCAATATAAGTACAGGGTGTTAACTTATATGCTGAAATAATATAAAAAAAAATAAAATGCACGACTGGATCGCACGAACTTGCTCTTATGTAAAAGTACTTTGGAATTTAAGATACATTTTATATATAAAACATGGATTTAATGAGATAATAATGTTCAAGTGCATAAATTGCCGTCTGGTTTCCGGAAAAGTATGAATTTATGCAAATAAACCTTAAAAAATCATTTTATTATTAAATAAATTTTTATATAAGAAATTTCTCTAAAATTTTTCAAGAAAAAAATGTGGGATGCGAATTTTAAGTATTTAATAATATTGGTTTAAGGAAATAATTTCAAAAAAATAATCGTTCATAGGTTTGAAGATATTGATTTAAATTTTTTTTAACCCAATAAATATTTTTTAGAATATTTTAATATACAATATTATTTTAAACTTAAGGGACTCCTGCTAAAAATTTTGGGTTAAAATCCTTAGAGCCGTTAATGAGAAAGTCGAAAATCAAAAAAACGGGTCTATGGCAGTTACCCCTAATAACATTTTGCCCCAAAATTTTTGATGACCAAAATGTAGTCCATGTCCATAATATCACACTTAATTTTTTTTATCTAAATCGTTAGAGCCGTTTTCGAGATAAATAAGATTTTGCATTACGGGTGTATGGGGGGTACCCTTAGTTTTGGAGCTAAAAAAAAATTTCAATTTTTCCTCTAGGGAATCGCCGAAGACTCTTAACTACCGAGATTGAAAGAAATAGGTCCAGTGGTTTAGGCTGTAGTGAGAGGTACAGACATACAGACACACTAAAACATGTTTTTTGTGTACTAAATTTTCCTTAAAATTTTTATAAAAAATTGTTAGTATTTAATAAAATACATTTTTAAACATAATTTAAAAATTTAATCGTGTATCGGTTTTCAAGATATTGAATTTTCAAAAAAAAAAATTGTATTATTTTTTTAAAAATCCAAAAACTATTTTTTCGAAAAAATTTTTAGCTTATAATTTTTCAAATGCAAAGCAGCTTCTGCATAAAAATTTTGGTTAAAATCGTTAGAGCCGTTTGTGAGAAATTCGAAAATCAAAAAAACCGTTCTATGACAGGTACCCCTAATAACATTTCCCCCCAAATTTCTTTTCACCAAAATATAGTCCATGTCCGTAATATCACACTTAATTTTTTTTATCAAAATCGTTAGAGCCGTTTTCGAGATAAATAAGATTTTGCATTACGGGTGTACGGGGGGTACCCTTAGTTTTGGAGCTAAAAAAAAAATTTCAATTTCTCCTCTAGGGAATCACCGAAGACCCTTAACTACCGAGTTTGAAGAAAATACCTCCGGTAGTTTAGGCTCTAGTTCGAGGTACAGACATACAGACATACAGACATACAGACAGACAGACGGAATTGTCGGACCCACTTTTTTCGTCTTCGCTATCATCGTAATGTCAACTTTGATCAAAATCTCGAGTTCGATTTTTTTTCCAAATGCAGAACTTGCCCTATAGTACCTATATCGCAAGTAAAAAATGGAAATCTAGGATTCGAACCTGAATAGGAGAGGGGATGGATGGAACCAGCAACGAGACCACTGGACCACGCTAAGGCAGTATAAGAGAAGTTAAAGAGTTTATATATTCGTTAACTAATACTAAGTAATATATGTATTAGTATTGGTGAAATATTGTTTCCCGCCTTTTTCTGTTTTCTGGAATTTTAATCAAAAGTATAAAATTTTGTCACACTAATATGTCAAAAATTCGAAAAATCAATTATAAAACAAAATTGGATTTTTTTGATTAAAATCCTATTCGAAAAAATGAAAAAAGTGAGACCGGATCCACTTCCATCTTGAAACCCAGGCTTTCGTCAAGAGTGACAGCCTCGGAGAAATCTCAGAAGTGAAGAAAATTCTTCAGTTGGTTTTCTGGTGCGTAAGTGGTGTGGTCACAATCCGGCAATTGATCCGTTTGCCTTTTTTTCACTTAAATTGAAACTGGTATTTTTTAATAAAATCAAAGTCAAAAGCCGCGCCACGAAAATCTCAACGTAGCAGGAACCAACAAAAGTCATCTGAGCTCGAGACAAAATACCAGCATTTGGCCACAGAAAATCACGAGAGCGTCACAGCCAGCAACACCAGGCCGAGCCAAGCTGTGCAAAACCGAGCTGAGCCAAACCAAACATTCATTCCACATCAACTTCAGCAAAATCATTCAACCATCCACACCAAACATTAACAATAACAGCAAAAACATTCGACCATTCACGACACCTATCCATAACAGAAATTACACACAACAACTTAACGACGTATCTATAACAGCAAAACCATCCAACCATCCACACTAAACATTCACAATAGCAAAGAACATACGATTATCACACAACGCATTCATAGAAGCAAAAACATCCGACACCATCTAAGCATCACATCCATACCACACATCTGTAGCTGCAAAATAATAAAAACATCTACACTACACTCCATAACGTCTACACAGAACATCCGTCACAGCAAGATCATACAACCATCATACAGAACACCCTTCGTTCCTGCTTTCAGGACTGGACTATGGAATCCTGTAGGCCAGCCGTCGGCAACCTTTTTAAGTAGTCGGGCACAGTTTTGAAATCCAAAAGTTCAGCGGGCACGACCCAATGAAAAATAATATACAGTGTAGGCCATAGTTCATAATGTGGGCATAGTGGGTGAAGGTGTGCAAGGACCTTCATAAATACAATTTTAAAGTTTATTCGTACTTCTAGTATAAAATTTTCGAAGGTTATAGTACCTCCCCTGAGGGAGACTTGAACTTTATTTTTTTTTTTATTTTATATGAGTCCTTGCTTGAACAACATAGGTTCCGTTACAAGGACAAAGAGGCAGCATTCTTTGATCAAGAGAGTCTTGGAACCAGGCAAATCATCTAAATGGCAAGCAGTTTTCCATATACGCTAGCGCAAATCTTCTACATATCATCTCACTTTTAGAGATTGTGGAATTCTATCCACGAGAAACTGTTATTCTAGTATGCGACTCCAGGTTTTTGCAATGAAAGTATTGATACTGCAGTTAATTATCAATTTGGATCGATTGGTATACCAGCTGAATTTTATAAGTATGGCACAGCGGAACTGATCAACAAACTGACACATATTTATAACAATATACCATTATACCACAAGAATTCAAGGAAGCGATTATTTTCCCGATTCACAAGAAAGGCAATTGGAACGAGTTGTCCAACTACAGGGGTTTATCGTTTTTAAATGCTTCCTATAAGATATTAACCCTGATCTTGCAAAAACGCTTTAATAAATAAATCGATGACAACAAGCTTTTGAAGAAGTTTCAGGCAGGTTTTAAAGCAGGATATTTCACGGTGGATCACATTTTTACCCTTAAAAGTATTGCGGTAACATTCCTTCATAAAGAAAAAAACTTTGTATTTTTTTGGTGGATTTTAGATCTGCATTTGATATGATATATAGATATAGAAACGCGCTAATTTACAAGCTCTACGGTAACGGCATTCATGGAAGTTTGGGAGAGTTATACAGAATATTTATGGGGACACAATGGCTAAGATATGGAATGGTGAAGAGCAATCGGAAGGATTTAAAACACAATTGTGAGTTAGGTTAGGTAGGGTTGCACATTGTGCCCAAGCATGTTTGCCTTGTTCATTGATGATATCGTAGACATTGAGTACACTGGGGAGATAATAAAAGTATTGGTATTCGCGGACGACATTGTACTTTTGGCAGCCTCACCCGAATCATTGTAGCTAATGATTTTAGCTTATTGGAGTCTTAAAGTTAACCTGGATAAATCCAAAAATGGTGAGGCAGTTGAAGTTGTCACGGAATTCAAATACCTAGGAGTTAACTTTATGAGAAATTTGAGTACGGAAAGGTATATAAAGGAGAAATTGATGAAACCAAAAATCGCAATTAGCTCAACCTGAAATAGATATTTCTATAATAAAAGTATGCCCATAGCAGCAAGTTCATATTGAAGCGGAATCAGAATCAGTGCTTTCTTACGCAGCTCAGACTTGGGAAACGAAGCAGCATGACACAGTTAAGAAACTTCTCTGATACTTCTACAAACGAATTTTCAACTGCCATTTACTACATCCAACTACGTAATCATGTTAGAAACAGGGTTATTGCCTCTGTTCATACGAACCTTAAAAATGTAAGTGTATTACATACTGAACGAGAACGACCCACACTGATAACTTCCCATTTGTGGTCTTGAAAACTTTATATTTAGTTTTTTTTTAAATAACCAAATTTTCAGCGAAACAAACTTTAGCTGTAAATTTCAAACAAACATTATTTTAAGATTGAAAAGCATTTTAATTATTTAAAGAGATCTTAAATTGAGATTGTTGATGTATAAGTTGTATCCACGTGACCCAGGAGGTAAACTTCCACGCGTTTTTTTTAACGAGGTATCCCCAATAGGCCTATTCCTCACCTCAAGTTTGCTTGTGTCTCTTCAATTGGTTTTATAAACTCTGATAAATTTGATGTATTACTGCAAATCTTATACTATATTAAACAATTAAAAGAAAATAAAGATCTCATTGTCGTGAGCAACAAAAAATTTTGTTAGATTGTAACGGCTTAGCTGATTTTATTTAACGCGACGCGATGACCTGCTCTTCACATGACTTCCTCAGGACCACAGAATTCCCTGAGCCAAGCCATGGAATGTTAAATAAATTGTCCATGTAGCAAGGTACGGCTCGGCATGCTCGCTTTCACCGTTGGCCAGCTCGTCGGTGGGGTGGGTACTTGCACCTGCCACTGGACTACCGTACAATGTTATCATGCCGAAAAGAAAACGAACAAAAATCATCCGACAAGACCTATTTAATCGCAAGAACTATTTTTTTATTAATTTATCTATTTATGGGAAACCCTGGGTGTTTTTTAGGGTCCCTGAGTGTCGCCCTCCCTCTGCTTCCAAGAACCTAGAAGCTCCTTGGCTATTGAGCCACTCTCCATATTATTTCTCAATAGCCCCTAATCGAAATGAGTAATTCCCTAAGAACTACTCAAATTATTGTCATCGTTTAGCAACATCATTTCACAACACTTCCCTTTGCACACTCAGAAAAAGAAGCACTCAATCATTATTAAAAAATTCAATCCATCAGACAAAACGAAGAAGTTGAGGCAAGAACTTGATTTAACTTGGTTTATTACAATTCAAAATTCACTCAAAAAAAAAAAAATATAGTTTCAGATCATCATAAAAGAAAAAAATGAACATTGAGTAAATAAAATAAATTGCATGAGTTCGAGTGATAACAAATAAGAAACTAACTTAATTAAGATGAAAGCTCGAATGAGATAAGAGAGTAACCGAGAATTGATTCGCTCTTTAAGAATTCAACGTTAACTTAATCAATTCTGATTTTGCATTCTTTCTTTTTTTTTTTTTTGTTGGGTTCGTTTTGTAATCCCTCTCACTCAAAAATAGACACTCCATAAATTAAAAATAACAAAAATTAAGAGAAAATTTAAAATGAATTTCTCATTGCATCAAAAAAAAAAATTGCACTAAAATTTGCAGGATCGTCTTAGGTTCAATTTGCAAGATTTTTTTGTTTATATGATCACAAAATAAAAAAAAAACTTACCGGCTGTCCAAAGTTGGTGTGCACATCAGCTTTGTTGAGGCCTGAGTGTTGACTTTTCTTTTTTGTAGCTCAGCTATATACGTTAAGGTGTGTCCAGACCAAAGAAACATTTTTGAAACATTTCAGAAACATTTAAAAAACATTTCAGAAACATTTAAAAAACATTTCAGAAACAGAGAAACATTTCTGAAATGTTTCTTAAATGTTTTTCTGTTTCCCATTCCGAATGGGAAACTTTATTTGTTTCCCAAGCATTTGCATAGGAAGAAAGTGCGTGACTGGTTGTTAATATAAATATAAAATGTCGCGAAAAGTGTGGAGCAACAAGAATGTTATCCAAGTGATAAAAATTTATGAAATAAAAAAAGTTTTGTGGGATCGACTCTTGATAAAAAATATTAAAAATAAAATAAAAAAAGCCGATTATATATCTAAAATTTGCAAAAATGTAAATTGTGATAAAGATGAAGTAGAAAAAAACTTCATGCGCTTAAAGCGCAACATAGACGAGAAAAAAATTACAGACAACTCAATCTGGAAATAATGGGAAACAAAGAAACATTTCAGAAATGTTTCTCAAAGCGTCCACACCAAAAAAACAAATCAGAAACATTTCTGAAATGTTTCTGCAATGTTTCTAAAATGTTTTTTAAACAAATGGGAAACATTTCAGAAACGTTTTTAAACAATGTTTCTCTGGTGTGGACACACCTTTAGAGATGTAAAATAAAACAAAAAAAAAAAACTCTGGCAAGTTGAACGTTTGACGATTGATTCTCGTTCTTGAGAAAACATAAATTGATGATAATGTCTATGTACATATATAAGCTAGGATTGTATTATGATTTCATTTGATTGTTGTATGTTAAATTTGATTATTGTTGATAGAGATGATGGATGATGAAATTTAGTATGTTTGTTTCAGGATGATGTCTGGCTTGTTAAATGTACTCAGGGTGGATTTTCGATAGGACGCTGATCGGGTATTTTCTCAGTTGGTGTAGATAGACCCAATTTTATTTCGAAGAGAGTTTGGTCCGATAAAAAAGGTGGTTGACTTTCTTCACTCTTGGCTGGGTGCTGGAGGCTTAATTTGTGTATAGCCTGGCCACGCGTGAGCTATCGATTGTACGAGGTTTTCGCACGACGAAGATATGATATTTGTCTGTCTTAGGTTACATAAAATCAGGGTGGAACCGCTGCTTGAAGCAAGGGCAACAATCACAAACTTCTTGAAACCTCGGAGAGGCAGAGTTTGGATGACTTGCTCTTGTTCTAAGATTAAGCTGCTCTCATGCCGTTGAACACCCTCATCATGCGAGAGTTCGGGCTCTGGCCGAAGCGTGATATTTCGGCACTTGCGATGAACACTCAGCACAAATCTAAAATTTTGTCGATCAAGATAGATGGAACACAATTAAAGACAATAATAACCTACTTTTCCATATAAGAGCGCACGGAGGCCAGCGCTCTCGTTTGGCTTTGGAGCAGATTGTTCGGCACGAGTCAAAACTGATTGCAGCAATTCGCCTAAAGTTGGCTTTTCGAGGTTATAATCGATGCCTGCAAAGATCAGGTTGACGGTGCTAATCCCGAATAAACTTTGGTGAGATTCTTTTTCAGTATCGGGCTCACTTCACTGCTTCCAGGTTCAAATTCAGAACTAATAAGAAAATATGAGGTTCTTAGGGATTTCTGCGTATAAATCTAGTTACACAATTACCTGATATTATTTTGGCCAAACTCGTACTTATAGTATGTGAAGGAAATGATTATATTTTATTGATTTGATATATGTACAAATCTAGCCGGTGTCACAATCACGTGTTGTACAACTTACTTCAATTGTTACTTGGTCGACGGATTAGTTACGTCTTCGTCGAAGGTTGGCAGAGAAAAGAAATTAAGAAAGTCGGATATGAGAAATTAGGCTGCGAAAAACCTAAACTGCTGCTCAGTTCACTAACTTCGAAATTTCGCAGATCGTAAATAAATTGTGAGGCCTTGGTTACATGCTGTATGCGATGTTTTGGAGTAATTTACATTTTGCATTTATGGGGCTGGACTGCACAAGATGTCACTTAGTTTAACTAAAATTGTCTCTTAGCACACTATGAGTCAACTAGAACTTTCTTCGTTTTTTTCGTTTCCTGAACAATTTTAGAAATGTCGCTTAGTATACATTCTTACGGGAATATATCGATGTATAAAACAACAGTTTTTAGAAGGCATTATCGGTGTTCATTCCCAAGAAATTCGAATCGAAATACTATTTAAACTAGTTTTCACTAGAATTTTTAATAGTTTTTTTATTTAAAAAAAAACTATTAATTCAATATTTGTCAACATTTTACCAATTGTACAAAATTTTACTAAGTATAAAATAAACTAAATAAGAAGTCAATATCACTACTAGTTCTCGAGAAATTTGCGTCGAAAAACAATTTTTACCAATTGTCAATAGAATTTTATATAGTTTTTATTTTTTTGTAAAAAAAACTGTAAACTGATTTTTTTTGAAATTTTCACCAGTTGTCAAACACATTATTTTTCGTAAAATAAAATTATTTTGAGTTTCAAATTGTTTTCTGTTCTTAGAATATCTGGTTTATGAAATTTTTTGTTCAGTTTTTTTTTATTTAAAAAAATAACGGTATGTTAATTTTTTTCCAAATTCATACCAAATCTGTATGACCATATAATGAGTACATTAAATTTTATTTGAAATCAATAGCATTATTTTTTCGTGAGATATTTGAAACTAACCAAAATGTTTACTTTTTCTTTAAACCGTTATAGTGAAAAAACTACTCACTGAATTTTAATAAACGCCCTTTCAGCCTCTTTCGAAGTTATTATCTATTAAACAAAATTTATTTGAAGTCGATATCTTTACTCGTTCTTGAGATATCGACGACGAAAAATGGTACCAGAACGTACGGACGTACGAACGTACGAACGTACGAACGTACGTACACACACACACACACACAGACATCTCTCTAAAAATGATTGATATAGCCTCTAGGGACCTTGAAACGTCGAGAAATGTCAAAAATTCCAATTTGACAAATCGGACCGATTACAATAACTCCCTATGGGAAGTTAATAAATATACATTTAGCCTAACACTCTACTAAGAGCAGGTTATGGGACAAACAGAAGCCATTCTTTGTCATTTTTATAGGGATTTCCTATAGTTGTTAAAAATTTGTCTCTCTTGTGCCATGCAACCGTTCCATAGGTAATGATGTTTGCAACTATCATAGTGTACATCCACCTAAGTATGTTTGTTTGAAGCCCAATGGCTTGCCTGCAAGTCTCTTGCAAATCACTGCAGCATATACCTTGGGAGGTAAGATTTTCTAACAATTCATCCACTACGAAACTACGAACCAAAGTTGTTAGTACCCCATTTATACATTAAGTATCTAGTATCTTGCAGTGCATCAAATTTAAAAGAGTCGAACTCTTGGATGGCCAAATCTTAAGGCCACAGCAATATTAAGGAGTTCATTCCAATAGAGATCTTTTCGTCTCTGAAATGACTGCTGCACCCCTAAATTTAAAGTTATTTTTCCATCAAGAAAGGGTGGGGTTGATTATGTCGGGACTTCGACACAAAAATCTTTACTGATGTCTTACAGATGGAATGTGATGTTGGTTCAGAAATCTTCTCTGTGACTTTAGATGTATCTAGGTCGTTAAGGCTAACCGACTTTGCTAGTGTTTATCAAGCTGCATTAATGACTATTAGGGAAGCATGGAAGGTACTCAAAGAAGATCCAAACCAGAACCGGAATAAGGCTATTATCACTTACAGGTCAGGCGTCTGTTAAAGCCATTAATTCTAGTACATTACTCCGAATTGGGCCAGCAATGACGGAATGAACTTGCTTGCCTCAATATTAACAACTTTACCCCACTTTCTATATCACTCTTTTGTGGCTTCCGGGTCATTGTGGCATTGATGAGAATGAACGGGCGGACGAGCTGGACAGGCAAGGATCAGCCCTTCAAAATTCACTTGCGAAAAGAGTCAATATTCAGCTTGGAGCCATGAAGGGAAAAATTCTCTCAATTCTTAGAGAATTAAACCGTAGCATTATATCTGGAAAGATTTCGCCCACCTGTAATAAATCCCAAGCACTTGATCTGATATGCAGAACCGAGCAAGACATAGCCAGGATCGTAGTTACTTCTAGCGGACACTGGACAATAAGAGATCATGCAGCGAAGCTAGGTATTCCTCACAACAATTACTGTCATAACTGTTGAGCCAGTGGAAAGAGGAAACAGTCCTCCACTTTCTCTGCAAATAACCAGCTCTGGCCAAATTTAGAGCACAATAATAAGGAATTGCATTTTTTGATGTCATTGACGAGCTTTCGGAAATGAAGATCAAACACTTGATTTCTTTTCACAACGCAACGAAATGGCTCTAGGGCGAACTTCGGTTACTTCTGTGCTGTACCCTTCGTATTTCTAAGATCCCGGAGCTAGCGGACTGAGGGCTTTGACGGAGGCCTACAGTGCCGGGGGCCGGCAATTGGATTGGCTACTTTTTCAGTACCAGTCAACAAGCTGCCTAGCTTGGTTTCGGATGAGTGTGGTGGTCCGGCTGAGTTAGGGATCCAATTTCCGGATGAGTGGTGCAAAATCAAACACACTATAAAAGACACCAAAACGAACTTAATTAAAACTGGATGACGCCGTGAGAATTTCCACAATTTCCATTGTATGGTATAAAATAGCGCACTTCAACGCTTATTGGTTCACAGGACTATAGACTGCTGTTGGTCGTCATTTCTACCTACCCCACAGCCGAGGAAAATCTCTTGTTGTAATTATTTTTTTTTTTAAACTTAGTCCCGCTTGTGCCTCTGCACTTCTAGGGCTTGAGATTTCATTGAGATATCTGCTTATGGTGATGGATACGCATTTCCTAAAAAGAGCATTGTCTACAGCCTCGTGGCAGCCTCGTCGCAGCCTCGTCGCAGCATCGTAGGATGTGTTGTTATAGAAGAAGGGTTTCCTATATTAAATTTTATAATTTTCTAAGTTCATGCTAAATATTAAACATTCACTTCAAAGAAACACAATTCTGCCCTAGATGTTTGATCGATATTAGATGGATAATAAAGAGATAGGTTCCTGTTGTTATTAATATTTTTTCTGAGCATATTCTTGTTAATATAATTAGAACTTTTGAGGCTTTCTTGTTACGTCTTTTTATTCAAGTTAGACCTCTCCTTTTCACATCAAAACTTTTTTGGTTTCTCCAAAACAACTCTTTCCAGAGTTACCTTCCAACTTTTACTACTCTCTGCCTCTCTATTTGCGTGTAATTGAAACTTCAGTCAAAACTTTTAATGCACTAATTTCATTTGAGAAAGTTTATATATTTCCTAAAATCCTTGAGCATTTAATTAGATGGGTATGGTGGTTGGCTTAATGTTCACTTACATCCTGCATGCAACTCCTTCCCAAAGATGCATCGTCTGATTAAAATTTATATTGTTCACTGAAGCAACCTCACTATTCTCAATTTGCAAGAGTGTGCTATTGTTTTTCCGCTTACTACTCGCCTGTAAGAATTAAATTAACTTACAACTGGATTCGAAGTTTTTGAAGCAATCCTCTTGAAACAACGAAGCGAAACTACCCCCTTGCCACAATAACGCCAAACAACCCCGAAATGAACAATTCCACTCACCGCCGAAAATTTATCCGAGATTTGAGCAACAAATTAGATCATCATAAATACTCCAAAGTGTGTAGGTATATCCTCCCGGTTATCCCATTTCTCGGCACTTTCCAGGCCAGTCACGTACTTTCAGCAGTAATAATCACTGAACTTTTCACGCTCGCGAAAAATCAACAGCAGAATCATTCTTCTTCTTTAATTTCTTGGGGCCACGCTCATTTTGTCTACAGAACCCAGACACAGGTCCTCTTTGCCGCTTGTTTTGACTTTAGCTCCCATAATGAGGACGACGACGACGCGTCGAAGGATGGGTCTACCAAATTATGCAGATCCACGTACACGCATTTCGTTTTTTACGACCGCTTTCTGACACAGGGGCAAGCGATCTCTTACGCGGTACTTATCTAAGTTGAAATAACGTACCTAGTGGAAAATAAATTCATTTCTTCAATCTTCGTCCTTGGAACTGATACACACTGAAGGAAGGTAGGTAGTTATGTAAAAATCCCGTAGGATGTATGTCCGTTTCAGATACAGGCTGATTTCCAAAAAGAAAAACACGTTATCCCTAATTCGGTTTTCAGGGAGGAAAAAAAGACCACACAAAAAATAAAGAACGATGGACATGGACTCTCGGAATCGGAGTTCGGAGTCGAACAGGACATGCAAACTCTGCCGTAAGGATAGGGAGGAAAAAATGATTTCGCCTGGCTTTCTCATTTTCGTTGAATGTAAATTTTAAAAGCTGTCATAAGCAGATAAGGCCAAGGCAAAATAAACTCTGCTCCCTGATTTACGAGATGCCTTTTGCATATGCTAATGTAATGAGTGAGCGAGAGACAATACTAGCCGAACTCACGAGAGCAGCCAAGGAAACTACCCTTTAATCAGTTTCAGAGTTCCAGCAAACCCCTGGAAATCTCGAAACAAAAAATAAAAACCGTTGGACACACACAATTTTTTGGAATTGATATGCTAATTCCGAAATCAAAGGGAATCGGTTAAGAACATACATATTATCGGGCAGGGTTTTTTGTTTCTTCTCTTTTCCGTAAGTTGTTCTTTGTTCTTTGTAGAGTTGGGTAAAGTTCAAAGGGGGACGGCAAGATGGAACAAAATGCTAACGGCCTTAAGCTGAAAGATATGCAAATTCGTTAAAAGGAATTTTTCGTCCTTTTTATGAATATCCACAAGTTTTCCATGCATATACTATACATATTTGGATTTCCATCCTTCAAGAATTCCTCCGTGACACTTTTAGTTTTGTGATAGCAGGAGCGAGCTTAGCTGAAGGAAAACTTCATATCACCAGAGAAGTTTTCGCATTTAATTAGGAATTTTTCCATCACTCCAGCAATCCTGCCCTATCATACCGCAGCAACGAACCTACATACCCATCACAAGTCGAAGGATATATGGATGGGGATGATATTTCGTCGAAAAATCTTAGGGATTGCGTTCGTTTCCTTGGAGAACTAGCTATCATCATTTTTATAGAAACTGTTGCTGGTAGTCGGATTATAATATTTTGCTTTTCTTTTTGTTGTCTTTGGTTCGTTTATCTAAGATTATCCAGCTTTGGTGATTTTATTCTCATTTCTGCTTATTTATTTTTGTGTTGCTTCTATTTCTTGTGTGGGGCAAAAGTTTATTTTTGCAGATTATTTCGAAAATGTTTTGTTGGTTTTGGTTTTCTTATACGAGGAGGTGTATTGTCTGTAATGGTAGACACATATACTCATGTGGTATGATACTAAAAATAATAACCTAAGCTTGGGCAGATTTTTTGCAAGTTTAGTTTTCTTGCGAGAACCCAAAAATAGCCACGAAGTCGGATGTATTTGCCCTAAGGTTAATTTGTTAGGAATAAATATTTGTTTTGTTTCGATAACACAAAAAACACAATTGATTATTTTTCATATTTTACTAGATGACCCGGTGAACTTAAATACAACACAGTTATACTCCTAATAAATTTAAGGCTTTCTGATGTACTTTATTTTTGATGTGTAAACATATTTGCCGGCGGCTGTAGAGTGAACCGAAAACTTGGGTAAAACTTATACGTTCCATGTAGCCCGTTACGGTTACACGTTACGTGTAGCAACTTACCTTACTGAAGATTCCACCCCGACGGGTCTCACCTTATCGAGGTGGGGTGGCTTACGTCCATACTTCAGCTGTAGTCCAGCAGCTGTACATATGGACAAACTAAGAAGATCCAGGAGGAGTGGGTGAGATTAGTAACGTCCCGGCTTTGGCTGGGAATTTAGAAACTCTCACGAAGGAGTAAAAAGGGAGTAAGAGGTGAAGTCTCCATGCTGGTCCGCCCACGGTCTTCAAATTTTAAAGGAAGAAAGAAGAAGAAGTGAAAGTGATAATGTCTCTGGATGCATGTCCGAGGCTCTGAGAGAAAATTGACTACTTGAAGTGCATTGCTGCTGAAACCATACATCTTATGGCGTGATCTTGAACTATGTGGCGTGGTGGCATGTCTCCCGTGTGTACCATGCGTAATTCCCACGTGTTCGTGAGGTTAGCGGTCTTGATGGTGGTGTAGGTGGTCAGTGCATGGAAGGTGGTCATGAATCTCATGAGTTCTCCGGTTCATGCTGGAGGCCTTTGATGTGGATCTTGGTTGGTAGTAAGTGAAGTCTCCGGCTGGTCTGCCCCCGGCTGAAGATCTTCAAGGAAGTAAGGGCGAGAAAGGTTGAAAACGAAGTAAATTGATGAGGACTCCGGCTAACCGAGATAGCTGGTGATACTCAAGTTTAACAAGTAGCAAATAAGGGTTAAGGATCGTCGTCCTGTTCTTTTTAGAACGAAGACTAGGAGCGTCATCCTAGCTTGCCGTAATATGAGCAAAAGACAGGAGCGTCTTTCCTTGTTTACCGTAAGGTAAACTAGACAGGAGCGTCTTTCCTTGATTACCGTAAGGTAAACTAAAGACAGTAGCATCTTCCCTTGATTACCGTAAGGTAAACCAAAGACAGGAGCGTCTTTCCTTGATTACCGTAAGGTAAACTAAAGACTAGGATGCACATTGAGTCGTCGGTTTCTACCCCGGCTGACTTCTTGGTGTGTATCCTAAGGGTTGACAGGCCCAGGGTTTTGCAGGAGCCCATCTGGAAGTGCCGGGTTCAGATCTGGTAATTCCGAGGCTGAGTAAGAACTTGGGCTATGTCCTTGTTCCGTTCACCTAGGAAGCTCCATAAATGACGAAGTTGCGAAGCTACACCGGAAGCTATATTCTGGTACCATGGGAGATAGTGCCCATTTGAGTTTGAGGATTGAGTTTTATCCTCTGCTCAAACCCTATCTATAAGGTAGGGCCCCTAGTGGGAGTATCATGGTGGCTTGGTTTATTCTAAATGCTAAAACACACGGTTTTCAAGATTCTTTTCTTGAATTCAAGAGGTGTAGATAGACCTCGCCTCCAAAGCAAGAGGTGTGCATATGCTGCAACATATCACAACATTGCGACCGATATAGCTTGCTATATTGGGGTAAATGGTCAGGACTAAATCTGACTCCGATGGTGGTAGGCCACCCGTGGTGTTAAGCCAAAATGGTAGGAATCCACGTAAAACAAGGTTCAGTTCTTACTGAAGATTGCGTTTAAGACCCTGTTTACATTGGAAATACTGCGTACTTACAACATCGTGTTTACATTGGAAACTTTGAGTACTGAAATCTCGATTTTCTTACTTTCCGTTGCTGGCTACCTCTCGACTAATATTTCATAGCGGGTTCATTCAATGCCTTAAACAAATCCACTTAACGTTAGTGATGGACGATTGCATTTTATTTTATGCTCCCAAAAGATTCATTTTCAGAGTTGACTTTTAAAAATCCGAAAAATGTTGTTCAGGGCAATTTGTCCCTTATCTGTCATACCATATAATTATTTTAACTATCGAATTAAATATTCCGGGTTGGGTACAATATCCCCCTTTTTATAATCCCGTTTTTTTAAATTCCGTTTTTATAATCCTGTTTCTTATAATCCCGCTTTTTTATAATCCCGATTTTTAAGATCCCGTATATTATAATTCCGTTTTTTATAATCCCTTTTCTTATATTATTACCACGTATAAACAGTGAGGTATGCAAGCGGGGCCCTGCTTGGCATACTATAGGAGTTGGGATAGGTGCGAGGTGGGGTGTATGTAAAGTTTCTTTAGCACTTAACGAATCTGGATACTGTCCAACATGAAATCAATAAGTTTTAGCTACGTATTCTAAAAAAACACCGGATAAGCGGTATAAGACGGGATTTCAAAAAGCGGGATTACATATAATAGAACGGGATTTTGAATACACGGGATTTTAAAAAGCGGTATTTAAAAAAAAGGAATTATAGGGGACGGCATTTTAAAACTTTTTTTGCGGGATTATTGAAAAGCGGGATTTCGTTACGCTCCCAAATATTCTATATTATATATCAAAATATACTTTTAGCATTCGCTATATCAAAATATAGATTGTTCTCCATCTGTCAAGCCATGAACTGGATGATGATTTCGACTTCAATTGATTAAAAAATTTAGTTCTTGCCCCTTATAAAGGGTATCTAGCGTAAATTTTTCAACTTTAAATTGCGATTATCGAAATACTAGCGGGTTGAGGTAAGCAGGAAGGGTATAGTTCAAAGCGCAGGAGTTGCGGAATTGTTACTCGCTATGAGTTTTTGGTCGGGAGCACACCGCGCGTTTGCGGTGGAGCAATATTTGAAGTGCGGTGAATCATTGGCACGTGCGCGGCGCACTCATTTTAATATTTGACAACTACTATTTGATGGGCCGCGCACGTCGTGGGTACAAAGATTCAGGCAAGAAGGCACAATGGTCAATAGACCTATTCCTGGACCATCAACGTTAGCAACAACGCCAGAACATGTGTCTCAAGTTCGAAACGAAATTACTCGATATCCACGTAAATCGATAAGAAAGATTGTAGCCTCCACAGGAATAAATAAAATGCACGACTGGGTCGCACGAACTTGCTCCTATGTAATAGACTAAGAATATCAAAAATGAATGTTAGAGAAAAACTGTTCATAAGCATAAAAATTCATTTTTAAACGACTAAAACAACTTCTTTAGTATTTGGAGGTAAAAATAGAATGCCATGTGATTCAAGCAAATAAAGGTTCATGCAAGAACAAAAATTATAAGTCTCTGCAGTGGTTTCTTAAAAAATAAGCTTTTATACCTACACAATAATATTGAAACTGCTGGGGAGCCTTAACATACAAAAATTATCAAAATCGGTGGTATCGTTTTAGAGAAAATCAAAAACAAAAAAAATAATTCCAATGGGGGTACCAAAAATAACCATTTTTTCGAAATTTTTTTTCAACCATTACCTAGGCTAAACTAAAAGAAATTTGATGAATTTTTTTTTTTTTAAATCTGTGGGACAGTTTTTGAGAAAAATGACAAAGCACATTTCCATATTGATGGATATGGTAATAAACAAAATATGCGATACTGGTGCCCCAACAACCATAGAGAACGCCATCAAAAACGTTTACATAGTTTAAAAACGACAGTTTGGTGTGCCATTTCAGCGATTGGGTTGATTGGCCCTTACTTTTTTAACCAAGGTGAGACAGTCACTGCTCCGGTGTATTGCCTTATAATCAGGGGCGTATATAGCCTAGGGCTAAAAGGGTTACAGCCCGGGGCGGCAAGGCTGCTAGGGGCGTCTGGCGCTTGGCCAATTTTTATATATTTTTTTGAAGCGATTGAACTTTCAAAACATTCAAGCAGAAGGGCGCATGCCGCCCATAACAATTTCTAATTTACAATATTTTTGAGGGATAAACAAAAGATTCGATTTTTTGAGTTTTTCAAGAATGACAATTTTTTCAGTGCCGTGAGTGTCCGGCTGTGAGATAGTTCACTGTAACATGTCACTCACTTTATTCACCATTTACTATTCTTATTTTTTATGGATGATTTTTTATAATAAAAATTCATAATAAAAATATTTACAGACATGTACCTATTCTTTGGAACAAATTCCAATGAAACGAAAACATTATCTAGAAAAAAAAACACTTGTAGCTATGAAGCTCTACAAAAATGGGCTAGAACGGATCCTAATTTTTTGTTTCTAAGCCATCTATAAAAATTCCCTTTTTATTAAAAAAGAAATTATAAAAATCCATCAAGCCGGTTTCTAGATATAAGGCCGCAAACAAATTTTTAATCTTTATATACCTAGCAAATCATGCTTCAATTTTTTTTTAGTTTTGGCTGACTCGTGTCCCTATACACAAATACCCTTCCCTTCGTCAATGGTTTTGAACGACTTAAGAAACAATATAATGATTGTTTTTTGTACAATAGTTTATAATGATGGATAAATAAAAGGATATGCATTATTTTAAAAACTATTGGGGCAAAATTTTATTCGAATTAGTACGATGTTAAAACTGTTTTAGTATAATACTATAGGTTAAAAAAACGATTTTGCTAATTTTAATAAAATTTAGCATCATGTTATCTCTAACATTTTAGTAAAGTTAAAATCTTCGAATACCTATTTTATATTTTTAGTATCGTGCTTACTTGTCCCAATTGAAGTCCCTTGAGACAGAAATATTGTCTTAATTTACTCTTTACTCAAGCAATTCAATATTGTATCAAAAAAAATTCAAGGTGGTTGATACAGACGTTAAAACTGTGTCCAGGCTCTACGAGGCACTCAATCTTTGTGAGAAAAAAACGAGAATACTTTGATGTTTTTGAAGAGATGGGACCTCCGAAAATTACAAAATGGACCAAAAAAGAATCGTCAAGAGGAAAAAACGAGATGATGAGGGTCGCGAAGGGAGGTTCTTTTTTTGGTCGTGAAAATTTCAAAATAAATACCTTCATTCCTATTTGCGACTAATTATTGAGTGCGCTGAAGATAAGAAATTCATCCTATGAAATAAAAACAAATGGTTTTATTTTTTTATCTAAGCTTCATCACATGAGTGACGAAGAGTGTGTCTTACTTGAACATTTTCTGGAAGAGTGTGTCTTACTTAAACATTTTCTGGAGCAAAACAACTCTGAAAATATAAGTTTAAAGCAGCTTAACCTTCATATAAGAGAAAAAGAATTGATGGAAGCATTTTTATATGCTGAGGTTACTTTAAGAATAATATACTTGTGCACTGCAGTCGCAGTGACGAATTATAGTGCAGAAAGATCGTTTTCCGTATTGAAACGAATAAAAACCTATTTAAGGTCTCGCATTAGCGCCTTAATAGTTTAGCTTTATTTATTATAGAAGCTGAACTGACAAAAAATTTAGACAACGAATCTATTGTTAATGAATTTTGTAATGAATATACACACAAAAAAAAATTGAAAACATCGAATACTATGCATTTTGTGTTTTTTTTATTATTATTTTTTATTACTTTATTTTCATTGTTCTAAAGGGCGGCAAAATTTATCAGCCCGGGACGCCAAATCCTTAAATACGCCTGTGCGTATGATTGATGAGTTTCTGTTACCGCAATTGCAGCTGGGGTACACGCGCACAGCTAGGATGTCGATGGAAAGGCCAAGGACAGTTTTTCCGTATAAACTGATCAGCAATTACGGAGACATTCCATGGTCGCCTCGGTCGCCAGATATCACACTTTGCGGTTTTTTTTAATGGGGATACCTCAAATTAAAGGTTTACAATAACAATCCCCCGACAATTTCCTTACAGGAAAATATTCGCCATGAAATTCAAAGCATTACTCCAGCGCTTTGCCGTCGCGTAATCGCAAATGTAGGGGTCCGATTGCAAGAGTGCATTGAAAAAAACGGACATCATTTGGATGATATCGTTTTTAAAAAATAAAATCCGCATTGCTATTCTGCATTTAACTGAAATAAAAATAAATAAAAACGATATAGTTTTTTTTTATATTGAATTTTAAAGTTGAAAATATTCCGCTGGATACCCTTTATTTACTTTAACAATTTCCATTATAAGGTGGGAAATGATGTCAATCGGTTTATAACAGCGATCTTAAAGTCTAACAACACCGCATCTAATAACCAGACAAATAAACGAAAATGCGATGAATTAGACACAACCTTACCTCAACCTCCAAATAAGAAATCATCCGAGGTGCCGAACTCATTGATCTCAAATGATACTCGTACAAATAAACAACATACACCTCCATCGATAATTCCAGTTACCACTGTTGCAATGGCCTCAATATCAACTCCTCCAATCATTTCATCCCCATCAGCTTCAACATCATTATCATCATCATCATCATTATCATCATCATCATCATCATCATCCTCATCATCATCATCATCATCATCATCATCATCATCATCATCATCATCATCATCATCATCATCATCATCATCATCATCATCATCATCATCATCATCGTCATCAACCTCTTCGTTACCACTTCAAATGGACTCTGCAAACAACAACAACGAAATTATATCGCCAATTATATTCCGGGCTTAAAGTAGTAGAGGGGCAAAAAGTGTTGTTTCTTTCTAAACTATCACCGTCAACTAATGCCCTTGATATCAAAAATTATCTTAAAGAAAAAGTGGGATCATCGTTCTTTGGTGTGGAGAAAATTCTTCACAGAAACTACACTAAATATTCCTCTTTTAAAATACGTGTTCCGGAAGAATTCTTTTTGCGATCAGGACCTCAATTACGGGCTACCTGATAGATGACTTTCGATCCACAGGTGTCGAAGCTCTATGTATCAAAATCAAGTTGGAATCTGGTCATTTATTTATCATCTCCGCGTATATAGCTCCAAGTTCAAACAATGACGCTTATGAAAAGTTAAATGACTGCATAGAAAATATTTATGTGCTTATGGAACCCGAAGATGAAATTTTGATCGTAGGTGACTTTAATCTACCAAACCTTAATTGGACAAAAATTGATGACGATAACTTCCATGTTCCGATAAATGCGTCAAGCCTTAATGAACTTACATTTATAGATGGTATGTCTTCGTGTGGTTTGAGTCAATTCAATGGATTGAGAAATCGTTTTGGAAAAATTCTTGACTTAGTGTTTTTCGCCGATACAATTAACAACGAAATTGCTGTTTTAACTGCTACTGTAAAATTAATTGACGAAGATCGACATCATCCTGCTTTAGATATTTCACTAGGTTTAAACATGTCTTCTCCTTACAATAACAATAATAACAACAAACTTGAATTTGACTTTTCTAAATGTAATTTTGTTGATCTTTTTGATATGTTAATAACTGTAAATTATTGGAATCAATTATTTTGTAATTGCAATATTGATGATATGTGTAATAATTTTTATAGAACTCTTTTTAACTGCTTTTACGAAACTATTCCTTTAAAAAGAACACGTTTTGCTTCAAATGCACCACCATGGTTTGATATGCGTATTAAAAACTTAAAAAATAAAAGGAACAAAGCTTGGGTAAATTATAATATAACTAGAACTGACGATGATTGTAGAACTTTCTTAATTCTAAAACAACTTTTCACTGATTATTCTAACACTTTTTATGACGATAACATTTGTAAAATAGAACATGGTATTAAATCTAATCCAGATAGTTTCTGGAATTTCGTTAATAATAAAAGGAAAACGTGTGGCTATTCGAATTCGATGTCAAATAATTCATCAACTAGTCATGATCCAAAGGTTATTGCAAACATGTTTGCTGACCAATTCAAAGAAGCATTTGAAGAATCAGAATTTAATCATTCCTCTTCTTTTTCTTCTTCTTTCGACAGTTTTACTCATTTAAACGCAATTAATTTTGAAATAAGTGAAGATACAGTCGCTCAACAAATATTAAATCTCGATGAGTGCTTTATTCCAGGCCCCGATGGTGTTCCATCTTATATATTAAAAAAATGTGCTTCTTATTTGTCGTATCCGTTACATATTCTCTTCAATTCATCCTTAAAAAGTTCAATTTTTCCTATTATCTGGAAAAGTTCATTATTATTATTCCTATACATAAAAAAGGTCCTAAGAATGAAACAATGAACTATAGACCCATTGCTAAACTATCTGTGATACCTAAACTGTTTGAGTCAATTGTGAGTAATGTTCTTTCTTTTCATTGTAGTTCTATTATTTGTGATAGCCAGCATGGCTTTGTCAAAAAGAGATCCACTGTTACTAATTTATTTAACTTCGTTTCCTTTTGTCTAGATGTTTTTGAAAAACGCGGGCAAGTTGATTGTGTATTTACTGACTTTAGTAAAGCCTTTGACAAGTTATGTCACAATACACTAATTTTAAAATTAAACCATCTAGGATTTAATAACAATTTTATAAATTGGGTTTCTTCATACTTAAAAAACCGTCGTTATTCTGTCTTGTTTCGTAATGAAAGTTCAAGTCAATTTGTTGTCAATTCTGGCGTCCCTCAGGGCAGCCACTTAGGTCCTATTTTATTTGTTTTATTTATTAATGACTTGGTTTCAAACTTAAAAAACTCGTCTGTCCTTGTTTATGCTGATGACATTAAGCTTTTCAAAAGTATAAAATCCTCCTCTGACTGTTTATTACTACAAGAAGACTTAACAATATTTAGGGAATGGTGCAATAAAAACCGACTTGTTTTAAATGTTGACAAATGTAAAACCATGAGTTTTACACGTAAAAAATTTCCGTTTTTGTACAACTATACGTTTGATTCTTGTCCGTTATGTAAGGTTTCTGTGTTTTCTGATTTAGGTATTATTCTAGATCCCAAATTAGCATTTAATGATCATTTAAATTATATAATTAAAAAAGCCAATAGGGTTCTTGGATTCATTAAAAGATTCGGTCGTGATTTTCAGGACCCTTATGTTCTTAAACTTCTATTTATTTCGTTTGTTAGACCAATTCTAGAATACGGCTATGTGGTATGGTCACCTTATTACTCAATACATGTTACAAGAATTGAAGCGATCCAAAAAAGGTTTCTGCGTTTCTGTCTTCGGTCTCTTCCATGGTCAAGGGAAAATCTACTTCCCCCTTATTCTCAAAGACTAGCTTTGATCAGCCTTCCTTCTTTGACTAACCACAGAAAGTTTTTACAATTTTGTTTTATTGTTGGGATTATTAATGGTTCGATATCATTACCATCAGTTCTAAGTAAATTAAATTTCAGTTTCAGCCGTTCATGTTTAAGGCGACAGCAACCTATTATTCAAATATTTAGCAGATCAAACTATGGTGTATGTAGCCCCCTCAATCAATTAATTACAATTTATAACGAATTTCAATTTTGTTTAGAATCTGTAAATGATAACATAAAATGTAAAAAATTTAAACTTATCTTTTTCAACAATATTGAATAATAAATATAAATTATGATATTAGATTATATTAGATTATAAGAACTATTTCAATATTGTTAACGTTAGATTTTAACGAATTAAATAAATAAGAATAAATCTCTGACAGAAGGAGTAAAATAAAGTACAGAAACCTTAAAAAAAAACTTGTAGGATTTAACTATTTTCATTCGCATTAGGGGCGGTAACATTCTGAAATATGTTTGACAAGAATGGCATGATTTTGATAAGGTGAACGCTGCATCTAGTTGCTTGTCAAACAAAAAATGTTTTGACATTTTCGCTGCATGACAAGCATATTTGAGAATGTGAACGATACCTATCACTCTGCAAGCATGTTTGCGAGAGACGTACTCGTATGTAGTGGCGAGGTTAAGCCAGATATAAATTGTTCAAACGCAAAATAAACTATTTTAGTTTTTATTTTCTTAAAAAAAATATTTTCTGAGGTTTGAACCTCTTTATTCAACATTTACTTAATAACTGAACATTACAAAAATACTTTACTCGTACTCTTATCACATCACATCACATGTTCCTACGAATCTTTCCCACAGCTACGTGATGGAATGCAGTAGCTTCGGATGTCTCCCACAGGTGGATTCTAATTTCCTCCATGCTACGTGATGGAATATAGTAGCATCTTCTTGTCAGGCGCATTGTCAGCAATCTCGATCGTGGGAGATCATTCCCATAAATCATTTAATGCTGACTTCTTTGTTGTTAACTTGCATAACAAACACGTGCAAGTCTATTAGTAAATTCGGCTTGAAGTTGGATATACACACATCAAGCATGAGTCTTCAATCTTTTATTTTTACATTGACGGAGTAAAACGAACTTTTTGCTTTGTGAGTTTTTTTTTCGGCAAAATTGTGTTTTTACGAATTTTTTTGAGATTTTTAAAATTTTATCGTTTTATTTTGCCTGTCCATTTCATCATACAATTTTTGTTTACTGTTTTAATATTTGAATCAGTGCTTATGTTGTACTGTGTTCTCCTCTTTTCAACGTACATACATACACTATTTCAATGCAGTACGCTAGATTGAAGAAAAATCAAAAGATTTTGATTTTTCTTCATGCCTACATCCAATCTATACGTGTGACTTTTTTCCTAATACACTAACACGTGCCTGTCATGCACTTAAACTGGCTTTAAACGTAATTGCTGAGGTTGAGAAACATGCGGAGTTATCTTTGATTCTTCTTTCTGGTTTCCTTTATTTCTCGAGTATGTTTCATTTTATATTTGGTGTTCGCTCAGTGCGAAGAGATAACTCCTTTTCGCTCGAACAAAGTTAACTTATAGTAAAAATCGCTTTGTTTAAAAGCACCCACACAATCGAAAGAAAGCGAAAAGAGAAACAGAGATTAAAAATCGGTTTTGTGTAAAAACAGTCTATTTTCTATCAGATAACATCTCTGTTTGAATATACTCGTAAGTGTACAAATGTACTGATGTCTCAAACAACATCCCTGTTTAAACATAAGTCAAACAAACCTTACGTTACGTAGCGGAGTGGTGCTTTCTTTTTCTTACAATATTTTAATTGGTTTTTTCCTTTACTTTGAGACTCTACTACAGACACGTCAAAATATGTCTGAGAAGTTAGTTCAATTCCAGTGTGAACACTGTTTTGAAATTAAAGTCCGATCTAAGAATGTTAATTTTCCCGCTGGTAGTCACTTCAACCTAACTTAATCCAATCATGACGCAACTTTAAGTTATTAAAATTTCCCGCATAGTAACGGCCATCTTGGTTTCAAATATTTTTTTTGTCTGTGAATAAATTTAATCGATTCTAAGTTATCCAATGAAATCCAAGTTAATTATCAAAAATATAGCCGAATTCATCAATTTTTGATTATTGACTATTGAAACGAATACAAAATTTCATAAATTCAATCAGGCACTTAATAATACACACACCTACTTGATACTAAAGTTTTGTCCCCAATTTCTGCATTTCTGCACAGCCAAAAGGCCAACAAACAGAGCTTCCTCTTTATATTAATATTTATTGCCAGAAATTGCCATCGCGTCTTCGAGTTGCTCTTCAAAAAGTTTTAAAGCAAAACTTTCCGGTCATTGAGACGAGTGGCAGCAATGAAACAACCATTCAACCACTACAACAATTTGAAATGATGCCCTTACCCATTTTGCATATTATTTGAGTTCTTTCCTCTTTTCAGGTTTTTTTTTATTTTTTACTCGTATTTTCATTTTTATTTTATTTGATAGCCATAACTAGATCCAAGCCTCAGATGAAAAGTTTTTCCTTCGCCTGCCGTCAAGGCTCAAGAGTGTAGGCGGAGGAGAAGCACTCGAGAGTAGGTGATGACCGAGAAAAGAATCTGATGCCAAACGAAACGGCAAAGTTTCCATCTGTTTTCGTAAAAGTTCTGCAAAGAATAGCAATCGAAGTCAACACCACCCACCCACAATCGTCATCGGCAAATATAAATCTGCCCATCTGCTGATACCAAAGCGAACATAGGGATTCATTTTAACTTGCGATATAGTTGCTGTGGGGTTAGTTTTGGGTTCGTAAGAAAATTGTGAATTTAAACCGAAAGATGTTGAAGAAAAGTAACCAATATTGGTCCAACAATACGGCCTGTCGGTCTTTTTAACCATCTGCAACATGAAGTACTACTTTTTCTGTTTTGTAGTTTGTAGATGTGTCCTAGAGCTTAGAATTGATTTTCTAGATTCGAAATTCTTGTGAACGTCTGAGCGTGTTTTGGAAGAATTTCGACAGAACCAAATGTCAATCGAATATTTCCGCTGCAGTTGGAAAACAGGTTAGATAAATTAAATAAAAAAAAATATTAAATTTTTGATTGATTTTGAGCACACAAAAAAGCAATTACATGCGACCCAATCGTCGACTTTAAATTTGTAACACAGGAATGTTCGTTTTTCAGGAATAAAATATTTCAAAGATAAAGAGAAATAGATCGTGAAAGTGAATGCTTACGATGAAGTTATCATGTCAGAGGCAATAAATTGGTGTCAGCACCAACGGAGTGACTTGGTTTGGCATGCGGCCTAAGGGTTGTGAGCTGTAAGACTTGAAGTTAGAGTGAGTAAAGCCCGCGAATATCGGTTGGATAAAAATCAAAAAATAATAAAAGAAAAACACTCTCAACGTGTTGATGGGTCTGAGAAAGTTTCAGAATAAATAAAGCGATAGGTTCGAGTATGGGTATGGTTTGCAACAAATGGAAACACTTTGATTTTATTTTTACTCCCTTAAATGGTGAAGGGATATAAAATTGAATGTCGGTATTATCAGAATGTTTCATTGAAATGTTATTAAATGGCTAACAAAGAGGCCGGTCTTAGGAAACAAATATATTTGACTTTATTGTTGCTGATCCTTTTTAGGTCTCAAGGACTTAAGGCTTTACCTGTTCTAGGTGTTCTATTGTTTCAAATGTACTCAGATTTATGTCTGTTGACACATTTTTCACTCAGAATGATCAGCAAATTTTATTTGATGTGCATTGAAATTGGTTTGAATTTTTTTAACGGAAGAAGGAACAAATCTCTCAAGTAGTGCGGTTGGCAAATTGACGAAATTCGATTTAGAAAATACAAAGCGACGAACATTTTCTTGGAAATGTCTCAGCAAATAAAAATAACCTAAAATTATTTGGAAAGCTTGGTGCTCCTTTTTCGTATGACATCTCAGATTAACAAATTTACGAGTAGTTTAACTTCCTATTTATTGTTCAGGGTTTTTTTTACCAATATTCAATGTTTTCGATAAAGCCTTGAAAAAAATTTAAAACTCGTTAAAGATCAGATGCAAATGAATGAACCTGATGATATTCAAAGGACAACTAACAGTTTGAAATACCTTGTTTTCACAAATATGGCTTTTTCTATATAAAGGCGTTTTCAATTGGCGCTGATATATTTTGGTAGCCGTGGGTGGTCTGGGACATCATCACTATGACAAACTACAGGATTGATGAACACGTCCAAATGATAAAACTGAGTGTTCGTTAGAGCAACCATGGCGACTCATTACAGTAAAGAGAGAACTTTTCAACGTTTGGTGGCCAAATTTGAGATGCTCGGTTCAGCTAATCAATCCTGGTTCACGAGCATCGCTGACGTTAGTGAGAGTGTGTAGCAGAACCTGATTCTCGCCACGCAAAAAAACTCAGCCTTTCGCAGACTTTAACTTCGCTAATTTTGAATCGGAACTACATCCGTACAAGATCCAACTAACCCAGGAGCTCAAAGTTTATAGCCATATATGTTATATATAACGCTGTTTTAACATGTAAAATTACCGTATATGGAACGACTCCGATCCACACAACCACACAAGGTTCGCCATGTTACAAAGCATCCTCAAAAAGTTATTGTCGGTGGGGACTTTTGGCCGGCAGGGTCACTGATCCGTACTTTTTTGAAAACGACGTTGGTGTCATTGACGAACGAAAGTGGCAGGTCTATGCCAATAATCCACAGTAAACCTTAAGTTGTGTTATGACCATCGCTCTGATTGAGCCAGATCTATGCAAAAGTTTCATTAAAAATTTAACCACTGTTGCTTCACAACATAATAAAAGATTTTTATTTATTTTTATTATTTATTATTTATTTTATATAAAACTTAACTTAAACCTACTTAAAATTAAATTAGATTAATGCTAAAACAAAAAATACGTCCTTTACCGGCGAGAAATAAATGAAACTTGTCAAATGTCAAAACTTAATGTATAATCTAATATATTGGTCCTTGTTTTTGACATTCGAATAATTATCTTTTAACAACCACTTTCATTTTTATAATGGCCGAATTAAATAATATAGTTAAATAGAATAGAATAGAATAGAATAGAATAGAATAGAATAGAATAGAATAGAATAGAATAGAATAGAATAGAATAGAATAGAATAGAATAGAATAGAATAGAATAGAATAGAATAGAATAGAATAGAATAGAATAGAATAGAATAGAATAGAATAGAATAGAATAGAATAGAATAGAATAGAATAGAATAGAATAGAATAGAATAGAATAGAATAGAATAGAATAGAATAGAATAGAATAGAATAGAATAGAATAGAATAGAATAGAATAGAATAGAATAGAACTTTGAGAATGTATAAAACTATTATGTAAAATGAATTATTCATCATAAAAGGTTATTGAACTTTATTATGTAAAATATATAGCACAGCTGATTGAAACTAGAACAATGACACCGAGGCAAAAATTTTTCAGTCAGCAGATTAAAAATCACTTCAATTTTGAATGTTCGGCAATAATGTAATTATTATAACGTAAAAGAGAGTTTTTTATTTTCAAGTATAAAAAAAGGAATTGATATATTATTAACTAGCGTACCCGTGCGGGAACTCCCGCAGGCAATTTTTTTTTTTCAACTGAAGTTTTTCAAAATAAATCATTTGTGTGTAAAAGTTTCTGTAGATTCGCGTACGAATTATTTTTATTTAACGTATGTATGCATGTACCTGGATTAAAACAAAACAGCAAACCAATAAATCCAATCAAGTCCTTTTCTTAAAGGTAATGAAGCCAAGCGAAGGATATTTTGAAAAAACTAACAAACAATGAGCAAATCAATCACGTACGTATGTAACTATCCTATAACAATGTATGTAGTTAAACCTGTAGGCACATAAAGTTTAACTTACCTTAAAATAGTTTAAATTCAAAGACACACAAATATTTGTCAATTTTTTTTTGTTTTTAATTCGGAGAATTTTATTTTTGTTTTATATTTTTTTTAAACTTTTTTGAGTGTTTTTATCTTTAATGCTTAGGTAAATTAATCAAACAATGCCCCTCCTCTGGGCCCGCACCACCAAAGTATGGCATTTCAATGCAACTACTTATGTATATGTACTACATTTCAGTGCAATACGAAGATTGAAGTAGAGATAAATAATTTTGGGGTGTTTCGACCACCCAATGCCCCTCCACTGATAATAAAAAAAAGTAGCCTATACGGTAATCCAGACTATAACTTTTTTGTGTGTTAAATTTTATCAAGATCCATTCAGTTGTTCAAGCGTTATTGAGTAACAAACATCCATACATCGTAACATTCACATTTATAATATTAGTAGGATTGGCTACGTCTTGGTGAAAATAATAATTCATTTAAAATTTATTTTGACTTTAACCTGGGAGTCAAAACAACCACCAATTAGACACTCGGATCCGTGCCACTTTAATAAGTCGAAGCGGGCATTTGAACGATATCAAATTAGGAATAAGTGGGTTTTTCAAATTAAAAAGAAGACAAATTTTTTAATCCCTCACTCACAGTTTGTTTTATTCTATTTTAAAATCTATCCGCCCTTAAAGAAAAACCATCTATCTTTAGATTTTCGTTCAAAACATTATAAGACCCATATTTAACAAAAATTTTTATTAGATGTATTTCAAATAAAAAATAAATGTACCCCTTATTAGAGAAAATTGCACAAAATTATTTTCCTAAATTTATGTACATAAATATATTGTTTTCCAATAGGCATTATTGAACTTTGACAAGTGATTGCGGCCATATTGTTGAAGCTAGTTCTGTCAAATTGATTATCATTTATCAAGGAATTCTTTTTAAATAAACATGAAAAATTATATTGTTCAACAACATTTGCAATTATTTAATTGTTTTATGAAATTGGCCGCGTAGCCTCAGATAATAACGCTTCCTTCTACGTGTCTAACAGTTTGTACTACGGGTACACCAGGATTACCAAATAACTGCAATAAAAAAAACTTGTTTCAAAAGTTCAAAGAACAATAAGTAAATTTGCCAACTGTGAACAACTATTAATCTTTACAAATATGGGGCTTCAGTATGATGCTTACTTCAAAATTTGATTCATCTGTGCACAAGACGTTAGGTTAGATTAGACCAATCCACTTCGGTAAAATGTTGGTATGTTTATGCCCGTTATAGATTTTTTTTCTGAAAGCCATGGCCTTGTCCTTGCCTTGCAGTCTTTAAGACAACCTTCTACGAGTCTTCTATTAACGTTTCTTCTGGAGATTTTTTCCAAACTGTTCCGTTACGTCAGCAAACAGTCTGTTGAATGGACGTTCTCTATGACCTAGAAATGAAATAGATCTAACAAATTAATTAAAAACAGTAACTGATTTATCAATAATAAAAAGATTTGATTTTGTCAATGATCACAGACTAATACGAGCAAATATAATTATTAACCTTACAACATTGAACAGAAACAAGCAAAAACAATGCCAAGGACAATCTCCGATGATAAGATACATAACTACATATGAGTCTAGAAAGGAAAATACAGGAAAATTTCACCACAAGTAACTCAGATCAAAATATCCAAAATATGTATGACTCACTGAAAAATATAACTAAGAACTCAGAAAACAAAATCATCAAAAACCGATAAATTTTCATATACAAAATATACTGAAAGGCACTAAATCTATAAAAAAGACAAAAAGTTTTTTAAATAATGAGAAAGACTGGATTATATGGCTAAAATACCAAAACAAAGAGCTGTAAGAAAGAATCGATTTAAAAAAACTGCCACAAATTTTTTCGAATCATTGTTCAGATAAACAGAATCACCCAACTTTGACATAAATAACTCCCAAAATAACCACGAAAATTTAAGCGATTATGACCATAAAACATTTTAAACACCGATCTCAGAACCACAGGACATCGAAAAATCAATTGAAAACTTCAAAATGAAAAAAGTGTGGGCAACGATGGGATAGAAGAAATATTAAAAACACAAAATATACCCAATCAATGGGAAAAAAGCACAATTCTGCTTATATATAAAAAAGGACCAAGGGATGATGTAAACAACTACATACCCATAAGTATAATTTCTACAAATTACAAACTTTTTTCAAAGGTTATATTGTAAGCAGTTAAATTTTGCTTAATACAAAACTAAAACAATATTCGGTTAAATAAATAAAAGGTCTTTCCTCGTCAACAGATCAACAGCAACTGATCTTTATTTTATTCTCTCAATATATTCTTTTACCTAACCGGTAGTCTCTATTAAATACAATCATTATATCTTTTTTCCTTTATATCTTCTTTCTGAACATTCATTTGTTTTTCTTTATTCTTTCTCTTGGAAGTGTGGCCACAATGTATCGAAAAACAAAACAGGCATTAAATGAAAAACAACCTAGGGAACAAGCAGGATTTAGAGAAGTGTACTCGACAACAGATCACCTGCAAACAACAAACCAACTAATCCAAAAATTTAACGAGTATAAAAAGCCGCTCTGCTTTCTTTTCATAGATTTAACTGAGGCATTCGATACAGTGGAACATGATAGCATATGGAAAAAACAGCTCCAGAAAAAACATAAAATTCATCCAGCCTACATTCAAACTCTCAAAAACATATACAAAATCATTAAAGCAAGAATAAAAACTGAAAAAAACGGATGTGAATTTTGAATCAACCGTGGAATGCGCCAAGGAGACCCAATGTCACCACCTTTATTTTCAGCAGTTTTAATTCAAAAGCTATATTGGAAACATAAATACAGTATCAAAATATGTAGACAAACTCTAAACAACTTAAGATTTGCTGACAATATCGTCCTTATCTCGGATACTGCCAGCCACATCCAATCGTTGATCAACGAACTTACTATTGAAAGTAAAAAACATGGTCTCATAATAAACTTATCAAAAAAGAAAGCTATGAGAAACCACGTAGAAATTCCGATATACTTAGAAAGTGAAGAAATCGAGTATGTGGAAGAATTATATGTATGTATTTATTTACAACAAATGAAACAATCAAGAAGAGAAGGAAGTAAATAGGTGGATTTCAAATAGTTGGAAACAATATTGAAGTATAAAACAAATATTAGACAGCAATTAAAGCAATCAAACTCGAAAGTTAATACTTGACTCAACTAAATACCATTTACCACAAGCTTACTAAGAATCTGTCAGACGAAAATAGAACGCAAAATACTCAATATAACACTATCTCAAAAAATTCCAAATGAGGAAATAAGAAGGCAAACAAATATGTATAACAGATATAGTAAAAAGTGCTAAGCGGTTGAAATGGAGTTGGTCTGGTCATATTTGAAGAATTCAAGATCAGCGATGGGTAAAACTAACAACAAAGTGGAAACCTGATGGAAAAAGATCTGCTGGGTGACCAAGGAAAAGATTTTACCCTTGAGCCCAACTTCGGCCATATTGTGATGTACAGAGTTTCTTCTTTTACCCGTACTACGCGAATGTGGAATGCCTTACCACGCTCTATCTTTCCCTGTCATTGCAATGTTCAAGAATTCAAAACCAATGTACACCGACACCTCCTTTCTAACCACTCTCTTTTTTCTTAATGCTCACCCTGTGTCTCTGGCATATTAGGAGTATAAAAAGACCTTTGAGTGTGCGCTAATTATAAAAAAATTCTTCAAATTTACAAGATTAAACGATGACGTCCTTTTTCTGTGGAAAATAGAACTTGCGGATTAAGTTGGAAAAAAATCTAGAAGACATCTTCAAGAGATATGTCGTAGCCAGGGTAGCTAAATTTATTTAAAATTCTTATTCGGTTTATTCTATGAGGATCTGGAATCTTACGCAGTCATATTTCTTCAAAGATGATGGCGGTCATTGAACCACTTGGGCGTCAACATTTGTAGCCGATTTATGTATGTGCGCCATATCCTCGATCAAATGATATAGAAAACTTCCAAATGGCGGTTCATTCGGGCCATACTCAAGGACCATTTGTTCGAAGTCATTGTTAATCACTGACTAAAGTTCGCCATTTGGTCCCAAGGTGAAGGAGGCATAAATAAATACTTCTACATTTATAATATTGGTAAAAAACAATAGCGGAATGCAGGTTAGAAAGCAATGACTAGGATTTCAAAAAGCATATGTATCATCAAAACTAAGTTCAAAGAGGCCAAGTTCAGAGATGGATACAAATTAACCAATAAGTAATCAAGCAATTTAAAGATCATGTACCTACTTAAGCATGCCACCTATGAGCTTATGTTTGTGGTAATAGTTTTCAAAAAAAAAAAAATGCCCTCTTTCATTCATTCATACACATAAACTAATCTCCAAATAAAGCCATAATTCAAAAACTAATTTCCATAAACTGCCAGCGAAACACCATCGGACACTCCTATAGGGCAAACATTTAAATTAAAAACAATAAATACCAAAACGCAATCTAAACTCCACAAAAACTTCTCCACCCATCGCTGGGTCATTGTGTCTTCTCGCTCTCATATCCTGTGTTGTCGTCGTATCCAATACACACAACAACTACTCGCCGGGATCGTTTTAGAAAATTAACAAAATTTTTCCGCAAGTTATCTGAGCGACTTTCATAGCAGATACGCTTATAGAATTGGGTCGCATCCGCAGAGCTAATTTCATTGTCTGCAACAAATGAAACAACGGTACAGCAAAAAACTAAGTAGAGAAAAAACTTTTTGTATCACCAAATGCAATTACATTACCCTAAGGACGATGGAAATCCAAGCAACAAATTACTTCCACCAATGTAACAAGGAAATAACAATGGTCCAAGAAGGACGACAACTACGACGCCAAATTCGGTAAAGGATATTTCTGTATGTGTGTGCTAAGTCTCTCGATAACACTATAGCGAAAATTCAAACTTTAGAAATTTCCCTAAGGACACGCGTTGTACTGCTACTTCAGTTCTTCTGCTCCTGCATGTGTTCGAAGTTTGTTCAAATATTATGCAAAGGACGGAAATACGAGTACTAAAAAAAGCAGCACTTCTTGCATCCTAAGCTGAAATTTCCTAATTTCGAAATCCGCACTATTGAAGGGACACACTCGTTATGCATATATGCAAGTACAAATAATATTATGACTAGGTGGACCAACTCGGTTTCCTGGACTTATTGAATTTACAAATCGGTTTTGGGGTGTCAATTCGATTGCACATAAAGGACATTGTCATATGAAAATTTGCAAACTTCCAAGCAAACTTCAAACCTATATATTGGTATTTCTAAAAGTTTTCGTCATATGGCACGTACGATGGGATGAGAGAGCAAGGTTATCATTTTCAATTGTGAATCGTCCTAGTCAACATATATTGGTGTTTCAAATAAAACTCGTCCCGGCTACACAGGACACCGAGAATTTAAGTGAAACTGTTTTATCTTCCTGCCAAGATAGTTGACATAGGGTTATCTGTTGCAGAGGATATGCCTTTTAGCTGTGAATATGAATTTTTGTCAGGAGATACTAGACGTATGAGAGTACATATTTGTACGTTTGTGAAGGAAAAAGAAGAAGTTTGAGGCATTTGTATTATCGGCTGGACTGACCGTTGGAATTGACACATGGTTAATATCAAGTGCTTTCATCTTTCTCTAAAAAAGGTTGTACGACTTATTAGGCATCCGACAGTTGATGCACCAAAATTGAAGAAATCCCACTGCCTACGGTTGCATTCTCAATTTCACGAAAAAGATATATTTTCTTCGAGGAGAGCAAGGCCGTACATGGCAATATATGTTAGGGGGGTCTGATATTTAAAAATCAGCAAAAATATAAAAATATTTATTTTCAAAATGCGTTTTTTTATTCAACCAGTATACGAATTAGGAGAGCTTTTTAACCTAAGGCGAAATCTGCCTGCTTACTTGCCCAAACCCACTTTTCTTATACAAATTTTAGTCCAAGGCATATCGAAGTTCATAATAAAATAAAAAGGTGGAAAAAGTCGCATGAACTTGCTTTTATTTTTAAGATATTGAGATTTAAAAAAAAAATGTTCTTTAAAATTGACATGGAAATTCAGTTTTTGAAAGGCTGTTGTTTCCGTTTTTAATACACCGTATTTTCAAAAAAAAAAAAACTTCTTAAAAACCCATAAATATATGTATTGTCTTAAAGTTTGGATATTAGTAAGTTATTTATAAATTTGAAGTTTTTCTTAATAAATTATAAGAACATTGTAAAATGTAGCGATATCTTTTCAAAGGGTGGACTAAATACAAATTTCTTCTTAAAAATGCAATAAAACGAAATGTTTTTCCACGTATGATGGTTTTCGCGTCCTGCGCCTTCAATTACTGAGTCAATTGGACCTTGTAGGCGAATAATCCAAAATCTGTGTGCAGAATTCTCCTCAGACTAGTGCGTGAAATTTTGAGCTGTTGAGATCGATGGCCAGTTTATGTTCTTGAATTTAGTCTCACAATCTCGGCTACAGCAGCCACATTCTCTTCTGTGCACACCTTACGACGACGGCGCGGACCATGAGTGTTGTCCACTAGCACGTCAGTCTCACGAACTTTTTGCACAAACTTGCGTACAGCGCGGTGGGAGCTTCGTTTCGGACAAAACTTCATTGCTCAAAATGTTTGTCACTTGTGGAACTTTCATTGTTTTTATTCTCAATGCTCACTAATTATTTATTTCAATACGTTAATGCTAACGTTAAACTTACAATATTTATTAAAATCTCAAATTTATCTATAAACAGAGTTTTATCGATTTTGAGCATAGAAATTATTTTTAAAGAGTTCGGATTTGAGATTTACATTTGTAGATTCAATAAGAAAAGAGAATTTATTAAAAATATTTATTAACTGGTTAAGAGGACTATAAGCGCAATAGTTTGATCTGCTAAAAATAGTACAAATTGGTAAATTTCTTCTTAAACTAGAACGACTTATATTGAAATTTAATCGACAAAGAACCGATGAAGATGATATAGATCCATTCGTTACTCCAGTTATGGAACAGAACTGCAAATATTCTCCATGAACAGAAAGAGATAGGATGTTTATCAACTGAAGTCTATGAGCGTATGGGGGTAATATAACTCTATCTGACCAATGGAAAAAACGCAGGGCAAATCTTAAAAATCTTCTTTAAATACTCGTAATTTCTATTCTATTTATGTGAATAGAGTAGTATGGTGCCCATACTACACATCCATACTCAAGAATTATAACATATGGATCACGAAATGAATGATAATTTTGAGTCTAATAAGATTCCGAGATCGGAGAAACTAGACACTCTACATAAATGTGATGAATTCAACAGGTAGTCAAATATAAATAAATTACGTTTGCGTGTAAAACACATAGTCTTACACTTGTCAATATTTAAAAACAAACAGTTATTATTGCACCATTCATAAAATCTCCGAAGGTCGTCTTGTAGTTGTTCACAATCCGCAATGGAGTTAATTGTTCGAAAAATTTTCACGTCATCAACATAGATTAAAGCCATAGAATGTTTTAATATAGGGGGAAGATCATTTATAAATAAAACAAATAGGAAAGGGCCAAGATGACTCCCTTGAGGTACACCGGAATTAACTTTAAATTGACACGAACGGTTATTTCTGAATATTACACTATAAAATCTATATTTGAGATATGAAGATATCCACAAAACAAAACAATGGTTAAATCCAATATTCCTTAATTTATCTAATAGGATTTTGTGATTGAATTTGTCAAAGGCTTTACTAAAGTCAGTAAAGATGCAATCTACTTGAGAGTGTTTTTCAAACGCATCTAGACAAAAGGTAGAGAATTGTAATAAATTTGTGACTGTGGATTTTTTCTTTACAAAACCATGTTGATTTTCACATATAATAGATGAACAATTAAAAGCAAGTATGTCACAGCCCCGAGATTCGAACAGTTTGGGGATAGCAGATAATTTCGCAATAGGACGATAATTTGTTATTAAATTCTTTAGGCCTTTTTTATGTATTGGCGTTAAATATGAATTTTATCAAAGAGCAGGAAATTTCGAACTTCTAATCGACTCGTTAAAAGAACATAATATAACGGATAAGATATGTAAGACACACATTTTTTTAATATAGATGATGGAACACCGTCCGGGCCAGGACTAAAACATTCATCAAGTTTCAAAATATTGTCGTGTATAGAAGCTTCTGTAATCTAAAAATTTATAAAATTAAGATGAGTGTATTGTTGAGTATAAGAAGGAATGGAAGAAGAAGTATTCGAAGAAAAGTCTTCAAAGGCACTCTTAAAATAATCAGCAAACATATTAGATATCGTTTCTGGATCATGACTTGAAGAATTTTGATAGTTCATACTAACTGGGTAACCATCAGATTTCCTTTTATTATTGACATACTTCCAAAATTTCTGTGGATCATCTTTAAGCTCACATTCAGTGTTTGAAATAAAATCAGAGTAAAGTAGATTTGAATAGTTTATAAAGTCGATTTGCAGTTCTTGATATTCTCGAAATGTCTCTTCAGTCTTCGATAGATTAAATTTCAACCAGGCTTTATTTCTTTTATTTTTCAATTTTTTTATGTGCGAATCAAACCATGGCGGTATATTATTTAAACATTTTGCTTTGCGAAATGGGATGGTATCTAAAAAATAATCAAACAAAATTTCATAAAATCGCAAAATCATTTCATCTAAGCTCAAATTTGAAAATAAATCATCCCAATTTGTCTCCATTAATAATATAAAGAGTTGATTAAAATCACATTTTTTTAAAATTGAACTCAAGTTGATTTTTACAAGCATTTAGAATTGTACATACACATAAATTCAATGAAATAGTTAAGGCTGGATGATGGCGATCTTCTTCTACAATCTTTGAATCACATGAGATAACGGCAGCATCAGTATTCAATACATCAGAGAAGTAAACAAGATCTGATATTCTTCCATTTTGGTTTTTGACTCCATTCAGCTGATTTAAGCCAAAGGAAGCCATTCCATCCAATACACAAAATTCGTTTATATTCGATGCGTTTATTGGAAAATAGATATCATCGTTAGTAGATCTGCACCATTTAAAGTTTGTAAGATTAAAATCCCCAATTACAATGACTTCGTCAGTTGCATCAATTTTCTCATGAATGGTTTCAATGGAATTGTTAAAATTTTCATAAAAATATCGGTGTTAGAGCTGGGTGGAATATAAGTAGCAACCACATAAACATAACCAGATGACACTTTTATTTTTACACAAAGCAATTCAAGTGATGACTGAAGAAAATCATCAACAAGTGAGCAAATAAGAGAGGTTCTTACTCCTATTAATAAACCCCCTCCAACAGTAGCTGAGTCATTAAGAAGGTGTCGATCACGTCCAAATACTTGATAGGTATTGTCAAAAAGCTCATTGTCAGCAAAAGATGAATTCAACCATGTTTCAGTTAGCACAATAATGTCATGTGGGATATTATTTATATTTTTATAAACCTTGCTGGTTTTTGTCCTTAATCCATTAACATTTTGGTAATATATTAGTACTTGTTGTATCTGCTTCGCCGGGATTTTCGCATTGTCTGATGTCGTAGAAAATTTGTCTTTTCTTTGTTTGATGATCGGTTTTCGAATTCGTGCATAATAATACCATTGGGCCAGAAGGACATTGAATTTAAAAGGAAGAATACTGAATCAGGTACTTTGATTTTGAACGATGAATATTTGGAGTAATTACGCTGAATCATTTTTTCAACACATAAGTATCGATTTGTGCCAATCTTATTTTGTATATAGTTTTTAATATCTAGAGCATTAGTCTTTGGGTCAAGTTTAGAAATGAAGACGGTCTTTTGCCCTTCGACTATTTTGAGCCCGAATTAATAGGAGACACTTGGTCAATATTCTGTTCAGGTAGAATATCCTGTTCAGTATTTGCGGATGTTAAGGAGGGAGTAGAACGTTCGTTCGCTGAAGATACGTTAAGAGGGGATGGTGATTTTGGTGCAGATAATATTGAAATCGATGACATAACAGGAACTGAAACTTGGAGCGATGACAATAAAGATGATGATGACGGTTTTTCTAGTGGAGATGATTGTGGTAGTGGCGGAAGAAGGCTTGATGGAACATGGTACACCATTGTTAAAGTTGAAATCAGAGATGGAGTGGGGCGGTACAAACGATTCAAATATTGATCTTGCTTGTTTCTTTGTTAACTGAGTTTCAGTTGGATTGTCAAGTACTTCACATTTTCTTTTAGTCGATGCCTCGTTGCTTGAGTGAGGGACAGAATTTAAGCTTATAGTGGATACCTAGCTGTTAAGCCTTTACCCCACTGCTTAACCTCAAGCCCTGACGGCCCAGGACTGGGTTCCAGTTGCTTTTTATCTGGATGAAAGGCAGCCACTCCCTTCCAGCCTCGTGCAAGACTAGCCCCCCAAGACAAACTGTTCTCCGCATCGCTCTCAAATGCATCATCGTTGGTCTTGTCAAGGGAGTGCGAATCAGGCATCTCCAGGCTGTTCCAAATTTTGTACTGTGTAGGCAGTTCATTACCCTTTGGTACGGATCTAATTGTTTTTTATCTAACTATTGCAGCATGCCACAATCCAATCGGGTAAATTGATTGGTATAACCACAGCCACCTCGAGCTCTCTTTACAGAGGGCCTTCCCAGTGAAAGTGATTCCATGGTCCTTACTCCATGGGGGCTATAATTAGCGGGGGATTCAGCAATCACTATCCCCGAGGTACCCAATTAGGGTGTTCTCTTATAGATATCACTCTACGGAAGATATCTTTATTTTCTTATAGATATCACTCTATGGAAGATATCTTTATCTTGTTTGTTCTTACTTGTTACTTTAAAATATTATGGAGTTATTTTAGAAATATCACCAGTAATATTACATGCGCTTAATAAATTAAGCAAATGAAGGTGCAGATCACAGCTGACCGAAGCCAACCACAACCTGCACCGAATACGATTAGTCTTTCTCGTCCTACACCAAAAGGGATAGAGACATTCCCCGCAATTTAATTTCAGGTACCGGGAAGGACCGTCCATTGTATTGCTTTACCAAGACTACTAAGCAAAAGAGACGGTCAATTCGCTCAACTACCTTTCGTCATGGGCCGTGACCCCCACATCACATTGTTCAAGATTTGTATAAATCAGCACCAGGGACCCGTTGCTCAGTTTCTGATCGGATCTATCCGATTTCTGAGATTGGGTATAGCACCGAGATTTTTTCGGACATGGCTTGAACTACAACCGATGTCCTCCAAGCGTTCAAAATTTAAATTTTCTTATCTAGCAATCTCATTTTTACATCATTTTATATTACTACTTTAGATTGATTTTGCATACATCGAACGAAAGAGATGTCTCGATCGCTTATTGTTATGTATGTCACGTGCCCTATGTTTTAGGTTCTACGAGTTTTCTTGGTTGTCTAACTCCAGCAAGCCGGAGAAAGACGTAAGCCCCCCCCCCCACCACGACAAGGTGAAACTCATCGAGGGGCTTGAGTGAGGGATAGGATCTTTATTTTTTGCTCTACTTCGAGTTTGTATAATATTGCATTGTGACCTTTTGCTTAAGTTATCAACTTTTACAGATAGCTGAGTTAATTGGATATTTAAATTTGTCAGTTGTTTTGTGTTTTGTAATATATCTCGAACTATGTTTGTGTGGGCGAAGGGGTCGCATTCGTCACAAAAAAAGTAGAATGACTTTTTCTTTTCAAAAAGTTTGATGGTACTGAAAGGAGCATCTATACATTTAACATGAAAACTCCTTCGACAATTACCATGACAAATTATATAATCGATCATGAAGTCTGAGATATTGTCACAAGATGCACACTTAGTCATGATTACGTTAGTTATTTGTAGTTTTTAATAAAAAATAAATAATTAATTAAAATGTTGATTCTTAGTGTACTAGGGAAATTGAATTTATAGTAAGCAAATACACAAACCAATGGAAATGAGTTGTCGGTAATATAGTTGTTGGCAGATGATAGATGCTAGATGAATGTATGGTTGACAGATGTCAGGGATCATGACATGCAGTACGGAGGAGGGAAGCAGAAAATCCTCAGCGGGAGCAAGTGTACTCTTTCGTCTTTCCGTGTACTACGAAGGCAGGAGATGTATGCAGCTAGCAGCAACAACAATAAAGTTCGGTTCCTTAGTAAGATGGCAGTGGCATGAAATGGTAGGCAAAATTGTTGGGATACAATGCAGTCTCTCAATGCTTCATAGGCAGAACATATACAAAAATTTCACTCACCGGGTGGAGGGGAAGAAAATGAACTTCAACGGGAGCGAATAGTCAAATAATGGAGAGCAGCAAAAGTATTCTCTTTTACTATATATTATAAATATATAGATATAACTTTGTCACCAATTAATAATTTTTTCTTGACTTAATATCAAATTATTATAAAATATTATAGTTTATATTAGTTTATAGCATTAAATATGCATACAAAAAGTTAGAAAAGCAAAAACACATCAAATTGTAATGTAAAAATTGTAATAAGACAATCAAATTAATTTAATAAATAAAACGATGCAACTATACGTGTTCACTGTTCACTTGTTGGTAAACAAGGTATTTTTGAAACCGTTTCAACAGATGATGTTGGCTTAATTGGCACTAAAAATTTTTAACTAAAATGCAACTTCAATCACTAAAACTTATCACTTCACGTACACAGTAGTTATAATATTTCGACCGCTCGCAGTTAAATACAGTACATTTACATTAGTGATTCTGATTAGTATCATCATTCATAATATCGATACCTTCCCATAAGAATGTATTAAGCGACACTCTTGTCCAAAATGACTTTTTGATGTGGAACTATACTAGAAGTTAAGCGCCACATTTTGGCCTGGGTTTCACTGCCCTATCATGTATGCAAAAGAAACTAGAGAGAAAATAAAATTATAGCAACCGCCAAGTCCTCTCACTGGAATATTGTTGCTCCCTAAAATGTGTAGTATCCGACAGTAAAATTATGCTAAACGACATTTTTAAATATATTATTGCACTAAAGCCTAGTACGTAGATCGTGCTAAATTTTATCTCCCATACAAAATTCTCTCCATAATTTAGCCAAGCTAAAATTATGTCAAGCATTAGCCGAGAGGTACGCTGCACCAGCTAAAAAATCAAAATTTCTCTTCGAACTGTACATAACTTATCTGTCAATATTTAGCGCACGTAATAATTGTCTGGCACATTTATTCTCGAAAAAAATTTCCTTTAGAGAACAGCTGTTTTCTGTGACATATTCTCCATATGTCAAAATTTAGCTTGGATTTTAGCTGATGTTTGGAGAAAAATGTGGGAGATAAGATTTAGCGCGATCTGCGTACTAGGCTTAAGCAACCAAACGTCCACAAAAAAAGTTTGTTAGATATAGCATAGTTTAACCGAAATTGTCGCTTAGCACACTCATCCAAATAGAACTTGATCCATTTCTGTCGCTTATAATACTCCAGATATGATTGTCTTTGCTTTTAAATATTTTTTTATCAAGTATGCTACTACTTTTTTCCAATTATTTTGTGTGTTTTTTTGTTGTTGTCATCGTAAGTGTCCTTTGTGAATTTTCGTTTTGAAATCAATGTTATGTTTCTTTTTATATAGATTTTTATTTATTTTATTGTTAAAAACTAAAAAATTAAAAAAGAATTAAACGACACAATTTATTTAATACCTTTACTTTTTGTGATCATTACAGTGTTTTAAGCGCCATTTAACATTGTATCAAGAGCCAATATTTTGACCACGAAAATGTACTAAGCGACAAAAACTTCTTATCTGATTAAAATTTCGGCTTTGCAATGATGTCAGGTTTTGTATTGTAAAAATCCCTCTCCAAATCTGTTTCTTCTAATAAAATATACAAAAAAATAACTAAATGAGACGTTTTTTTCGTTTCCTGAACAATTTTAAAAATGTCGCTTAATACATGCTTACGGAAAGGTATCGATATGTACATTCACACTTCATTTAAAAAAAATCATGCATCTCGTAATCGTATACGTTTGTCATGTTTTCCTTATTTCTACTCCTACTGTGCCTGGTGTGCGTAAGAAGAAAAGCAAAATTGGTTTGACTTCGCACAAATAACCCGCAAAATTACGATGAATGACAGTCACTCTGCCGCTTGTGTAAGGCATGCTTTATGTAATGGGTAATAGCGCATTTTGCTTTCTGGTCAAAATGAATGAGTGTGAGTTATCGGTACCGTTAGGATTCGCGTTAACTGAATAACTACACCGCAGTTTGCGAACATTTGTGTTTGTGGGGATGAGTGTGCTGCGTGTTTGGGGTGGTTTCTTACACCAACTTACCTACTTACCAATGTGCCACACGGTGCGAAGAAATCTAAATAATTTTCGTTTTTTGTGTCGGTGTGGGCTTTTATGCTATGTGATGGAAAGCTGGATATAAGCTCTTTTTCTTGCACGTTTACCTGTTATTAATTGGTGAGAGACGTAAAAAAAAAAATTCAGAGTGCGTTTCTTTAACTTATTTGGTTCATGACTGGTTATGTTGAACAATTATCGATCCCTATGGGGGGATATATCCCCCTGATCCCCCCTATCTACGCCACTGCATTACATATGTCACAGGTCCTTCAGATGTTGTCAAGCGGGTATAACGATACAGCCCGCTAAAGAATTTTGTATGCTCTTACTTTATTAGAACATGGAAGATATTTTTTAATATTCAGAACTTCGAAACACAGAACTATCAGTATTCCGAATTTTCTGCCACTAAAATTAAATTCCATACTCTGAGGTTGGCAAATGAATTTTGTTCTTGAATACATTTTCGAAAAAATCGTAGTTTTGGAAAATATCATATGAATATTCCCTGAGGTTGCCAAGAAATATATTTTACCCAAAGGAAAGCGAGTAGAAGCCCCTTCTTAAAATACGGCATTGAAAGGGAGACTTTATTGTACAGTTGACCCAACTGGAACAAAAGCCGCACAATGTCCTTTGCTGAAATTTGTATAGAAAATACTTACAAAAAAAGAACTCAACATAGACTGAGAGAGGACAAAAATGGAAGATGATTTATTCATAATGTGAAAAGTTTTTGCCAGTTCCGAGTTTTTGCTCCTTTTAACAAAACCACTACATCTACTCTAGGTATATGGGGCTTTTGTTGCACGTATATTTTCCTTTGGGATGAAAAATGACAATAACTTCCAGAGACCATGATGCGGCACACGTATGGTGAGAGCATTTATTGTGCGGTCAAAAAGTTTTGTCTAGTTCTTTGTTTTTCCAACACCATACTGCCCTCTGGTACGTCACTTTAAGGATCTCAAAAGGGTCCCCACTTAGGAACTCTATCTGCCATCAAATGAAATGAATTATAAACACCACCAACAAGACCGCACACAAAACCAAAACTTGGGGATTTTGAATATAATAATAATAATAAATGTGTATGGGAGAGTGTTCGTGTTTTTAAGTGTGTGTTTGCTTGCGATTGACATATCTTTTTCCTGTCATCGGAAAGTGCCACTTAAGTTTGTTTGGTCTGACGACACATAAGAGGAGAAGAAGGGTTATCCTTCCGACCATTTTATTCCGGCCCGCCATCGTCTTGTCTGGCATTTGAATAAGTCATTGACTTTCAATAACTTTAGGTAATAAGAAAATTACTGGTACTTAAAGTGCGGGCTCCGATGCTGCCTCTCAATTAATAGTCTACTTAGGGAATTGCTGTTTTTGCGGTTGAATCAGGATGAGATTTTGCAGGAGGCAATAAATGAGGTGATTAATTAATAGGACGCGCGCGATTCCTTTGGTGGATGAAAATATAGTGAGCAGATTCCGCCCCCGAGGGAATAATGGCATAGTAAAAGATTCCTTTTACACGAAGGTAGAGAGATAATGAAATTGATCATCAAGGAGCGATGTGGTTTTAGTGGCTGAAGATTAATAATGCAGAAAAGACTTGGAAAAACTTTTAGACCAAACTCTATAGGCAACGCAGAAAACATCCTTTGGGGGGCCATTAACATGAATTCAAGATGAAAAGTGAAAAGTAATGAGGCCTTAGAATGTAATACCTTTGTGGTTTAGTAATTTTGTTTTTGGAAGTTTTCGCAGGATGACGAGCGCAATGATATGCCTGTGCAACCGTGAAAACTTTCACCGAAAATTGAGTTAATTATTCTTTTTCTTTGTTGGAAAAGGAAAGATAGGTTAGCTAAAGAGCAAATTTAGTTTATGACAAGTTCAAGGGAATTCATATGCGGGTATATCTGTTTTTGAAGGTTTGGTTGTGTACATATTTTGAAATAGGGAAACATCTAATGGTTTGGTCCTTAATTATAACTGATCAAGAAGAATGAACGATACATTTACTTGTAAGTTGGTTTGAATGCACCAAAGCAATCATACATTTGTTTTTTTACTTTTGAGGCAGCGGAATTATTTCAATAAATCTTATTTATATATTTTGAATTTATGAAGATATTTTTAAGCTTTTTCATGAAGAAAGAAATTATTGGAGATTTATGGCTTTCGTAGCAATAGTCCAGCAATAGGATCTAACGGTGTATCTGACAGAATATTGGCACAAAGCTATATGAAGATTCTTATATTACAAACTCTATATGCTACTGAAATAAATCAGCCAATGAGAAGACTTAACACTATTTAACACATTTCCATCTAGCGTTGGGAAAACACAACGTCATATCCGAGGAGGTCTGGAACTTTACTGAAGTTCAATTTAAATAAACTAAATAGTGAGTTTGTGAGTTATTTAAACTATCTAATCGACCAGTTTTTGAATTTTTCGTAAAGATCGCGAGAATGTAATCAATCCAAAGAAGATCGTCTCGTCGTTGACACACATACCGATTTCGGTTTCTTCGATGGAAGATTTGCAACGTTTTTCTTTAACGGCAATAAACAGCATTCAATTTTCGTATCATTAAACTGCACAAGATTTTTTATACCCCATTTAACAATGCTGTGAAGATCGGAGTTTAATGACCTAATCACACGATAACGTTGCAATTTCATTTCTGAAGGATATGGAAGTGAATTTGAGAAGTAGCTGAGAGTAGAGTCGTGCGTCGGTAAAACAATGAAGTGGATTAGAAGATTCAGACAAGAGATCATTTATAAAAGAGTCGGAGGGAAAACGGAGCCCTGAGGAACACCAGTATTTATTTTGTGAAGTAAGTTTGTGAAGAAATTTTGTGATTAATAGCAATTGAATTCAAAAAATCTTGAAATTTATTTGAGGTGAAGCTTGTGTCATTGTCTGACACAAGTGTATGCGGAATTCCAATTCTTGCGAAAACTTCCCTCAGCGCGCTAATTGTCAAATAACTTGTTATGTTCGTTATTGGAAATATCTTCAACCATTTTGTCTTTGAACCAACGATCAAAATTTATCCATGAATGTCCCCGGCAAATCAACATGTAGGCGCTACCAAGGCTGAATAGGAACTTTCCATAGATGAATTTTAACTTTATCCGGCTCTGTAAGTACATTTGCACAATTATAGCAACTTTTTACTAGTTCTTTGGTGGGCAAAATCGCATCGTCACCTCCGCGCGGTGCCCGCTGGATAACCGAAAGGTGAACTAACGACGAGCGTTGGATCCATCGGATCCATAGGTTGTAGATACCTGAGTTCTCTTCTCAGGAACTAGGAGAAGGAGAAAAGATGCGCTCTGAAGATCCAACCACCAACACGATCTACACGTCATGCACAGGCCTCACTAGCCGGTCATGAAAGGGAAAATTTATTGTGATGAAAACCGCAAATTATGCCTCCGATGACAAAACCAATAACGTTGACGACCCCCCCCGCAAACGAAAAACGGACAACGATTTACGCATTTGCACATGGAATGTGCGAACTCTAAACAGCCCGCGCAAAGCCGAACAGCTAGCCGAGGCCCTCACCAGTCTACAAGCTGATATAACAGCCCTCCAGGAGATGCGATGGGATGGACCAGGCCTGAGAATTACAGATGACTGTAACTTTTACTATGGGAAATGCCACCTTGATGGGGGATCGCGCCTGTTTGGGTGCGGATTTACTGTCAGAGGAAGACTTAGGCAAAATGTCTTGAGCTTTCGTGAAGTCAGCGAAAGAGTGACAACAATCCGCATTAAGGCCAAATTCCACAATATAAGCCTAATAAGCGCCCATGCCCCTACAGAAGAGAAAGATGACGCTACCAAAGAAAGCTTCTATGAGCTCCTCGCCAAAACCTATGAGCAGTGTCCCAAACATGACATTAAAATTCTCTTGGGAGACTTTAATGCCAAAATTGGGAGGGAGGACATCTTTGGTATGACGATCGGAAAACACAGCCTGCACGACACCACCTCCGATAACGGATTTAGGCTCATCGATTTTGCAGCGGGAAAAAACATGGTGCTGAGCAGCACACGATTCCCACGTCTCGACATCCACAAGGGCACATGGCGATCCCCAGATGGTCGAACCTGCAACCAAATCGACCACGTTGCGATTGATGGAAGACACTCCTCCAGCATTATGAATGTCCGTACTTTCCGAGGAGCAAACATCGACTCGGACCACTACCTAGTCGGTGCCAAACTTAGAGTACGAATCTCCATGGAAGTTCTTAGGCGAACACCGACTACGCCGAGGAAATTCAATGTTGGACGACTTCAATCGGAAGAGACCGCCGCTGCCTATGCCGACCGCGTATCCCTTGAGCTTGCGAGAAATCCTTCGACTGATGATATGAACCCGGAAGAACAATGGCAGCTATGTCAACAAGCTATAAAAAGTGCTGCGTCAGAGGTGTTGGGCTTCTCACGCCTTCCCGCCAGAAACCCCTGGTTCGACTCCGAATGTGCTCAGGCAAACAAAGCCAAAACGGAGGCATACAAGTCGTGGCTCCAGAGATATACTAGAGCATCAAGAAATCTCTATGTTGAGCGAAGGAAAGAGGAGAAACGCCTACTCAGGAGGAAGAAAAAAGAACACCAGCAACGCTAAGTCGAGGAGATGCAGAGATGTTTTTGCAGAAAAGAGGTGCGGAACTTCTACAGAAAAGTAAAACAGTCTACATCAGGTTTCACAAACCGCCCTGGGCCCTGCAAAGATCAGGATGGAAATACCATAGTGGAAAAGCAGGCGATGTTAGCCATCTGGAGAGACTACTTTAACCAGTTGCTTAATGGCGATGACAGTCAAAATCCCGCCCAAAATCAACTTGTACCAGCGAATCTAGATGACGTCCATGAGTTACATCCACCCGACCAAAATGAAATCAAAGTAGCCATCAACAGACTAAAGATGAACAAAGCAGCTGGATGCGATGGTCTACAAGCGGAGCTTTTTAAGCATGCTGGAGATGACCTGGTCAGGAGCATACACCAACTCATCTGCAAAATATGGTCGGAGGAAAGTATGCCCGATGAATGGAATCTCAGTACCATCTACCCGATCCACAAAAAAGGAGACCGCCTACTCTGCGCCAACTATAGAGGCATAAGTCTTTTAAGCATCGCCTATAAGATCCTGTCCAGCGTTTTATGTGAACGTCTCAAGCCCTTTGCTGATGATCTTATAGGTCCTTACCAATGCGGCTTCAGACCTGGAAAATCTACAACTGACCAAATATTCACATTGCGCCAGATCCTGGAAAAAACCCAAGAATATAACATCGATACCCACCACCTGTTTGTTGATTTTAAAGCAGCCTACGACAGTGTTAATAGAGCTGAACTTTATCGTACCATGTCCAACTTTGGAATCCCTGCTAAACTGATACGCCTTATCAGGATGACGTTGGAAAATGCTCGCTGTTCCGTCAAAGTTGGTAGGGACTTCACTGAATCCTTCGAAACCACCAGAGGGCTAAGACAAGGTGACGCACTGTCATGCAGCTGTTTTAACATTGTGCTTGAAAATGTCATACGAAACACCCATGCAAGCACATCAGGCACCATCTTCAATAAATCGACACAATTACTTGGGTTTGCGGACGACATTGACGTGATAGGAAGAACAAAGCGAGCAGTAACCGGTGCATTCACTACAATGGAGTTAGCAGCAAGCAGAATGGGACTGAAAATAAACGAGGGCAAGACGAAGTATATGCTTTCATCAACAAAAGTCCAATCCCACCACCGACTGGGTCAGAACGTGACCATTGATAGGTATAACTTCGAGGTAGTCAGTGAATTTGTCTACCTGGGCACTGCTGTAAACTCAGGCAACAACATCAGCGCCGAAATCAAACGCAGACTAACTCTTGCTAATCGCTGTTTCTTTGGGCTGAGTAAGCAATTGAGGAATAAAGCCCTATCGAGAAGAACCAAGGTGACACTCTATAAAACACTAATCATCCCGGTCCTGCTATATGGTGCAGAAGCATGGACCCTCTCCCAATCGGATGAAAAATCACTTGGAGTCTTCGAGAGAAAAGTTCTGCGTACGATCTATGGTCCTGTCTGCGTAAATCGAGAAAACAACATTTGGCGAAGAAGATACAACGACGAACTATACGAACTGTACAGCGACATAAGCCTAGCCAGAAAAATTCGAATTCAACGACTAAGATGGCTGGGCCATGTAGAGCGAATGGACAACGACGCTCCAGCTCGTAAAGTCTTCAACGCCAAGCCCGAGGGAGTCAGAAGCCAAGGTAGACCTCATCTTCGATGGAGCGACCAAGTAGAAGGAGACCTCCGACAACTTGGAGTGCGAAATTGGAGACGGCAGGCTAGCGATCGAGTCGGCTGGAGGGGCATACTAAGCAAGGCCCAGGAGCACCACGCTCTAGTGGCGCCATCGTAAGTAAGTAAGTAAGTTTTACTAGTTCTTCAATACCGCGATTTATACCGAGCCAATACCTATAACTCCTTGCCATCGACTTGTGCAGTGTGAAGTTCCTTAGGCGTTCCAAAAGAAGTGCGTAACAAAGCGATACAACACCTACATACCCTTAATCACATTATCGAGTGAAAAGCTACAAAACCAACTACCCTTAATCATATTACCGAGCGAAATGCTACGACACCTACATACCGCCTTACGAAATAATCATATTGCACATTCAGTGTGCACCTGAAGTCAGGTAATCAGTACTTACTTAGAATTAAATATAATTTTGTCTCTTATCGTTTCAGTTCACACTGACTTGTAGCTGCAGATTTTATAAGTGGAGGTTAAGAAAATGACAAAATGGTCTTTTATTTTCGTCCGAGTTTGGATTGAGTATCAATCTAGTGAATAGATAGTTTAAGATTGGGCCGCAAACAAAAAACTTTTATAGGGCGTTTCAGTGACAGAGAGGCATTACTCTAGTTGCGAGGCCGATCTAAATGTTTGTTTTAAATTGTTAGGGTATTAGCTACAGTACGAACAGCCTTATTGTTATTATTAGGAATATTATTTAATATTTAATTATTCACTAATCCGACCGTTTTGTTCATCAAGTCTCCTCTTCTATTAGCTCACTGGACAGGTTCTCCTCTGAAAGTTGCAACCGTTTTTTTTTTCTCTAGGTTGCCTTCTAGGAACAAAGTGCTTCCGATAAGAATCCCGATCGTGTCTTTCCTCCGTATTCTTCTTCAGGGACAGCGCAGGACAAGGTTCTCTGTAAAGAGTTTCCGACCGTTTTGTTGTCCAGATTGCGTGCTGGGGACACATTGTATGAAGTACTGTGTTACTTATTTAAGCTTTTGAATCAAAGGGCACGGTAGTTCCCAGCCAAGTTCTGGCACTACACCCTTTTTACAGAAACAAACTCAGGCGATTTTTGACCCCTCCCTATCTTCAGTACCAATAAAGTCAGAAATTTAAAATTCCGACTATTTGCTAAATTAGTCAGGCACAGGCGCTTCACCAAATTTCAATTTTCTAGCATAAGCGATTCCTGAGATATAAGGCCTCAAAAATAACAAAAACCGTAACTGACTGACTGACTGACAGATCATAAAAATTATGGAGCACTTCCCGACATCGTAGAATCTTGTAATTTTGCACAACGGTAGGTCTTGTCATGCAAGCAGAGCAAAAAATCTAAAATTGGAGGTTTTCCATTCAGGGGGCGTGGTATCCGCCCACTTTTTCCGAATTGGTGTTGATTGAATGGAGCACTTCTGACTGCTGTAAAACGATGAAATTTAGTAAAGTGGCAGGGCTTAAAATGCATACAAAGAACAAAATATAAAATTTTAGGTTTTCCATTTTATTATTTTATGATTACTGACTAAAATTTGATGGGCTTACTTGGCAAGTTTTTTGTATGCCCAATTCGAAAGGTTTTAAAAACTTGACAAGTGAACCTATCAAATTTTAGTCAGTAATCATTAAATAATAAAATTTCTCTATTACATTGTAGCTGTTTCAATATTATTCTACTTTAAATATTCGGTATTAAACCTTCATGAAGTAAAAACTTGGCGTACGTTTAGATCTCAGTAGTTTTCACGGCTGACTTGTTACACAAAGGTTTTTGTATAGAAGAACTTGGCTCTTTTTTTAACATTTATGTTTTTGGTCTGATATAATATTATACGAAATAATGTCTTATTTATCTTAAGAGAAAAAAAGTCATATTGTAAATTACATTATATGAAATACCGTGCTAAGAATACAAAACTAGGAAATAAATTGATTGAGAGTTTAGCAGTATTAAAATTTTAGTTTAGGCCTTGCAAACCCAAGTTTTGTTGTATCTTTGGAAAGAATCCTGGCCACCGACGCGACGGGTCTACCTCAGCCACGAAGAAAAAGCATCACAAGGTGTTGAGGGTATCAGAACTCATATTCACCTGTAAATAGGTACAACCATCTTGCGACATAAGTTCAAATTTCCATAGCACCGAATTTTGAATTCCTGAGAGAACTTCCAGTTTATAATTTTCCCCAAGATGTTGTTCTTAGTAACGGGTAAAACATCTTCCGAGAGCTGGTAGATTTCTGTGGTATAGTCCTCTATACAATAATTATTTTTTAAACGGTGTCTGGGACGAAAATCAGCGTCAGTGTATTTTTAGTATTTTTGTATTTAATTTTGTAGTTTGAGAAACAGTGCATAGTACAATAACCGCTGAGCTGTAAGTAGTGGTAAATTTTTCTCTGGGCTAAATATCGAAGTCGCGGTTTGTTGTCCGTTATAAGCGTGAATTCCCTTCCGTTGCAGTAGTCCAAGAATTTATGCAATCCTCAGAAGATTGCTGTAGCTTCTTTATCCAATTGGCTGTAATTGGTCTAGGCTTTCGATAGACTCTTAGAGGCAAAAGCAGTTGGTCTCTCGCCTTGCTCGGTTATATGGGAAAGTATATCTGAAAGTCCAAATGGTGAGGCATCAGGAGCAAAGGTAAGTGGAAAATTTTCGTCAAATGGAGCAGGGACATTCTCACTCATCATCTCTTTTTTGAGAATTTCGAATGCATGTTGGCAATCAGATGTCCACACAAATTTTGTGTCCTTTTTTTTGTTGATACTCGTAGGTCCCGTATGAACTTGTGGTAATAATTTACTTTACCTAGAAATCGGCGTAGCTGGGTAGTTTCGGTGTCGGTGTCTTAACTTCAGAAAATGCGTATTTTTTATCAGGTGCTTTGTGTAAACCATTTTTGTCAATTTTATCAATTTTATGTCCCAAATAGATCACGCTTTTGTTCAAACATTTTGCATTTGGATTTATTTAAGCGAAGTAAAATTTTCGGAGTTTATCAATAAGAAAGTTGCATCATTGGAGTGTCTCATATAAATTTCGCCGTAACTATAATATCATCGAAGAAACAACCTGCCCCCTCGAGATCATTAATGATGTGCTCATCCATAAATCGTTTCCATATGTTGGGCGCAATCTTAACTGCAAACATGAGTTTATTAACCTTGTAGAGACCTTTAGTAGTTGTAGTCACAGTTTGCAACAGCGCGCTGTCCTCTGACATGCTAAGGGGTAAATAGGTGCAGTACTACTCGCCATATTTAAGCCTTGATACAATTCATCGATTTTGGGGATTGGGTATTCACTGGAGCCAAATTCGAAACCTTTCTGGAATATGGCCAAGGTCTTAAAAAACAAAAATAAATTCGTACGATTTCAAATGCAGTTGCTGATTCTGTTAATAATTTAAGCAACACTTTTGAACCCTTGCCCCCTGAAATGTATGTTTCCAGTGAAGATATCCAGCTTATTATTAGTAATCTTCGCAATAAAAAATCACCTGGTTTTGATAGCATAAAAATATTTATTTAAAAGAGTTGCCAAAATCGGTCATCTGTTTCATTTGTCTTATAATAAATTCATGTCTCAAACTACAGTATTTCCCAAAAACATGGAAAATGGCAAAAATTATTCCCATTCTTAAGCCAGGTAAACCACCGAATAAACCAAGTAGCTATCGTCCAATATGCCTTTTAAGCAATTTAAGTAAAATTTCAGAAAAAAGTATAAAATTTAAACTCTTAAGTTTTCTTGAGAATAATAATGTTATCCCCAATAATCAATTTGGTTTTAGACAGGGAAATAATACCTCTCATCAAGTATTTAGGATTTGCAATCATGTGAAACAAAAATTTTCTCAAAAACAATCGACTGGCCTTGTGCTCCTTGATATTGAAAAAGCATTTGACAGTATATGGCATGAAGGTATCCTACACAAACTTAAGCGTTTCGATTGTCCATTGTATCTTATAAAGATCGTTCAAAGCTTTTACAAGACAGAGAATTTAAATTAAACTTAAATAGTGTTTACTCTTGTACAAAAAAATATTTACTCGGGAGTTCCACAAGGATCGGTTTTGTCACCTCTTTTATATATTGTATACGTTGATAAAATAAAATAATACGTTGAAAATAAAAATCAACGCTAATAAAACGCAAGCAATCTTTTTCACTAGGAAAAGAAAACCTTGTGCTTTGCCATTAAGTCATTTGAAAATTAACAATTGTGATATTCCGTGGGTAAATTCTGTCAAATACCTCGGTGTGTATTTAGACAAGAAATTAACTTACCGGGAACATGTAAATAACACTTTAAATAAAGTAAGTATCGCAATTAAAATGTTACGAGTATATCCATTGATTTGTCGACGCTCTAATTTAAGTAATTATAATAAAATTATTATATTCAAAATCATTTTCCAAGCAATTATGCTATATGCATGCCCAGTGTGGGGAAAGTGCGCAAGATCACACACCAATAAACTTCAAATCTCCCAAAATAAAACATTGAAAATGATGTTAGATCTGCCCTGGCATTACTCAACATCGCGCTTACATGACAGAAGTGGAGTACTAAAAATTTCTGAAAAAATTGAAAAACTCTGCGAAATTTTTTTTGAAAAATGTAAATATTCTGAAAACATGCTCATCAAAAACTTGTAAATGCAATCTTTTTATATTGTATATACATATGTATTAATGAACTCTGTGATATTTTTGTTTATTTTGTTTCCCTGTATAAAAATTATTTATTTATTATTTACTGATTTATTTATTTATTCATTTGTGCATTGCTTATAAATGTATTTATTAATTATTTATTTAAATCTATATGTTTTCATTTATTAATTTATTTATTTATTTATTTTCTTTACTTGTTTATTTATTTCATTTTGTTTTTCTTCTCAATGTTTATTTATATTGCAATTGATCGATTTTTGATTAGTAACAAAAAAAAATTTATATACTTAAAATAAAATATTTTGTAAAATAATAATAAACAAATCAATCATCCAATTAGTTTTAAGTTTCTTTTACCAACTTAACAGACTTCTAAATAGAATTCCATACAAGTAATCTAAGAATATTAAATGAAGGTTTTTTTTTACGTAGTTTTCCTTCAAAAAAATAAAAATCTTTTCTTTTCTTAGGACATTTAATTCCAATTGATCATCTTCCGAATTTCCGATTCTAAGCTATCCTTCATATTTGGTTCCTTATCGGATTCTTGAAAAGCTTGAAGTGTATTAGTGTTTTTACGCGTATATTTTGACTTCATAAACACTGAGGACACATGGCAACTGCATTGGCATTTTTTACAATATAAGTTTGTGGCACGGCACGTGTATGTTATTTTTGATCTTTAGATCGATCATGGGTTGTATAGCTCCACATTTTATTTCTTGCTTTTGCTTTTTGTACTTACGACCCCTTTGTCTGGACTTGGTGAATATTTTGCATGTTACGATTCTCAGTTTTTGAGGCCACCATACAGATTGCATATTCAATAATTTTGTCCAGAGTGATGCCCGTTTCCCGCAGAAGCCTTTCCTTAATGTCGGAGTCCCTCAATCCTCGAACGAATTGCGAACGTAAGTAAGTTTAAAGAGTGGACTTTTGGCATGATTCACAGGTGGAATTGCAGTTTGCACTTAGCTTTTCAAACTCAGTCAAATGATTCGATATTGGAAGGACAGTCCTTCGTATTGGAGTCTGAGGAGGCATTTGTCGTGCTCTGTAACTTCATTTGGAACTCGAGATTTTGATCAAAATTGACATTACGATGATAGCGAAGACGAAAAATGTGGGTCTCGAAATTCTGTATGTCTTCGGCTAGAGTCCTAACGGCTCAGGCGATTTTCGTGCAACTTTGTAGATATTGTTTCTAATTCCCCCCCCCCCCCCAACACGTTTTTTTTTTTTCTAAGACCAAAAATAATGGTACCTGACATACGATTTTTTTTCGAAATTTTATATATATTTTTTTCTCAAGAACTGTCCCACAGATTTTTTTTGAAAAAAAATCAAAAAATTTCATTTAGTTAAGGCTAGGAAATGGTTGAAAAAAAATTCCCAAAAAGGTTGTTTTTGGTACCCTCCTTGGAACCATTTTTTTGGTTTTGGATTTTCTCAAAAACGGTAAAACCAATTTTGATAATTTTCTTTATGCCTACAGCGCCCCAGCAGTTTCAATTTTATTTTCACAACTCAATATTTCAAAAATACATACTCGATTTTTTTTAAACTTGATAAACAAAAGTTTTTGCTAAAATTTGTTTTGTTTTGATTAATTTTTACGATCTTTAATTTAATAAAGAAAAATTGAAATCAAGTTATTACTGACTGTACCTACCATAGAACCATTTTTTTCATATCTAGAATTTATCATTATCGACACAACGGATTTTAATAAAAAATTTTATAAAGAAGCTCCTAAAAAGTTTCAAAAACATTGCATTTTAAAACTTGAAAAAAAAAATATTTTTTGAATTTTTGAAAAAAAAAATCAATTTTTTTGTGGAAAATTATACATATGCCTCAGAAACGGCTTCATATATTTTTTGCAAATTTAATTTCATTCGAACAGTAATAAAAAAATTTTAATTAGCGTACCAATAGCGTACTAATTTTTTTATAATATTTCTTCTTGGATAAATCTAATATTTCCTTGAATCACATGACATCCTGTTTTTAGCTCCAACTACATAGGACTTGTTTTAGCCATTTAAATAATATGCACGACTGGGTCACACGAACTTGCTTCTATGTAATAGACTAGCAATTTTAAAAACGAAACGAAAACGATTTTTTAAATTCTTTGAGTAGTAAGAGATTAAAACAGAATTCTATGCAAATATGAATTAATGCAAGAACAAAAATTATAAGTCATTGTCGTGGTTCCTTAAAAAATAACCTTTTATGCACAAAATTCTTAAAACATTAAAAAAAAATTGGTACGCCAACTTTAAGTTTTTGTTATTGTGCGAATGAGAGTTAAATTTCCAAGAAAAATACTAAGATGTTCTTGAGATATCGAATTTTGCAAAAAAAAAAATTACTTTTTTCCAAAAATTGAAAAAATAATTTTTTTTAAGTCTTGAAATGCAATGTTTTTTAAACTTTTTAGATGCTTCTTTATAAAAAATTTCATTAAAATCAGTTATGCCGATAATGAGAAATTCAAAATTCGGAGAAATCGTTGTATGGTAGGTACAGTCAGTAATACGAGTATCTAGATTTCAATTTTTTTTTTTTAAATTATAGATCTAAAAAATTAATTAAAAGAACAAAAATTTAAGATTAATTCTCGCAACCGTTTCCGAGAAAATACGATTTTCGAAAACCATTTTTAACTTTTGTATGGAAGGTACCGTTAGTTTAAGATAAAACAATTTTTTTTTTCTCAAATCTGGTATATTATGTTAAAAAACTTTTATTTGTCAAGTTTAAAAAAAAACCGACCTTGGGGTTTTCGAAATATTGAGTTTCCAAAAAAAAATTTTGATTTTTTTTTTAAAAATTCAAAAAATAAGAAATTGAAAATTTGAATATGGAAAAATATTCAAACTTTGGAGCAGCCTTAGCATAAGAAAAATGATTTAAATCGGCTGTACCGTTTTCGAGAAAATCAAAAACAAAAAAATAGACCCAGGGAGGCTACCAAAAATAACAATTTTTTGGAAACTTTTTTTCAACCATTACCTAGTTTTAACTAAATCAAATTTTTCAATTTTTCTTTAAAAAATTCTGTGCGACAGTTTTTGAGAGAAAAAAAAAAATATTTATAAAATTAAAAAAAAAAAAATAGTATGGCAGGTACCGTTATTTTTGGTCTTAAAAAAAAAAGAAAAAAACGTCTGGGGGGGAAAATTAAAACCCATATCTACAAAGTTCGAAGAAAATCGGCCGAGCCGTTGAGGCTGTAGCCGAACCGACAGACAGACAGATAGACAGACAGAAGTGCGAGACCCACTTTTCTGGTCTTCGCTATCATCGTAATGTCAACTTTGATCAAAATCTCGAGTTCGATTTTTTTCACGAATGCATAACTTGCCTTATAGTATCTATAAGTCGCGAGTAAAAATGTATTTTATGCTTATGAACAGTTTTTCTCTGATAACATTCATTTTTAAAATTCTTAGTCGTTTACATAAGAGCAAGTTCGTGCGACCCAGTCGTGAACTTCAATTCAAATAACTTCAGGATAGATGAGGTGTTGTAAATTGGTCTGTGATTTGATATATTTTGTCTTGAGCCCGCCTTAAATATAGGGATTAGAAGTAAAATTTTCCATTCACTCAATCAGTGGCATTTCTGAGAAAAAGCGGTTAAAACGATTTCGTCTGGTGGATTTTAAAGCATCAATTTGCTTCAAGGCAACTAAGACTTTCGCTGTATTAATCAACGCTCTAGAAAAAGTCTTGTTTTCTCGTGTCCAAAAGCTATCTGTGACGATATCTGTGCTATTTAAATTAATTTATTTCAAAATAGGATACAAATCATAACAGACTTTAATATTAAATGCGTGTACATACATGTGTACCTACTTAGCCATAATTTTTCGCTTTAAATTGCATTGCTTATGCATGTACATAAACACTTTCATTGATTTTCGCGCAATAAACTCAGCTTACACCTAACCATACCGGGGTAATACAAATACTTAAATGCTCCCGAAGATATTCTAATCCTTGTACAAATATCACGTTTCGGGCACAATTGTGCAAATAGATGAATTTGTCATTAGTTAAACAATTAATTCATGGCAAACCCGTTTTGTACATCTGATCCCGACAAGCACACTACACATACGCACCTCCATAACACAGAATCCTCGCCCAGCTAAATTTACGCAATTGGATGCCTCAAAACTAATAATAGCTACATTCCTATAAATGCACTTGAGTCCTTGAAAACCGCACATTGAAAGCAATGTTTGCATGGAAGGACTATTAATAATTCCCACTACGACATTTCTCCTTCAAGTCGTGCATTCGCATGAACGAAATACCTACACATAGTGTGCATATAGACACTCCAAGTCATGCAGGCTAACTTAAATATGGAAAACAGGGGGAAGTTGATGTGAAAATAAAAAATAAAACGAAACGAAAGTGGATATCCTGGCACCGCCCAGAAAAAGTTTGATTGGATCCTTCATAGTGAACTCCCTATAACATCACCTCAAACCAAAGCAATTGTCTAAAGGGGTATACAAAAAGACCGCACAAAATTCTCCCCCCGACTAGACATGAACTTGAAGTCTTTTCTCGTTCGATTGTCTGCTCTAGAACAAACGTTCCACCCTCAAGCTTCTCCAGTCGACAAAAGGATTCAAAGGATTCTTTTTTTTTACATATCAACTTGTAGGTAATAGAGATGGTAGTGCGAAAAAAGTCGTCCACAACACTGACATAGTCGATCAAGGGAGAATTTTGGTTGAAGCCTTGTTCTTAGCCAAATTTGACATCCAACAGCCATTTAGATCGAATTTTCACGCCACAAAAGGACCTGATTGCACTGCTCCAGAGAGGTCTTGTATCTGCTGCTACTCAAAGGATAAAACTGGTATTTAAGCCCAGTGACACGCAATTAATTTTAGGGATAAAATTTTAGTTATTTTTAAATCACACAAAATACAGCTCCTTAATCCGATACCTTTAATAAAAATACAACAATTCAAAGTTAATCGTATTTTCCTGTCCGTTCCGCCACAAAAATTTATTGGCAGTCTTGTTATTGGTATCTGGTAGCAGTTTCGGAACGCACGTGCTTGAGCACAAAAATCTATTAAGACTGAATGTCCATTCAGTACGTAACTTCCGTTATTTTTGTGATTATTTTTACGGCTTTGTGTACCCTTAATGGCCATTTTATGAGCCTAATACAAGGACGATAACGTGATGCGTGTGCAACAGCCTGATGGCACTATTGTGCTGTCAAAATTAAGTAGAAAAGACGCTCGTAAAATGTACCTTGTCAGGACGTGAGCTCACTTATAAAAGTAAATTTAAGGTGGCACGTTAAGAATCAAATAGGATAAGAAAATTCTTCCTATTGGTTTATGCTGGAGGAATAATATTTACTCGTTCATATTTGTTATTTAAAATTACTATACTCTAAATTTAATGGCGGATATGATTAAAGAACCCAACTATGAGATATAGCTGTAGTGAAAAGAACCGCTGTAGCACAAATGGTCATTGAAATCTCTCACTCGTGAAGGCATGTAATAAAGAAGGTATACAATGGCTTTAAACAAGCTGTCAAAAGATAATGGTTGAACATCGCAATGTGAGGGAAATATTAAGGCTGTTAAGTCATTGCACATTCGTGTAGTACGGCTTAAGGAAGAATCTCTGAATCTAATAATAGTGATTCAAATGTTTCTGTTATACTTCTGTCACCAATCATTTTTAAAGCTCTGTTTTGGATTCTATTCAAGAGACTCAATTGGGTTGTACACGAGCCTTGGACGAATATAGGCCTTTTAGATTACAGTCAGATCAGAGGATGTAAAAAATTTCTTCCAACGCAGAATGAAACCTAAGCCCTGAGCAGAATTTTTGGCGATGTCAAATATGTGATTATATCACACAAGTTGGTCTGTGATGCACATACCGAGAACTGAGAGCTGTTGGGCTTCCCCAATAAAATGTCGCTCATTTATAGCGACGTGGATGCTGAGTTCGGCTTCAATATCAGGACACAGAAGATATTGTGATTTTGAAGCATAAAGTTGTACGCGATGTTCGATTCCCCAATGAGCTTATCATACGCTGCCATTCTAAATCCACATTCAAAAGAGAAGGACGTGAATCTGAAATAGGCTGGACAAATGTCGAAATTTTTTGATGTGTCACAATGTGTCTAGAGGTCATAATACAATTATAGTTTTTTCAGGCTCAGAGGTAAAAATCAAGTTTAGAATAATGGCGGGTTGACTTGAAACTTCGGGAATATGAGAAGGCTCGTGAACGTGCTGAGTAGAGTTCTTGAACTCAGAATAGCGCAGCCACGAATTGTGTACAATAAAATCGCTCACAAAAACGATTTCACTGTGCGGAAAATAAGAAACAATTCTTTGGATTGAGTTGGAGAGCGCATCGAATTCGTTAGTTCGTTACAAGTAGTGTTACTTTATGTCACTATGCTAAGGTTGCGTTGAATGAACTTTACAACTTCCTATATCAGGGCTATTTAATCCAAGCCCAACGAATTTTTATAAAAAACTGTAATGAAGCTTTCCATGCTGTAACGAAGTTACATCTTTTGAAGTAATTACGCCTTTCTACCAACCTAAGAAGACCGAACGCCGGAATTCTACTGCATTTACCACACCGGATGAAATAGCCAGAAAGTATTGCATACCTTAAGGCGCCCACGCAAAATCACAAAAGAGGACACACACAGATGGCTGTCGACGTCAGCAAATAAATTTCGTTCGCCAACTTTATAATGCACATTTGGTTTTGGTCGCCAAGTCGACAAGTAAGAGGTAGAAATGCAGCAGAAATCAGATTCTTCTTGCCACTGGGTGTTTGTACCAATTTGGTGTACAAGGCATAAAGCATCTCATCTAGAAGCACGCTGCTGGTCACCTATACCAGGAAGTAGCTTCGCAATATTTTGGCTTCCGCCGTAAAAATACCTTTTCCGTTCTCCTTTCCTCCGCCGCCGTAGTTAAGACTAGGGACTCTATCCCAATCTTCGCTGTCTTAACCTCCGCTATTCAGACTAGGGACTCTATCCCAATCTTCGCTGTCTGAAACGTCCGCCGTCGCCATAGGTAAGACTAGGGACTCTATCCCAATCTTCGCTGTCTTAACCTCCTCCTCTCAGACTAGGGACTCTATCCCAATCTTCGCTGTCTGAATTCCCTTTCCTCCGCCGCCGCCGTAGTTAAGACTAGGGACTCTATCCCAACCTTCGCTGTCTTAACCTTCTACGATAGCCTTAGACTAGGGACTCTATCCCAACCTTCGCTGTCTAAGCCTCCGCTGCCGTAGTTAAGACTAGGGACCCTATCCCACTCTTCGCTGTCTTAACCTCCGCTATTCAGACTAGGGACTCTATCCCAATCTTCGCTGTCTGAAACGTCCGCCGCCGCCATAGGTAAGACTAGGGACTCTATCCCAATCTTCGCTGTCTTAACGTCCGCCGAAAAGCTCAGACTAGGGACTCTATCCCAATCTTCGCTGTCTGAGTCTGTTCTACGATACCGCCGTTAGTGTATATGAAATACCGTGTTATCTTATTGTAGGACCTTACCTTTTGTTAAAGTATATGAAATACTCTGTTAATTTTTATTAGAAGGTAATAAATATTGTATATTTATATGAAATACTGTGTTAACCTACTTATACGTTGAATAAATATAATTTGGAACTGGAGTATTGAACTCTCTATTTGGCCGAGTTTTATTGCTTTCTTCGGTTGACCCTGGACCCCGCTGACCTACCTCAGCTGGAAACAAAAAAAGCATCACAATGCTATACAATTTTCTTTTTTACTTTCGCAGCTGACATCTCTGATTTTCTGATTAAGTAGCAAATATTCAAAAATAACCGTCACTTTTTCTACTACCCTCATACTACAGAACATTATGTCAATATGATTTCAACCGGAAAGTTATCACTAGCCGATTGGCATTAAATTTTGAATGTCATCAATATACCTCACATTGACTAGGAACAGTTGATGTCACAAGAAAATGAAAACAAATTTTAATTTACATTCAGTTCTGACGCAAATATACTCGTAGCATAATAGGAATTGTTTTGGCAGACGAAAAACCACCAGTCGTTCGGTCAATATAAATTAATTGCCACCAGGGGCCTTGTAGCTGCTGATCTACTAGAGCGTTTTTGCTTGTTTTAAGTCACCAGGGGCTCAGTGCCAGTTGATGTGTTTAGCGTTTAGCTTGCCAAGTTGATTGATACCGGGGGCTTTGCACCTGCCGATCTACCAGAGCGTTCAGACTGCCATTTTGGCATCAGGGGCATATTACCTGCTGATCTACCAGAACGTTTAACCTACTGTTCTGACTTCTGAAGTGCCATCAGGGGTGAAGTACCTGCCCACCGTTGCAAAAATTATTCAAAGCTAGTTTTGTTTTCGATACCAGAACATCAAAAGTGAGTTCCAGTTAAGTAAACTATCAGACTAGGATCCCAGAACGCAGTTCATCAGAAACCAAATTCCGAGACTGAAACACTAATTACAAGAAGACCCCTAAGCCGAAACCTTGCTTGCCAGAAAACATGCATCATTGTATTTTAAAAAAAAGAGAATATTAATTCTTTTATAAAGAAGAGTTGTTTCCTAATAAAAAATTTCGTTACAAGGTTTGAAAGGCCTTTTATCTGAAGTTTGTGTTATTTAGAAAGTCTCCGGTGAAACTGGAAACAAAATCGGGGCTGGAATCAAGACATTTAATCTTTCTTCCAATTTGTCAACTTCAAACGAAAATCCTAAGGTTACACTCCCTCACTCTCTTTTCAAACAATCCACAACCCAACCCAAATCAACTTTTTTGCTAGTTATTTTTCTAAACAATCTTTTACCAAGGAATCCTTTAATTCCTTTGTAATTATATCAATTTATTTACCTTTCTTCATTCTTTCTCACATTAACCTACATATTTCTCATCGACAATAAGCTAAATCAACTCAATGATGAATATATTCTCGGCCCAGAATATTTCTTTGCCATATTTCTCAAAAAATGCTCTAACACCCTCTCTTGCCCTCAAAAGTCTTCGGATTATCCCTATCTCAATGAGACTACCCTCAGTTATGGAAGACCTCCCAATTAGTGGTGGGCGCATTCGAATGAAATAATCGATTATAATCGATTCAGGCAACATCCCGAGATATCTCGATTCTTCACACAAATCATTCGAATACTCAAATCATTCGAATGATTTTTTCTTATCTACTTTCTCTAAGCGAAATGAGGACTCGAGTGCCTATTCGAGACCGAGAAGTGAATATTGAACGAAAAGACAGAAAAGAAAACACACAAAATCGAGAACTCGAGAAGTTGGTGATTTGTATACCTCGTGTGTATGTATTCAATGACTGAGTTTATATTTACGAGTACATTCAATTTTGTACTCGATGCATCGTTGAGGATTGAATATGGAATTGTAAAGGAAAGACGAGAAGCGAGAACCCGAAGATGGAATTTATCCGAAACGCGTCGTTAAACTAAAATAAAAAGTTGTGTAAATTAATTTTTAAATAAAACAAATAATATACAAATATTTTTATCTATTTAATTTATTTTATTTTATTTTATTCAAATTTTGTGAGAACCATTATGTTATGATTTTCTTGTTTTGTTTTTGCGTTTTTTCCTTGAAATGGAGTGTTTGTTTCCTACTTTTTTTACTATGATATTTCTTCGAAAATCATTCGAATGATCATTCGATTCTTTAAATCATTCGAATATTAATATCTCGATTCTTTAAATCATTCGATTATGCCCAACACTACTCCCAATACATAAAAAGAGCCGAAAGCGTGAAGATAATAAATATCGTTAAATTGCTAAGCTGTCAAATATTTCCAAAATCTTTAAGAACTTTGTATGAAATTTTTGAATTTTTATTGTAAGACTCTCTTCTTGGGAAAATGAGTCGTTTTTGATAGACGAAGCAATTCATTTCTATACAGATGGATCTAAAACCGATGACGGGGTCGGTGGAGGCGTATACTCCGATAGATTAAATCTCTGTCTATCTTTTCGTCTTCCCAATCACTGTAGCGTGTTCCAGGCAGAGCTTCTAGCAATAAAAGAAGTCCTCTCTTGGCTAAAAGAAAACGTTATATCAACTACTGATATACGTATCTTCTCAGACAGTCAAGCTGCCTTAAAGTCACTGGACTCTGTCTCCACTAACTCACAAACAGCCCAAAATTGTCGATCATCTCTGGTGGAGATGTCAAAACAGTTTAACATTCACCTTACATGGGTGCCGGGGCATAGAGACATTCCAGGAAACTGTAAAGCTGACGAACTTGCAAAACACGGAACAATCTTACCTTTGTTGGATAGCAAATCTAACATCGGTATACCCCTAGCTACTTGTAAACTTATGCTAAAGCACGATACCATGAAGAAAGCTAACCACAGATGGACCAGCACCCCAACTTGCCGGTCTACTAAACCTGATTTGGCCATTGTTTGATGCTAAACGCTCAAAACCACTAATTTCTATTGGTAGATTGCATATTAGCTCCGTTATAGGTGTCCTTACTGGACACTGCCTAATAGGAAGACATGCTTCTCGTCTTGGAGTTCCTGGAAATGATTTTTGCAGAAGCTGCATGGATGAAGAAGAAGAGGAGTCAGTTCCTCACCTTCAATGTTCTTGTCCTGTCCTAGCGCAAAGACGTAGACTCCACTTGGGAGACTACTACTATAACGATCCTAGTGATCTAAATAATTCCGACATTCACTGTCTCAAACGCTTTATTATTAGCTCAAAATGGTTTAGCGAGTAAGGGTGATTTTTGAAATCCTTGTGGTATCACAATGGACCAAATATTGATCTAAGTGTGTTGACCTTTTCCGGTCAGCAGCCACTTTAAGCTAACCTAACCTATTCCCTTAGACAACAAGGCCTTGTCAAAGAAAGGTTCACAATGACTAACCTGGTTGAACTTGTATCCATTAGCCTCTCAGCCTTAGGAAATGGAAAGGAAATAAAAGTTGTCTCCACTGATTTCAGTAAGGCCTTTGACAAAATTTCTAATAAACTTTTTCTATTCAGACTGTCCAACTTTGGGCTTGAACATATCTGCTTAAGATGGATTTTTACTTACCTTAAAAAACTGTGAATACAAAAAGTTCCATTCAGATCTACATTCTCTAATATTTTCTTAGATAACATCGTTGTCCCACAAGGCAACCACTTAGGACCTCTCCATTTTATTCTAACTATTAACGATATTGAAAGGGTCATCAAATTTTTCTATATCTCACTCTACTCCTACGATACTTAGTTTTTTACGGCCATTTTTTTCATACATGATTTGAATCTTCTTCAATTTGATCTCGACAGTTTCTTTGTATATGGCCTAGAAAATTGCTTAGAGCTAAATATTTCCAAATGCCATTCAATCCCTTTTTCACGAAAACGCATCCAATTTCCTCCCCGTCTCTATCTCCTCCTTTTTCAACAGGTTGTTATGGACCCACATGCTTCTTCAAATAGAGATAGAAAAGGGATCCAATTTCAGAGTATCTATAAAGACTTGCAAGTAACAGCACTTCTCAGCTCGTCGGCAGGGTGAGTTTTTGATAATAGAAATTGGACCGGGGGACTTTATTTCAGGCCTAGCCTGAGGTGTTGATTGACAAAAGTATTTTAAAATTTGGGGACCCGAACATTTTGGCTCTTTCTGGAGTTTCTGAGTTCATATGTTGAAGGAGAGCTAAGATGTTTGAACTCTTTTTTTTTCTTTTTTTATTTGTATCTTGGTTTAGAAGCTTATGATATTACTAACTATAGGTCTTGACGTAAGCAGAGGTATAACAAGAACCCACCGATTATAAATCAGTTTACCCCTAGTTTAATTACCTTAAAAGACGGACAAAAGTAAAAATTGATACCTTTTAAATAAGAGATCTTTTCTGGTCTAGTCAAGTACACGCTCCGCTACACGAAAAGTCAAAACAAACTTTATTAAACTATCCAAACAACCTGTAAGAAATGGCCGTTACATTTTCGCGGGTTGACATTCAAAAATTTTACTAAGCGTAACAGCAAGTAGTTTTTCCTTTATGGTTCGAACGCGGTTAGGTAAGTACAATTTATAGGACGACTATACCAAGTGACGGACTAAGCCCAGAAATACAAGGCCTAACCTTATCCATAGAACCTCGAGGCTGAAAATGCATATTCAAATGTACTAGCACGCCATCTAGTGGTTTCCTTTTAAATCAAAAGTTATTTTGACACCGACTGAAGTTTCTTGTTCGAAATCTTGATGGAAAGTCAGAACCATACCTCCGCGGAACGAAATGAGTCGCTTTACGCTTGAACAAACTTGGAAAATATTAAAAACTTATTTTCAAAGTGAGTGCTGTGTAGACCATGAAGTGCATTTTTTGAAAGAAATTTTGGCCGAAATGAAGCACCCACCGCACCTGCTGCACGAAACTTTATGTAAAAAGTTCGTCAGACTGGTATGCTAGTGGACAACACTCATGGTCACCGTCGTCATGCTTCGGTGCGCACCGACGAGAATGTGGCTGCACTAGCCGAGAATGTGAGACTCAATTCACGAACATCAACTCGCAATTGATCTTAATAGCTCAATATTTCACTCACTAGCCTGAGGAGATTTCTTCATAAAGATCTCAGATTATTCACTTTGAAGGCGCACGACCAGCCACTTGAAGGATCTTGGATTGTCTAGGCTGAAGAACAGGTTTAACTGAATCGGGCTTAAATCTCGTTATGTTCCGACTTCTCTCTATTAAGGTTGCAACACAATTACTAACTCGTGGTGTGCTTCACTGGTGGCTTTTAACAATGAATAAAAATTCACAGCTCAAACAAATTAAGCCTTTGTAATAAGGGGGTCGTATCAGACTATTTTAAAGTTTTCATAAATATACATGCAGTCTCGATATCTACTTTAAGCTGTAACGAAGCGTTACAATTATTAAATAATTTAATCCCATCACCGAGCAATTTAATCACATTACCGTGCAAAATGCTACGACACCAACGACCCCTAATCATGTTACCGAGCAAAACACTACGACGCCTACATGCCGCCTTATAATACTTATAATCATATTACACGTATTCAGTGTGTATCTGGAGTCATGTGATCAACACCCATTTTTATACGCATAGAATTTTGCAGTTCGTTTCTTGTAATTCACACTGACTCCTAGCCGTAGATTTGATAAGTGGTCGTTGGGAAAATGAGAAAGTTGTCTTTTATTCTCGTCCAGTGTGGATACCAATCTAGAGGAAAGAGAGTTTAAGATCGGGCCGCAAACAAAAACCTTGTATAAGGCGTTTCGGTGACAGATAGGCATTGCCGCATTGGTGAAGCTAATCTAATTTTTTTTTTATAAATAGTAGGGTTTTATTAGCTAGAGTAGGACAAGTTTAAGGATTATTAGGAGCATTAGCTAGAGGGGGGAATATTAATTATTATTATTAAGAGTATTATTAGTTGTTACTAAACCAACCCGTTTCATTCCTCTGATCTCCTCTTCAAGGCAGCTCATTGGACAGGTCCTCTTTATAGAGAGTTCCACCCGTTTATTTCCCTAGGTTGCGTGCTAGGGACAAGAGTTTTCTTTAAGAATTCTCGACCGTTTATTTCCTTTGGGTTCCTCTTCAAGGAAGCTCACTGGACAGGTTCTCTCGTTAGAGTTCCACCCGTTTATTTCCCTAGGTTGCGTGCTAGGGACACAGGGCTTCCGATAAGGTTCCCGAACCCGTTTCTTTCCTTTGATCTCCTCTTCAAGGCAGCTCATTGGACAGGTTCTCTTTTTTAGAGTTCCACCCGTTTATTTCCCTAGGTTGCGTGCTAGGGACACATTATATGAAATACCGTGTAAGTTATTTAAGCTTATGTATGAATACTGTATTTATATGAAGTACCGTGTTATTTATCTTAAGAAAAGACATGTTGTTAATAAAAGTATATGAAATACCATGTTAGAAATACGAAGCCACGAAATAAATTAATCGATAGTTTTGGAGTATTAAAAACAGTATTTCATTCGGAGCTTTAAACCCTCCAAACCCAAGTTTTTTGCTTCTTTGGGAAGAACCCTGGACACCGACGAGTTTTACCTCAGCCACGAAGAAAAAGCATCACAAAGCCTTCCGTCACGACATATTTTAAGAAAAAAAGGATCAATTGAGAATTGATACTTATTCTTATTTAATTTGTAGCTAAAGTTAGAAGTCAGATGAATTAAAATACATTTTTGGTTATGTATTCGTTTCCTTCACTTAGATTTTGGGTTTAAAATAAGACCATTTAACTGCGACCAATTTAGAACCATTCTCTATATGTCTTCACACAAAAAGCTGCATGCTCAATTGACCAAAGAGGATAACTTATGCTTATGTACATTTGCACGTCATGTCATCCGCAAACATAATGTATAGAATTATTTTCAATAATTGATGGAATTTCAAGACAGCAAATATTAGAAGACCAAGTATTCCACCCTGAGGTACATCCGAATCATTGAACAAGAAATCGGATGCACTATTCATACATTTAAACTGCTTGATTTCTATTACTCTAAACGCTTCTCACGCAAGTTAACTTGATTGACTGTGTCCGAAGCTTTTACCTCGTCCATATCAAAAACTTGCCTAATATCGTCCGTGACTCTTAACAGTGACAAGAAAGGTGGAACTGGAATAGGTATAAACCAATCATCTTTGGCATATTTGGGAAACGGAATAATTTTATCTAACTTCCAATAATGCGAATACACACCAGACATGAGAATAGTATTGAAAATTAAAATTAAGCAAGGGCAGGACAATCGGAAGAAGCATTTAAAAAAATTTAGAGTGAATTTCGTCTAACACAACTGCATAAGACTTTATAGAAAGCACACTTTCCACAATATCAGCACTATCTACTGAATGAAGACCAAAATCAGATTCGTCTGACTAATCGAATGAAGCCAGAAGATTTTTGCTCACGGAGGGTTAATACAGTAATGGTACAGAAACGAAAGGTTTGTTAGCTGTTAGATAGCTATTTTGCTTTGCAAATCCTGTCGTGCGTTCTTATTCTTACAACAGTTAGCTTACGTTGGTATTGTCAAACAAAATTGTTGAAATGTCATATTGACAATTTGTTATGATATTTACGATTTCATATTCAGCAAGTTCGGCTAGAAAAATTTTATTTGTTAAGAGAATAAGAACAAATGAAAATTTATTTTTCTTTTCTTTACACACACTTGATCCATCGATGCTCCAACTTTTTCAACCCATCAGAAAAATAGGTTTTTTCGAAGTCTGCAAAGTAAGTCTCCGTGGCGGCGAAGACCTCCTCATTCGACTCAAATTTCTGCCCGGCGAGTGATTTTTTCAAGTTTGCAAACAAAAAAAGTCGCGCGAGCCAAATCTCGAGAATACGCTGGATGGGGCAGCAGTTCATAGAGTGCAATTTGACCACTGCTCTGAAGTGGTCTCACGGTAACGCTTGTTGTCCGGAGTAAGCAAAAGCGGCACCCATCGCGCCGACAGCTTTCATTGAGGATATGACCCATGCGGTCTTTTGATATGCCTACTGTTTCAGCTTTCTCGCGCACCTTCAAACGGCGGTCTGCCAATATGGATTTTTGTGAGGTTATCCTTCGTGGTAGCCATTTTTGGAGCACCTGGGCCGGGCTCATTAAAAACCGATGTGCGACCACGTTGAAACTCGTTATAACAATTTTTGATGGTCGACATGGAAAGAGAATAGTCACCGTACACAGCATCCAAGTGCTCTTTGATTTTGCTGCGCGATTTACCTTCCAAAAACAAGAATCAAATTATAGACCGATATTGTTGTTTTTTTCCATTTTTCTAAAATTCGCGGATATGCTGGCTTCCACACGTGGTCAAGACAAAACTACGAATCCGATTCGGCTAAAATTTTGACAGTAGCCGTCTTAGAGAATGTACACTGAAAATAAATTCCTAGGTAATATTGACAAAAACGTTTTGTTGACCTTTAACAAAACAATCTTATCGTTATCATAAAATTTTTGTCAATACGAAAGAATGATTTTGTTGATTTCACAAAATTTTTATAATCCAGCATGATTTTTTATCAGTTTAACAAAATATGCACTACAAATAATATTGTCAGTTTAACAAACCAAGTTTTGTTAATATAACAAAATAAAACAGAGATTTTTGTCACATCGACAAACTTTTTTGTGATGTTAACAAAATGTTTGTTGTATCTACAAAAAATCTGTTTTGTAAATGTTTGTCAATATCACAAAGTTTTTGCTTATTTTTTTTTGTCAATTTAACAAAAAATGAAAACATTTTTGTTAAAATGACAAATATTTTGTTTTCGGGTTGAATTATTTTGTAATATTTTTTTTTTTTTTTTATAATTTACTCGCGCTCAAGGGATTATGATTACCCTTTAAATGTTTCAACACAGCGCGGGCGTGAAGCTACGGAAGAGAAAGAAGGATAGGAAAGATGTGTGACACGATGTTGAGACTGAAGGTTGTTGTCTCAGATTTTTTTTTATCTCCAGGGATATTGATAAAATAATATTATCAGATAGATAAAACTATTTTGTAAGGAAAACAAAAACTTTCTTTTGTGTATGATATAGTTCACACTTGTTTTTTGTTAACAAATCGATGTAAGATTAACTGAACTTAACAAAAATTGCGTATTGTCCATACGCCCTCACAGATGGTTGCATGTGAGATCGTAGGGACGAAACGCCAATTTTTGTGGACTTAAATCCCAAAAAAAAAAAAACTTTTTTGACAAAATTAATTTTGTTTTTTGTGTATTCAACAAAAGATTTTTGTAAAATTTGTAAATTTGTAAAATTGACAAAATATTTTGTTGAATTGACAAAATATTTTGTTAATTTAACAAAATATAACAAGAAATGTTTGTTAATTTAACAAAATATTTTGTTAATGTAACAAAACAATTTTGTTAATTTAACAAAACAATTTTGTTAATTTAACAAAACAATTTTGTTAATTTAACAAAAAAATTTTGTTAATCGGATAATAATAAAAAAAAAAACAATAACACTAACAAAAAAATTGTTAATACAACAAAAGAATTGTTAATATGACAAATTAATTTTGTAAATTCTACGAAATTTTGTCATATTGACAAAATATTTTTGTTATTTCAACAAATTTATCTGTTAGCGTAACAAAATAATTTTGTGGATACAACAAAATATTTTTTGTTACCTCAACAAAATTCTATAATTTTTGTCAATTTGATAAAACTTTTTGTTGGACGTATATTGACAAAATTTTTGTCAAATCAACCTAGATTTTTATCATATATACCTAGATTTTATTTTCAGTGTAGTACTAGACGATAGTAAATCCCTCTTGTGATACTGGCACCATCGAGCGGTGAGGCTAAGTACTTATCGGACCGTCCGCGTCCTCGTAAATAAGGGACAGTATCCTACAATATGAAGTATCAGAAACAAATAAATAAAATATAAATTGAGCAATGTTTTATCACTGACAAACAATGTCTACCAACAAAAAATACTTTATATTTATTCATCCAAAGCACAACAAAAAGTTCTGAATAAATAAGATTTAACAGAATACCTACCTCTTTTTAATTCACAGAAAAACTACAAAAACTCCTTGTTCAACTTGTGATACTTAGAGTTCTCCTATACCTATAGCTCTCTGAATTAAGCAAAACTTGTCTTTGGTTCTCTTTGTTTTTTCATACATATTGAAATTTAGTCAAAAGGATACAAAGAATGTGAACAATGCAAAGATTCCATAAATTCTTAGAAGATTGCATTCAATTGATTACTGTAAAAGAATGAATTCATTAAAAATTCCATTCACAAAAGATTGCATTTTTCCCTTACTCTTATTAAATTATCACCTCCTGAGTGATGAAATCCGTTTCCGCCACATATACCTCCCTGAAAACGCCCTTGTGTTTTCTAAATTGTCAGTTTATTTTCCATATAATTTCATTTCATACAGAGTTCAAGCCCCTTTACACTATATCACACGTCCCATTATACTTCAAAGTGTTTTATTCTTCCACAACGTCTATTTCTTTGTCCCAAATGGAACTCATGATAAACACATAAACTAGGATAATAAAAAAACAACGTTTTGGGTTTCATATCACTTGACAGCGAGTAACAAATGAAATGGGTAGAGCCGATTCGATACCCTACTTGATGGGAAAAGACAAAACCAGATACACCTCGTAGCTCGGTCGTCGTGCCTTAAACCGCTGGGCTCTATGCTGACACGTTCTCGGTTCTTGATCTGATCTGATTTGGTTTGGTTCTGGCTCTGGCTTCAGCTTCTATCTACAACACATATATCTATGAAAATGTATGGTACATTCGGTTCATCCTTGCGGGCAATTTTATGTGTTTGCATTTAATTTCTCTTTCTTCTTTTGTTTTGCGCTTCCCTCCACAATCCATCCCCGCAAAACAATATTGTTCTTCAATATTTTTTATTCTGCTCCCACTAGCCCTTCACAATGAAGGGCAACGCGGAATATTTCATGGAACAGTGATGGCAAAACTGGCAACACATTCTAGCGGAACGGTGAACAGCACTAAATTGCGTTATGGCAATGTTTTGATCGTTTTGAATATTTAAAAAATAATTTGCACCAAACCCCAAGGGGCTATCCGTAATTTCTTTTTCTCCATCTACTCTCAATGTTTTTTATTCAAATGGAGAGGGAGGGAGCAACCCACTGAAAAAAAACCCTATTGGGTTACTTTCAGTCGCTGGGTTGTGCATATCGTTTATCTTGCCGCACTTTTGCTTCTCTTGTTGTTAATGCTATAGTTTAAACATGATTGCCAGGTATTGGAAATTTATAATTTTTGTTTTTTATAAATTAAATCCAGATTTTCATAAATACACTAATACGCCAGGAGAAATTATTTTTGCAAAATTATAAATTCTTCAACTGGGAATCGGGAAACTGGGAAGCACCCCTGGGTTGTGTAAGCCGTTAAAGAATAGAATTATCTTTGCTTGATGGCTGCTATCGAAAAGTACGGATCGGATAGGTTACTTAAATCGTGAAATACTAGTATCTATAACTTCAGTCCAGACCTTAGACAACGACGCACGTGTGTTTTTGCATAACTGGGCTCTCGAGCAGTTGGAAGTCGCCCAAATTTCGAATATGAGACGATCAAAATTCATACGAATTCCACCAAATTGAATAGAAAGTCATGGTTTGGTACGGATTTTGGGCTTAGTCATCGGCACCATCGGTCCATATTTCTTTGAAAACGACGTTCGCCAGACAATAATCGTCCACAACGAGCGCTATCAGTTGATGATAAGCAGTTTCTTTTGGCCTGAAATATACGATATGGACACCGATGACAAGTAGTTTTAAGACGACATCGCTACGTGCCACAAAGCCGCCCGTGCCATAATAGACAATTTGCAGAGCAATTTCCAAAACATAGTTCTCTCACGAGGAGGAGATTTGAATTGGCCACCGTTTGTAAGTTAAAATACTCAGCATTTCAGCATTTTATGCCGAATATCATGATTTAAACTGTCAACAGCGTGTAATGTATTTGAAAATAGTTTGTATACAATGTGTCGCCTAATTTATTAATGATATTTTCTTACATGATTCTTGTGTGTATGCTAAGAACAAAATGATTCCACATTAGATATGGGTCTATCTCAAATGTTGACATAATTTTTCGGGGACTTAATAAAAGTTCAATTTGGAATACCCGGACCCATAATACAAATAGTAAAAACTTCGTTTAAAACTTTAATCTTAGAAGATATACAAACCTTTATGGCCTTGTTTAAATAAAGTGGGTATCTTGTTGGGGTCCTTAGATATCCAGACTCGGGTCAATTTTTTCTAAATCTCTTTAATTTTTGACTTTGATGTCATATTTCTCCACAAACTGCGTAAGAAACAACGTTTAACTATTTATTTTTAATAAACGTAACAGTAATCAAAATAAAAGTTATTACATTTTGATACCTGTAAAAACATAGAGCAGTTAAGATGAAAAGAAATGTTTTCTACTTGCGATATACATAGGTACTATAGGGTACTATAGCATTTGGAAAAAAATCCAACTCGAGATTTTGATCAAAGTTGACATTACGATGATAGCGAAGACGAATAAAGTGGGTCCGACAATTCTGCCTGTCTGTGTGTCTGTACCTTGATCCACAGCCTAAGCCACTGGAGCTATTTACTTCAAACTCAGTACTTCGGTGATTCCCTAGAGTGGAAATTTAATTTTTTTTAGCTCCAAAACTAAGGGCACCCTCCTTACACTCGTAAGCATAGTGTTATCTATCTCAAAAACGGATGTAACGATTTTGATAAGAAAAAATTAGGTGTGGTACTATGAATATAGACTACATATTGGTCAAACAAAATTTTGGGGCAAATTGTTATTAACGGTACCTGTCATAGACCCGTTTTTTTTTTTTATTTTCGACTTTCTCATTAACGGCTCTAACGATTTTAACCAAAAATCTTCAGCAAACACCGCCTTAAATTTAAAATAACATTGTATATAAAAATATTCGAAACAATATTTTTCGGGTTTTTTGAAAAATCAATATCTTTAAAACGTGTTAACGATTATTTTTTGAAATTATTTCCTAAAATCCTTACTACTAAATATATAAATTCTCCAAAAAATTTAAGGACATTTTTGTTAGGTATATAAAAAATTACCTTAATAATAAAATGATTTTTAAACTTGGTTTGCATAAATTCATGCTTTTCGGGAAATCAGACAGCAATTCCATGGATTTGAACATGAATAAAAAATTATTTTGTGAGGTCTAACAAAGTTTTATTTTTATGTGTGTAAAAAAAAACAAGTGTTCTCCTTGGTGTTGTATGCATGCAAGAGCAAAGAGCCCGTTTTTTGGTTTTGTTGCCAATTATGCCTCACTTTTGATAACGCTTCGACAATACGGTCTTTTTTTTTTTCGCTAAAAGTTGCTATTTCTGTTGAATAAACAAGTTCCTTCATTCTTCCAAATTCAATACAGGCCAGAAGATCTATCAAGCTAGTCAACTGGTTCGTTTCTTCCTCTCCAACTATTACCATATTCTTCATCTTATCAATTCCTAAATTCTCGACTATAGTGGGCTCGAGAACAATCCCGTTGGAAATATTATGAAGCTAGTTGAATCAGTGGAATATCCTAAAATAGTTCTGGTTAATCGTTTCGCAAGAGCTCCTGATAGTGGCTGGATACTAACCTGGGTGACTGTTTGAAGAATTGTTTCCAATTACACCTGCTCATATATTGGCGCTGAATTTGTATTGAAATTTGTGATGCGTGGGTTTACTACAGGATATGTGTTCAGATTGTGAAAATTTGTGATCTCATTTCTTGTAAATTAAGATTCCAAGCTCCGCTACAGTAACCACTTGGTAGACGTTAGGTAGTGTGTAATTGAAACTGAACTCGTTTTTCAAAGTCTGCGATACGTATTTCTAAATACTCCTTCCCAAGGAAAACGTCGTTGTCGCGCACTAGTTGAATTTCAATTGCACAGCCCGTTAATAATGTCTGCGTATTCTTGAATTGTAGAAATGTACATGTACAGTAGGGTGTGTGTCACTTTTGTATGGCCGCAAAAAAGTACTCTAATTTGTAAATGTAATAGTGCTTAAAAGTTGTATTAGGGACTGAGGCTTGAGAACATGTAAAAAAAATAAGATATCGTTCGTCTTTGGCTCATTCAAATCGGCGGAAATTTATTTTATTTATTTATTTTTATTTATTTATTTCGTCTATCAAGTTACATTACTTTATTGAGACTACAGTTTAAATTATACAAAAATAATATTAATAATAAATTCTATAAATAACTTAAATAATAAAGTTTACAACAATTTACAACAATTTGTGGAAGATGAAAAAGAAAATTAATTTACATTTAATTTTGTTTTTAGTTTTTACGTATACTAAAAAAAAACTGAACAAAATACAGAAAGAATTTTTGTCTTTACAAAAAGATATACATACCATGATATTGTAGGTGGTTCCGTTGATTTTTAAGATTTTTTTTTTTTGTAAAAAAAAAACGATTTTACATACAAAAATTATTTTTCTTCCTTCTTTTATTATTTTATAGCTTCTTTGTCAAGTTTTCAATTTAAACAAATATAAGCTTAAAAGTGTTTCCTTGCAATTATCTTTTAATTGAAAGCCTAAAAATATTTTATATAATTTTTTTGTATCCACACGGCACAATTTAAAACAACACATATTTCAAAAATCTCGAAAAATCAATTTTTTTTTGTATTTCGACCTATTTTTGAGCGAGCCAAACATATTAATTAAAATGAAAATTGTAAACGCAGGATTTAATTTTGATAAGCAATACAACTTTTAAAAGCTACGAGTATTACATTTGAAAATACCATAGTTGATCACTTTTACACACCCTAATTAATGTACAGGCATTTCAAATAGTGTTTCTCAGCAATTCTTACCTTGACGTAAGAAATCGATGAATACATTTTTTTTTGTATACAATTTTCGTTTGGTAAATTTTCCTAAAAGGCCATTATACCCCAAACCTAACTCTTTCTGAGAACTTTTAAAGAATAGGATATGAAAATATGATGTTCAGAAAGTAGTCAAATAAATAAAGGAAATAAGGGTTTTTGAGGTAGTCTAATAAACAATTACGCTTTATAGCTTTGAATAGCTATACAAATATATTGCAATAAAATTAATTCGTAAAAATAACTGCTATGGTCAATTGTTGTCAGAAACGTGTGTTTGGAAAAATTTTTTTTTTCTTATCTGCTGTAAGTTTTTGCAAATATCATATAAGATTATTATTGTTTCATTCATTAAGAGAAAATAGTAGATTGTTATGTGTATTACGCATCTTCTGGATAAAACTGACCTCAAAGTCAAGAATTAGCGAGGGTTAGAAATAATTAACAAAAGTCTGTATATCTGAAGACCCCATCAACTTACGTTCTAAACGAAGTTTCTACTTTTCGTTTTAAATGGGTCAGGGTAGTCCAAAGTAGAACTTTGCTTAAATTCCCGAAAAATTACGTGAATATTAGGGATAGACAGGAGTCAAATAATGTAGAATGATTTTGTTCTTAGAACATACCCAAGAATCATATTCCAAAATATCATTGGCGATTTAGGGGACACCCTGAATAATTAACATCAGGCTGATGGATCTTCTATTATTGATTTTTTCAATTCCGTCATTTATTGAGCTCTTTCCATTTTTCAAAAAGTCGATAGATTCCGACATGTCATTTATTTTTATTTCATTGTAATAATGGATGGCATTTCTTGTTTTTTCGAGATAATAATTCTAAGAAAATTGTACAGGGTGGCGCAAAATAAAAAAATAAAACATTTTCATCCCTCAAGTATATACAATTATGACTTTCATTATTTTGTCGTCATATTTAGTTTTCCAGTGAAATAGCCAGTTAAATTGCACCCATTAAACAAATTAATTGTAGTACTCATGCTTCAGAAAATACCTATCAATTTACCCTTGGGCAAAACTTTTGACGTACTTAAGAGTTCTGAGATTATTTCCTCAGCCATACTGAATGTGGAAAGCCAATCCAATTCAAAACATTCATAACTAATTTAAGTAGGGATAGTGTACAAATATAAAAAATGATTCTAACTTATTGTAGAAGATTTTTCATGAATGTCGTTTTACTATTCCCCACTAATTTCTTTTTTTTTTTGTAAAAGTATAAGCCTAGATTTAACTCCTATCCCTTGGTTTAGTAAAATCGTTTAAAAGAGGTGTGATGTTAAGGGTTTTGCAATTCGGACATAACAATCAATTTAGAAATTTCTTCAAGAACCCGATCGAAGAAGTTCAATTTTTCAGACAGTTTCTTCATAGATAATCTGATCTTAAAAAGTGTAGGCTAAGATATTTCAACAAAAAGTTTACCACATTGTTTTTATTATGAAAGTTATGTATCGGCCAAATGCTCGACTCTGCTTCGGTGGAATACCTCTATACAGTGGTCCATATTTTCAATGACTCTGAGACATAATTGAGGATCAATGTCGTTAATGTGCTCTTGAATTGATCGTGGCGGCCAATCAACATCGCCACGACACGTGAGATAACACGGCCATTGAATTTCTCACGAAAAAGAGCCATTGGCACCATCCTGTTGGAAGCACATATCGTCCACGTCCATATCCTCAATTTCTGGCTGGGCACAAGAAGTTCGTTATCATTTCGCGATAGCGAACACCATTCACAGTAACTGCTTGGCCAACCTCATTTTTAAAGAAGTACGGCCCGATGACGCCGCCAGCCCATAAACCGCACCAAACCGTCACTCTTTGTGGATGCATCGGCTTTTCAACAATCACTCATTTGCCCAAATGTGGCAATTCTGCTTGTTAACGAATATACTTAGTTGAAAGTGTGCCCCGTCGCTGAAGATGATTTTCTTTGTAAAGTCACCATTCACTTCTGTCTGTTCAACCAACCATTCGGCATATTGACGACGCTTGAAGTGGTCAATAGGCCTCAGCTCCTGAGTCAGTTGAACTTTATAAGCGTGTAAATTCAAATCATTATTCAAAATTCGCATCAATGATGTTCGTGATGTTCGCCACACTATCGCGAACAACAACAATGTTTTCCGCAGAGCGAATTGGGTGAGCATGCAAAGGTGTGTTTTTCCAAACAGACTTCATACTAATTATACATTATAAATTAAGCTTATTTCGCATTAAAAACAATCCAGTTTAAAAGTATTGCATCCAAAGCCTAATTTTTTAAATAAAAACTATTATATAACACAGACAATAAGTAAAGACTCAAAGGATAATTTCAAATCACAATATAATCATTTAGAATTTATATTTTTATGAACCTGGCAACCGTTAGCCGGACGATTTTGCGGTGTTGGTGATGGTGATGCTGGTTTATTGGTACTGTTTTTGTTTTGTTTAGCTTTTGGCATTATTTGCTATTTGCTGTTAGTCGTCGTTGTCGCTGGTGATGGTGGTTATGATGGTTTTCCCAACATATTTTTTCCTCCGCTGATGGTTCTCCTATTTCGGTTGGCATCAATTGTTTACTTTTCATCCGCCAAACATATGCACCACACCTCAACGGATTCTGAATATGAAATACTACCACGTTGAGCGTTTTGTTCGGGGTAGAAAGGATATATCAAGTTGATTCTTATTTCGCTTCTGCTGGCTATAAGCAAATAAAGTTCCAAACGAAAGGAGCGCGAGGACGACGATCCATTGTGGCGGCTGCCAGATGCGGGCCCGGGCATTATTTTGTATACAGTGTACCGAACCAATTGCATTCATCCGCTATTGTTTTAAGGCCAGGGGTGTACTTTTCTATATTTTTTGATTTTTTTTTGTTTTGTTTTATTATTTTCAATTCTTTTCGCCTTCACTCTTTATGAATCTCAGAATGTATACCCCAGTTGAATATATTCTAGCGGAAAATAAACTTGCCTTGGTTATTTCTTTTTTGTTTTGTTTATTTTTCACTAATTGCCATTGGGAATTAATGCCATAGTCGACGTGTAGGTGGCCCGATTCTGTTGATTCTTTGCATGGAGGTCGGCGTCTTCGTATGTGTATTGTGGTTCTTTGCTAATCCTAGCTACAGATGAGGTGATGCCTCGTTATGATTTCTTTATAGAATATTTTTTTTTTCTTTTATTAAAAAGAGATATGCAATTAGTTATATGTTAATCTCTTTGAAGTTGAGCTTAGTTCAAAAGATGTAGAGAGCAGAGACAATGTTTATAGTTAGTTTTTTAATTGAACTCGAATAGTTCTATTATTATTTTTTTTTTTTAATTTTTAACACGTATATATATATATATATGTATAAGACAAAATTATTCCATTTATGATATTTTTCGTTTTTACATCAAACATCTCTTGGTTTGGCCAAATAAATCTACATGTCAATAAAGCTTGCATGATCGTACTGACCATCGTAATTTTAACATGAAATGAGAGAGTATCTTGGACGTTCTCGAGGAGAGTCAGGGTGCAGGGCAGGAATGGTGCGTGGAAGTCTCCTACTCAGTCGAGGAGGTTATTAATATTTTCCAAATAAAATTCGTTTTTATTTTAATCCTAAGCTTATACAGTGACTGTTTATTGTTGTTTATTTTGTTGTTTATTTCATCAATCAGAGTTAACTCTTACAGACTAATTAAACATGAATGTATTTGTATATACAAAATTAAATAAATAATATGATATAAAATAATAACTATAATAATAAATAAATAAATATATAAATAACAAAAATTTAATAAATAGCATTAACGTAATTAAGTACAAATCTTAATTTAGAGATTAAGGATGAAACTGTAAAATAATTTTTAAATCTTTTTTGAAAACATCTCTTGAAACATTTTTAAAAATATCTATATGATTAAGAATAGAATTCGCTTCTTTTATACAACGTGCGAATGGTTCGTTCAAGCTATAATTTCTTTTATAAAATTTTTCTCGGAAATGAAAATCAATCCGAAGAGTTCTACTGGGAGAGTAGAAATTTATTCTCCCCAACAAATGAGAGCAATCAACATGATTATCAATTAAATCCTTTACAAGCATAACACTGAAGTTCCTTCTTCTTAGATCAAGCGTTTGAATATTGAAAAGTAAACACCTAGTTGAATATGAGGGTGTTTCAATAGACCAGTTTAATTTGAAGAACATAAGTTTTGTGAATCGTCTTTGAACACTTTCAATCCTTAGAGAGTAAGTTTCATAGTAAGGATTCCAAATTATGCAACAATACTCTAGAGCTGACCTTACAAACGAAAAGTATAACATTTTCAAAGTGAAAGGGTCCGTAAAATCCTTCGAATTCCTACGAATGAAGCCCATCATTCGATTAGCTTTATTAACAATATAGTCAATATGACTTGAGAATGAAAAACGTTCATCTAACATCACTCCTAGATCTTTTTTAACAAATACTCTTTCAAGGGTCGTATTATTTATTGTGTAGTTAAAAATGATGGGAGAAACTTTCCTATGACATGTGAAACATTGACATTTTCCAACGTTAAGGAACAGTTTGTTTTCATCACACCATTCGGCCATTTCATCACACCATTCGGCATAAGGCTTTAAAAACATCCGATACATCAAAATTTATATTTCCTATATCACCTACCTCTATTGGCGAAAAATCCGGAAGTTCACATGGGATTGGAAGAGCATAAACGGATTTGAAATAATCAGCAAAGAAATCACTTATCACATTTAAATCACTCGAAATTCTTCCAGAATATTCCATACTATTCGGAAATCCAGTGGTTTTTCTTTTCGTATTGATGAATTGCCAAAAATGTTTGCTGTCTCTTTTAATTTTAGATTCTAAAGATTAAATATAGTTATTATATAGGAAGTCATTAAGGATGTTAAAATCATGATGACATTTAATATATTTTTGTCTTAGAATAACATTATTTTTACCAAGTTTATATAATTTATAAGCTTTATTTTTTTTATTTTTTAGATTAGCGAGCCTGATATTAGATCAAGGATCAGCTCAAAGGGAACGGGCTAATTTCTTAGGGACAAACAAATCATGTGACTCTTTTAAATATCTAGAGAACAATTCAAAAGCTTGATCTAAGTTTAAATCGATCAGAATTGTGCTCCAAGGTATTGATAGCAAAAAATTATTAATTTCAATGAAATTCGCACGTTTATAATCAAAAAAGAGTTCTCGTGGATTAACAAATTCTCTTATATATGTTAAAAATTTACAATCGATTGTCAGGCATATATGATGAATTGAATTATTTACAGCTGGAAATTCATTCTTTTCGATATAAGCTTCATATTCCTTATCAACAAAAACTAAGTCTAAAATGCGATTCAGACTATTATGTAAATCGTTTACTTGCACAAGATCAAATTGACCATAAAAATCAAGAACAACGGATTCAATTTGGGTACTAACGTTAAAAGGCACAAGGTGCTTATCATCAATATCCGGTTTCCAGCTTATATCTCCAAGATTGAAATCACCTAAGATCATGACATGATCAGAATTACTTAAATTATTTAAAAAAGAATAACGGTTATTCAAATGCAAATTATACATGTCTAATGAACTTCCTGGGCGAATATAACTTGCGCTTACAAATAAATTATAATTATTTTGAAAATATATCTTAATAATTATCTGATCGACATCTAAATTAAACGAATTATTATCAGAAATAAGTTCTAACTGGTTTACAACATAAGTACTTCTTACAGCAACCATAATACCACCACCTCTATCAAAACCGGTAGTAACAGAACATCGATCTTTTCGAAAGACTATAAATTGTTTACAATTAAATATCTCAGAAGTTAAATGATTTTCATTTTGCCAGGTTTCAGTTAGTACAATGAGTTGGTAATCTTGAGAGGCAAAATATACAAACAATTTATTTAATTTTGACCTTATTCCACCTACATTTTGGCATTATAAACAGCAACATCATCGACAGCAACATCTTCAATTACATCATCAGAAAAACTCTTATTCGCAGATAAGAGACCAGCGAAGTTTTCGCTGACATCTATTCGTTTTTTGGTTTAAAATTGAATGGTCTTATTTTTACACCATTTGGCCAAAAGTCGGAACAATAGATGGTATTTTCGAATTCCAATGGGCACCCAACTTTAAAATTAACGAAACTGGGTTTCTGTCCACTACCATCTTCTCGATCTTGCTTTGGCAATAAGTCGTAGCAACGGAAAATCTTTGAACATGCATTAGTTTTCTTAGCGATGTATTTGGCTATATACTCCGGTGTAGTAGTTGGCTTAAAGCTCGATATATGAAACCATTTGAGTTTGTAATAAACTTGGAGATTTTATCATCATTGATATTACCTTCTTTAACAAGAGATTTATCAGCACCATAAACACTTTTATTTTTATTTTTATCTACGTCATGCACTTGCACAGCACGCATATGGGTCGTTTTAAAAAAATTACATTTTTAGCGTTATAGCTTCTATTTTTTATGCATTTCAATTTAAAGACTTGAAATTTGGCATGGAACTGTGTTTGTATGTCAGCATTATAAGAAAAAAATTGCAGATCGATTGATGGTAAAGAATAGCCATGGTAATTAATAATGTGTAATCTCCGTGGCCTTTTTGGGATGTGATTTTCATACTTAATCAGTTTTATTAATATTTTTAATGATGAAAATTATTTTTTATTTAATTTTGGGCCTTGTCGTTTGAAAGGCCTTCTCTCAAACTTCAATTTTATGATATGCGAAAAAAAAAAATTGTTTTGTTGTCCGAATACTTAGTTGAACGAGTGTGACAAGATTTGGAAAAAAAAAAACCTAATTAAACATTTTCGCTTTTTCACACAACTAAACAATTTTTAATAATTTTTTACGATGCATTGTCTTATAGTACGTCAAAAAACCTTTAATTTCATGTTTTAATTTAATTTAATTATTGCAGTTAATTCCTTTGAAATTTGCATACAAAATAATTTTTTCATCCGAGTAAAAATTCAGTGTAATCTCCGTGGCCTTGTTATCTTTGTACCATATTAATATTTTTTAGTCTAACCACCGCCAAAAGAAAGGTATTTAATTAAAATTAAGAAATAGTCGATTTTGTAATCTCCTTGGCCATTTTCGTATTTGTTTTTTAATAAATGTTCTTTTAGTTTATAATGGCTCATATCATTATTAATTTTTTTATATTCTAGATAAATATACTGAATTTCATCATTCCTTACAATATTGGTACCGTAAAAGTTCCAAGAAAGTTATGTGCCGTTATTTAAAATTATTTTTTTTTGTCTTTCATGCTTTTAAACAAAATCATTTCGTAAACAAACAACTTTTTTATTAATTATCTTATTAAATTTAGTTGCTTTCCACAAAATTTCAACTATTTATTGTTACTATTTATTTTGTGGATTATTGTTATTTTATGCAAGAAAAGAACATTTTTAGTACATTCGAAATTTAAAATTTAAATTTTTATCAAAAAATACTCGTAAAATGGAAAATATTTGAAATTATTTTTGCGCAACTCGGAGAACTCCTTTTCTACTTGTTTACTATAGATTTAGAAACTAAAACCCAAGAAAAACTGAAAAAAAAAAAATTTCAAACGATCAAAAAAAAATGTCAATTTTTAAAAAATGACCCATATACACACCCACGTCATTTGGAGTGGACATAGTCTTGTTCTGTGTACCAAAGCTCTTGACCAGCATCGACTTTACCACCAGATGGAGAAAGAGAAAGAGCATCAACTACAATAATGTCATCACCAACAGCAGGAGCAGCATTTTGATCACTCTGAGCAAGAGAAGAGTGAGAATGCAAATTCAAGTCACCGTCACCCTCACCGTCAACGGCATTAAAAAGACCACATCCAGCATTCATTTCACTCACTGAGCTTTTCGATTGAGACGTAGACTTGGTTTTGTTACCACTACCAGTATTAAGTCTATTTGAGGGACCTGCGAGGGAAGACAAAACACTAGATTTAACTGAACTACGATTCAAAGCCGGAGATGAATGCGCTAAAATATTGTTTTTTATCTGGCGACTCGGTTCATTGCCCTTTTGAATTCTCTGTTTTTTTTTTGTATTATCTCCCATTGTAGCGTATTCCAAGCGGAAATTCTGGCGATAAAGGAAGTATTGTCTTGGCTTAAAGAAAACGTGGTATCTAGCACGGATATCCGTATTTTCTCAGATAGTCAGGCTGCTTTGAAATCCCTCGCATCAGTCTCTGTAAACTCCATTACAGCCCAAGACTGTCGATCGTCTCTGATGGAGATGGCCAAACAGTTTAACATTCACCTATTCTGGGTGCCGGGTCACAGGGACATTCCGGGGAATTGCAAAGCCGACGAACGCAAAGCTTTTACATTTATCACATTTCCAAATTAAACTACGAGTAGCATTAGAATTAACTATTTTGAGTTCGTTGTTTTTCAATAAAGTACATTTGCAATGATAATTTGCCAGGCAAATGCCACAAGACATAACATCGCTAGGGACAATTGCAGTTTGGCACTTAGTACACACAACACTCATTGTAGAACAAAGCTAGGGATACAAGCGTGTGAAGCGAATGAAAAGTAGAACTATACTGACTGCCATTAATATTCGGTTTTCCATGTAATATTTTTCTCAAAGAATATAATGTATATAAACTAATAAATTTGCACCATTATTTCAAATAATTTTTTTTCTCAGATTCTATTACCAAAATACACATGTTATTAATTATAAAAGAGTTAGAAACATAACCAAAAAAAATTATAAGACAAGAAAAGTTAAAAAATATACAAATAAAATTATCATAGTTAAGAAATAAGAACTGTATTAATATTCGTTTTTTGTTTAAGTTTTTATTTAATTTGTTAAAAATAACATAGGCTCAAAATAAAGGTATTAGTATGATACTACTTAACAATTTGCTAACTTTATAGTAGTTTACTAACTCATTCTTAATTTTAAACATTTTCTAACTAGTATCGAACTAAAAGAATTTTCTTAATAAATTGCTTCTGAACACACCTAAAAGAATGACACATCGTGTAAAAAAGTAAGTACACGAATAACCTTTTCTGATTTTCTTTTTATAATCAACTCACGCTCAAGGGAATATGATTACCCTTTAAATGTTTTAACACAGCGCGGGCGTGAAGTTACGGAAGAGAAAGAAAGATAGGAAAGATGTGTGGCACGCTGTTCTGAGACTGAAGGTGGTTGTCTCAGATTTTTTTATCTCCAGGGATGGCGGCTGAACTAAAGCGGAGAATTGCCGTGTCTTATTTCTATGTCCCTTATAATTCGCATTATTTTATTCGTTTTTCATCCTTGTTGGGCATACTAATTTAACTCAATCACATGTTGTTAGTGTTATGCCTAAATAACATGTAATGAGCAAACCAGCAACCCATTGATGACAATTTTTAGAAGGTTTTAATGGAATTAAAGACGACATAGAAGACGACGGCAGGGATCGAACCTGCGATACTGAGGTTGACAGGCGAGCACACAACCATCGCGCCACGGCCACCCCTGATGTTTACAAATGTCCCTTACTTTGGCGGACACTTTTTGGCGGAATCAAAAAAATTTGATATCTGACTAGTTTCTGAGCTATTAAAGTTTCCGCTAAAATTAGTCTGAAGTTAGCGCACGAATTCTGAAATATAACGAATTTTAAAATTTTATTGACACCCAAAATTGTAGCTTTTTAAATGCTCTTGAATTGCAAAAAAATCGATTTTAAAACTCAAATGGCTTAATTTATATAAAATAAGTCTGAAGTTAGCGGACGAAAATGTGAAAACAATAATTCTCTTGAAGTCAAAAATTTTAGCTTTTTAAATGCTAATTTGTTGCGCAAAAAATTTTTCTTTTAACTTTAATGGTTCATTTTTTATTTGTATTTTAAGTTTAAAAAGTGTATTTCCGGTCAGTTAAAATAAAACGGAAGTTGCGGGACAAAATCTTAAAAATCAAATTTTCAAAACAAAAAAATGACAGAAATTGTAGCTTTTAAAATGCTATTTTTCTGCACCAAAACCGAAATTTGTAGCTCTAACGGTTTTTGCATAATCAAGGTTTTAAGTTACCTCAAAACGGAGCTTCCAAAACCTTAAAAAATGAGAAAATCCAAATTTTTCTTTTCGCACGAATTTAAAGTATCCTTAAACTTAATCAAACCTATAAGGCCCAATTTGTAGCTCGCATAGTTTTTTTGTTTTTAAACATTCTGCTAAAATAAGATCTAACTCACATATGTAACGGTCAAAATTTAAAAATTGAATGGATCCGGCTCGTGCATTCGATAACCACGTTTTCTGAGACAACAACCTTTATATGGCTGCGTAAATGTGGGAAATAATCAGCTGTTTAGTCAAAAAGGATTTTTCTCAGTTTATCAGGTTTATTTAATCTCTTTCCGCATCAAATTCGTGAGATAATTGTACTTATGAGCTCTACAGAAAATTTTTCCCGTACACATTTTGACAGCTCGTTTCAACGGAGATAAGACTACTTGGTTTCTGAGGTTTTTTGGGTTTCCCATTTTTGTTTCATTGAAATGTCATCAAAAAATGCATCTAACAAGTGGATATAGCAGCTCAAATTTTAAGTTTACATATCCATTGATTGGTTTTTAAATTAGAATAAATTCATCAGACGAGGAAGAGCAAAAACTAGTTATTGTCCGTGTAAAAGTATTCAGGGCTTACAGGAATCTATTCGCCGATTAGGACGATATTCAGCGATGTAAAAGAGAACTTAATTTTAATGAAAAATCCCCTAAAATTTTCCTTTTATAGAAACGATTTAAGAGCCTGATAAATGTTTTGTTTCGGCCGATATTTGTGAATTGTGCAAAATTTTCCAAAACTAAACCAAACAGAAAAAACACTTCTATCACAGGCGGGTTACTTTATCACATTTTTTTGTATTCAATTGTTTTAAAGTATTTATTTATTTATTTATTGAATTATTTATTTTTTAAAAATTAAAAATTTGAAAAATTTGCAATTTAAAGTCATACAGAAAACAATTTCAATAAAGTGTGACCCCTGAAGATGTTTAGAATTTTTAACGAATTGTTTTAATTCTCATAAGGAAAAAAATGTTCAAAAAAGCCCATAAATAAATAGATATCATAAGATTTATGGGTTTTTCCACAAAACTTGTCAATGAGTTTTATTTTAAGTATCCTTAATATTAGAGAAACTGCATATCTCAGAATTACAAAAACTGGTATTTTTTCTAAAAATAATGTCCTAAATGAAGTTTCTATCGTTAGTACTAACAGCGCAATTACCGTTAACATGGGTCAGCGTACACGAAAATAAGCCTTTTCTTAAATTCCCGATATATGATACTTACTTACTGTAGAAAGATTTTTTTATTAGAATATGCCCAAGAATAACGCCATAAAATATTATGCACGAATTAAGGGACGCCTTAATTTATTTTTTTTTGTGTAACCCTGGCTGTCCCTACCTAATCTTACCCTTCAATCTATGTTAGTCGGCTAAGACATATAAAAATCCTAATCAACTTTCTCTATCAGATAACCACCAGAACTGGTTCTTCTGTCTCACCCTGTCCCTCCGGTCACGATCAGATATAGTCCTACTTCGCCGAAGGCCCTGTGCTCCGTTTTGTACGAGAACGTCCTGACTATAAGGTAGCCGCCTATCCACAGTTCTACGGCCGACACGTCGTAGATTAGCGGAATCACCATTCTATTCTGATTCTGAACAAGCCCTCGAATGTCTAAGTAGAGAAAAGCAAAAGGCTGGATAAAGCCGTTTAGACGCACACTCTCGTAGTATTTTTCAGTCGGATAGTAAGCCCCAAAAATAAGACTTTTGGTCAAGAACATCGCTCTTGAAATATGACCCCGAATCAGCTTTGTTGAATTGAAAAATTGTCAGTTCTGTTTATCTTGGCACCGTTGTAAGGAACCTGGTTGTAGTAATAATGTTTGTACTCCAAATCTGGTGTTCTCTGTAACGTCTAAGACACTGCTGCTCTAACACCCGAACCACACCGGGCACCCATAGATAATCATCGCCAGATAAGGATCATGTAGCAAATCACCTTCAACTGCACTGTGTTAAAGACAGCATATCCTCAATGAATATTCTTAAACAAAATATAAAGTCAATGTAAAAATTTAAGCTAATCAGTAGCCAATCTGGTAGAAAGCCATTGACCAAATCATATTAAGCTTAAGATTAACCAAAAAAGGAGACATTAAAGATTTAAAGCTATTTTTTTAATAAAGTTCCTAAACTAACCGAAATATAAAAGTCAGTTCAACGGCCTAGGCTTTGATGTAAGCATCGCTTCCCATCGATCAGCGAAATCAAGCATCATTGTGTGTGGTTTGTACTTAGATAGAGAACCGTACAATACCAATCGTGTGCTGTTGACATGTGTTTCTTCTGCTGTTCTTTCTGTCGGTGTGTCTCTCTCTGTTGTAATGTCTTAGCCGATGACCTCAGTTGTCAGTGCTTTCAGTGCCTCCACTTCATACATTTATCTACGAAGTAATGTAATATGTAATGTAAAAGTCAGACGCAAAAGTTTATTTTTTAACTTCTCCAAAAAGATAACAATATTATATCAAGAAATAAGTTGTGAACTATGAAAATTCCAAAAATGCCAAATCAAGAACATCCGGTCAAAAGGAGTATACATATTTGCAAGACCTCCCTCAACTGCATCATCAAACAAAGAAAAGACAAATTTTCTACGACATCAGACAATCGGAAAATTCCGCCGAAGCAGCTACAACAAGTACTAATATATTACCAAAATGTTAATGGATTAAGGACAAAAACCAGCAAGGTTTATAAAAATACTAGCGGCCCGGTACGTGCTTCGCTACGTATAAAGTGAAATAATAAAAAAAAAAAATTAATTGCAACATTAAATTCATTTATTTAAACAAAAAAATATTTTATTAATTGCTAGCTATTTTAAAACTTAATCCAAAATATTTGGATAAACAATATTTTTTGTTTTTCCATTTTGAGCATGAATAAACAAACGGTTGGGGGTACCGACTCTGGAACAGGCAACATAAAGTTGGCCATGTGAAAAACATGATTCCTCCAAATTCACACCACAAAAGTGTTTGATCCTTGTTGATGGACATCGAAAATGATAAACGCACAGGATATTGTAATCGTTTGAACTCAAATGGCATAAGAGTTGGAATCAAAGGGATACGTGGTATCAAACAAACTTCTCCTTTTGATTTAGCAGTTAAGATCGTAGCTTTAATCAAATTTGTCAATAACTTTTTCACTGCCAATCTGGTGCCATTACACAGTTTTGGTGGATTAATATTTCGCAATAATATAATCAAAGAACCAACTTTCAGATTCAAGCAATGCGGTGGCATACCAGCTAGTTCCAATGAATTTTAAAATTCAATTGGATAATTCATTGCCTCATCTTGATTCATAACACTGTTGATTACCACGTAAATCTTGCATTGTTCGATTAAATGCTTCTAGTGATTTTTTATCAGACCAAAAACATAAATGTTAAAAAAAGAGCCAAGTTCTTCTATACAAAAACCTTTGTGTAATAAGTCAGCCGTGAAAAGTACTGAGATCTAAAAGTGCGCCAAGTTCTTACCTCATGAAGGTTTAATACCGAATATTTAAAGTAGAATAATATTGAAACAGCTACAATGTAATAGAGAAATTTTATTATTTAATGATTACTGACTAAAATTTGATGGGTTCGCTTGTCAAGTTTTTAAAACCTTTCGAATTGGGCATAAAAAAAACTTGCCAAGTGATCCCATCAAATTTTAGTCAGTAATCATTAAATAATAAAATTTCTCTATTACATTGTAGCTGTTTCAATATTATTCTACTTTAAATATTCGGTATTAAACCTTCATGAAGTAAGAACTTGGCGTACTTTTAGATCTCAGTACTTTTCACGGCTGACTTGTTACACAAAGGTTTTTGTATAGAAGAACTTGGCTCTTTTTTTAACATTTATGTTTTTGGTCTGATCTCACTCCTTTTTGCAAAGATTTTAATGTTTTGCCATGTAAAAATCTCGAAAGATACGAGAAAATAGGAGGGTGGACTCTAGCTTATAAAATCAATTAGTTTATAGCTTCCTATTTTTTTTTTTTGTATATTTTCTTTTTGTTATTGGTTGTTTCGATTTGCGCTTCAATTGTTTCTTCTTGTCCTTTCAAGATACCTTACACTAACATACCTACTTTATTGTTAAATACTAGTATCTACATCCGCTCAAAGTCATAAAAAAGCAATAATTGTTGAGGACGCGAGTATGTCCTTTTTTTAAATGAAGGTAGACCACCAATTAACAGCCTAATTAGTGGTTTTATTATAGTTCACATCACAGTTAAGAGTTTTTTTTTATGTAAACTCATAATATTTTCAGGTATGCAAATGTTTTCTTTTTTTTCATTAATGTTAAAATAATATAGAGTACCAAATCGAGCACTCTAGTTCTAAGAAAAGTTATGAAATTTCAAAATGCATGTATAGTTTCAAAATGACAATAAAAATACACTTCGAATGAAAAATCTTAGATTTTTTATTTTTCGCTTTGAATGTACATTAAGCTATACCCTTCCACAAAACCTTATCATTCTACAGCAGCCGGAAGTGCTCTATACAAATCAAACTTTTTTTCGGAAAGTGGGCGGATACCACGCCCCCTGAATGGAAAACCTCAATTTTTATTTTTGGTCCTTTATATAGAATCTGAGCCCTACCGTTCTATCAAATTTCATTGTTCTACTGCAATCGGAAGTGTACCATATAATTTTCATATCAGTTCTGAGGAAGTGGGTGGATACCACGCCCCTGAATGGAAAACCTCAAATTGCATATTTTTTTCTTTGTATGCAATTTAAGCCCTACCACTTTACCAAATTTCATTGTTCTACTGCAATCGGAAGTTTGCAATATATAATTTACATCAGTTCTGAGGAAGTGGGCGGATACCACGCCCCTGAATAGAAAATCTCAAATTTTATATTTTTTTCTTAGTATTCAATTTAAGCCCTACCGCTCTACAAAATTTCATTGTTCTACTGCAATCGGAAGTTTGCCATATATAATTTACATCAGTTCTGAGGAAGTGGGCGGATACCACGCCCCTGAATGGAAAATTTCAAATTTTATATTTTTTTCTTAGTATGCAATTTAAGCCCTACCGCTCTACCAAATTTCATTGTTCTACAGCAATCGGAAGTTTGCCATATATAATTTACATCAGTTCTGAGGAAGTGGGCGGATGCCACGCCCCCTGAAAAGAAAACCTTGGTGTTTATTTTTGGTTCTTTATATGCAATATAAGCCCTACCGGTTCACCAAATTTCATCGTTTTACAGCAGTCGGAAGTGCTCCATAATACGATGTCGGGAAGTGCTCCAAAATTCGGAGAAAGTGGGCGGATACCACGCCCCCTGAATTGAAAATTTCAAATTTTCGATTTTTTCCTCTGCTTGCATGACAAGACCTACCGTTGTGCAAAATTACAAGATTCTACGATGTCGGGAAGTGCTCCATAATTTTGATGATCTGTCAGTCAGTCAGTCAGTCAGTCAGTCAGTCAGTCAGTCAGTCAGTCAGTCAGTTACGGTTTTTGTGATTTTTGAGGCCTTATATATCAGGAACCGCTTATACTAGAAAATTGAAATTTGGTGAGGCACCTCTGCTTGACTAGCTTAGCAAATATTCGGAATTTCAAGTTTCTGACCTCATTGGTACTGAAGATAGGGAGGGGTCAAAAGTCGCCTGAGTTTGTTCCTGTAAAAAAGGGTGTAGTGCCAGATCTTGGCTGGGCACTACCGTGCCCTTTGATTCGCCGTTGTACACTCATCCCATAAAATAATTGACGTTAATTGCTGAACTTTTGCCATAGTAGAATTTCTCGAAATATTGCAATGTGGAGTTTCAATCACCTGTACATTCAATGGCAATTTTAGTGCAGAGTGTGCAGTCCGACCAGCTTCTAATAATGTAGCAGCAATTCCCGAAGATGCAAGTGCCAATACAATTTTCTGTTCCGATCTAATAGTTAGAATAGCTAAAATCAATGACATAACGAACGTTTTGCCTGTACCACCAGGCGCATCCAAGAAATATAATCCACTTGCATTATTGGAAACGGTTTGCATGGTTGTGTCATATACGATGAAGTTCCGAAACATGTTGCAATTGCTCATTTCTGCGATGAAGTACAATATCACGGGATTGAAACTGGTCACCAAGAATTACAATTGCAACCTCATCAATTGTCGATGTTCTATCAGCCCTTATTACGATTTTGTGATTATCAGATAGCATACGATCGAAAGCAATTTTGAACAATTGAACTAATGCGTTATGCTGATGGAATAACCTTTGTAGCTCACGAATAATTTCTCGTCTTGTATTCGAGACAATTACACAACGTTGATCCAATTTACGATTTTTATCACCAATAAAATAAATTTGCTGAAATTGATGATCAGCGTCGGTGTATGGCAATAACGAACCAGCTTGATGATAAATCTGGCCCTAAATCTGTAACATGTATGCAATTTCAGGTAGATGTTGGATCAGAATTTTTAAAACTATCGAATACTTTATGATTCAGATTGATATAAACATGGGACAATCATGTTGAAGTATTTACCTTAAACGTCGGCATAATTATCTCTAATAATTTCAGTAGCATCAAAAGAGGTCATTTGAAATGCCGAATTGTGTTGTTGAATATGGATCAAAAAGTGATTCGACGTTTGAGATGTCCCAAAACTAAATGAATACAATGGTTCGGGTGGAGTTTCTATTGCTGGAAATCTCACTTTATCATTAGCACAACACATGCCGGGCATTTCACCTGGAAAGTTAGTGGCATCACAATGTGGACATATGTATTGCGTCCATCATTCCAATATATCCGTACATACTATAATCAATTTGACTGTTGTAATTAAAAGCAGCACGTGTCATTTTAGCCAAAAGAGCAGCACGACGTATTCGTGATCGGCGTGCAAAGTTCATTACAGGTACAGGGTCAACAGATCTATTTCGTGCATTACGTTCACTGCGATGCATTAGCTTGTGCGCGTTCATCTGCAGTCTGTGATCGACTTAGTAATGCCACATCATTTGCATTACGCGTTCGCCGACCTATATTTGCTCGCCCAGCTTGTGGCATTCATAGAAAAAAGAATAAATCAAATTAAAAATATAAGTTTCAATTTGACAGCAAAATCCCCACTAACAAAATGATCCGACATTTATTGAATTCATTTGTTACAAAAAATGTGATAAATGAAGAACCGCTCGACCAATTTTGTGCAAACTTCACATGAACCATCTAATAAATAGTCCAAGCAAAGCCTTAACATTTTGTTTTGATAGGTGAGCCCGTTATTGAGTTATAGACTTACAACGAAAAGTGGCATTGATTTTTATATATATAGATAAATAATATCCCACATGACATTATTGTGCTGGCTGAAACATGGTTGAACTCATCTTTTGCTGACACTGAGCTATTTGATAATACCTATCAAGTATTTCGACGTGACCGAAACCTTCTTAATGACTCAGCTACTGTTGGAGGGGGTTTATTAATAGGAGTAAGAACCTCTCTTATTTGCTCACTTGTTGATGATTTTCCTCAGTCCTCACTTGAATTGCTTTGAGTAAAAATAAAAGCGTCATCTGGTTACGTTTATGTGGTTGCTACTTATATTCCACCCAGCTCTAACAGCGATATTTATGAAAATGTTATGTTTGGAGTCAAAAACCAAAATGGAAGAATACTAGATCTTGTTTACTTCTCTGATGTATTGAATACTGATGCTGCCGTTATCTCATGTGATTCAAAGCTTGTTGAAGAAGATCGCCATCATCGCGCCTTAACTATTTCATTGAACTTATGTGTATGTAATGTTCTAAATGCTTGTAAATATCAACTTGAGTTCAATTTTAAAAAAATGTGATTTTAATCAACTCTTTATCTTATTAATGGAGAAAAATTTGTATGATTTATTTTCAAACTTGAGCTTAGATGAAATGATTTTACAATTTTATGAAATTTTGTTTGATTGGTTTTTAGATACCATCCCATTTCGCAAAGCAAAATATTTAAGTAATAACCCGCCATGGTTTGATTCGCATATAACAAAAATGAAAAATAAAAGAAATAAAGCCTGGTTGAAATTTAATCTATCGAAGACTGAAGACACATTTCGAGATTATCAAGAACTGCAAAGCGACTTTATAAACTATTCAAATCTAGTTTACTCTGATTTTATTTCAAACACTGAATGTGAGCTTAAGGACGATCCTCAGAAATTTTGGAAGTACGTTAATAATAAAAGGAAATCTGATGGTTACCCAGTTAGTATGAACTATCAAAATTCTTCAAGTCATGATCCAGAAACGATATCTAATATGTTTGCTGATTATTTTAAGAGTGCCTTTGAAGACTTTTCTTCGAATACTTCTTCTTCCATTCCTTCTTATACTCAACAATACACTCATCTTAATTTTATAAATTTTTAGATTACAGAAGCTTCTATACACGACAATATTTTGAAACTTGATGAATGTTTTAGTCCTGGCCCGGACGGTGTTCCATCATCTATATTAAAAAAATGTGTGTCTTACATATCTTATCCGTTATATGTTCTTTTAACGAGTCGATTAGAAGTTCGAAATTTCCTGCTCTTTGATAAAATTCATATTTAACGCCAATACATAAAAAAGGCCTAAAGAATTTAATAACAAATTATCGTCCTATTGCGAAATTATCTGCTATCCCCAAACTGTTCGAATCTCGGGGCTGTGACATACTTGCTTTTAATTGTTCATCTGTTATATGTGAAAATCAACATGGTTTTGTAAAGAAAAAATCCAGAGTCACAAATTTATTACAATTCTCTACCTTTTGTCTAGATGCGTTTGAAAAACACTCTCAAGTAGATTGCATCTTTACTGACTTTAGTAAAGCCTTTGACAAATTCAATCACAAAATCCTATTAGATAAATTAAGGAATATTGGATTTAACCATTGTTTTGTTTTGTGGATATCTTCATATCTCAAATATAGATTTTATAGTGTAATATTCAGAAATAACCGTTCGTGTCAATTTAAAGTTAATTCCGGTGTACCTCAAGGGAGTCATCTTGGCCCTTTCCTATTTGTTTTATTTATAAATGATCTTCCCCCTATATTAAAACATTCTATGGCTTTAATCTATGTTGATGACGTGAAAATTTTTCGAACAATTAACTCCATTGCGGATTGTGAACAACTACAAGACGACCTTCGGAGATTTTATGAATGGTGCAATAATAACTGTTTGTTTTTAAATATTGACAAGTGTAAGACTATGTGTTTTACACGCAAACGTAATTTATTTATATTTGACTACCTGTTGAATTCATCACATTTATGTAGAGTGTCTAGTTTCTCCGATCTCGGAATCTTATTAGACTCAAAATTATCATTCATTTCGTGATCCATATGTTATAAAAATTCTTTATGTTTCTTTTATTAGGCCAATTCTTGAGTATGGATGTGTAGTATGGGCACCATACCTTTGTATATATGTATATATTATAGTAATAGTATAGTAAATCTGTCACCATGGTTGCCACAAGCAAATAAATATAAATATAGAATGTAATCATGACATAGAATTAAAGAAAGTTTTTTATGTTTTGGTTAACCTTATTTTACTAAGTACGTTAAATACTTGTGAATAAAATTAAATATACATGTATGAATATGTGTACAGTGAATTATTAGGATAAGGAGTACTAACTCGATTTACGCAACTAATAGAAATTAAGGCAGTTGAAATAACCGAGTCTGTTGCACTTACTGGGTTGTATATTTTTTTTAAATAAATAAAATGCACGACTGGGTCGCACGAACTTGCTCCTATGTAATAGAATAGGAATTTTAAAAACGAATTTTATTAGAGAAAACTGTTCATAAGCATAAAATAATTTTTCTCTTAATTCTTTAAGTACCTAGCAAGAGATAAAAAAGAATGCTATGCAAATATGAAATAAAAAAAATTAGTAGGCCAACTTAAAGCTTTTCTTATTGTACGAATAAACATAAATAAAATATTGACCCGTTTTTGAGATGTCGAATTTTCCAAAAAAAAATATATTTTCCAAAAATTCAAAAAATATTTTTTTTAGTTTTGAAATGCAATATTTTTCAAATTTTTTAAAAGCTTCTCTATACAAAATTTCATTAAAATCCATTATGTAGATAATTTGTAAAAATGGTTCTATGGTAGGTACCGTCAGTAATATCTTAATTTCAATTTTTTTTATTAAATTATAGATCGAGGATTAATCGAAAGAAAACAATTTTAGCAAAATTCTAGATGCCATTTTTTAACATTTGTATGGTGGGTAGCGTTATTTTTTGGTTAAATACATTGAAATTAGTAATTTTGCACAAGTAAAGGAACACATTTTGAGAAAATGAAAAAAATAATCAAAATTATATGGAATAAATGATTCGAAACATAATGCATTGAAAATAATCAATTTGGTAACCATGACTTTCTGTCTGATTTTTCCTCTGCAAATTTTAACGTTTTTTTGTGGATTTGTGTATACATGTATATTTTGTTTCCTATACCATATCAAAATATTTTCTTGCAAATAATTTTCCCGCTTTTTGAATCAGTTGCAGTGCCAGTTGAAATAAAAATTTCTTCTTTCTTAATATAATCAAGATATGAGAAAAAAATGTACCTATTTTACCTAAAAAATAACGGTACCCTCTATACAAATGTCATAAAATGGTTTTCGAAAATCACATTTTCCTCAAAAAAGGTTCCGAGAAAATTATTGTTTTCTTTCAATTAATTCTTACGATCTATAATTTAATAAAAAAAAATAATTTGAAATCAAAATACCTATTACTGACTGTACAATGTACATACCGTAGAACGATTTTTTTTAATTTTGAATTTCTCATTATCGGCATAACAGATTCCAATGAAATTTTGTATAGACAAGCTTCTAAAAAGTTTAAAAAAGATTGAATTTCAAAACTTTAAAAAATATATATTTTTGAATTAAAAAATCATTTTTTTCTTGGAAAATTCAATATGTCAAAAACAAACAAATTTTTTTTTTTTTGGAAATCAAATTTTTATTCGTACATTAATAAACACATTAAATTGTTTCTTAAAAATGTTTTTTTTATATAAAATCTTATTTTTTAAATAAACCACGACTTGGAATTATAAATTTGTTCTTACATAAACTAATTTTTGCTCAAAACACATAGCATCCTGTTTTTAGCTCCAACTGCTAAAAGAGTTGTTGGGTGATTCCGCTATAGACGATTTTTGACACCAATTTTAGAATTACAATATTTTTTACTTTTTTTGAAAAATATTCAAAGTAGAAATACTATATTTAATAATAAAAACAAAAACTGAGACCTAACTTATAGGGAACATTTTTGTTTGCGCTTGGCAACATTATCATACGAAGAGTCGGTACGAACTGCAATTATTATAACTGGTAACATAAGCTCAAAATAGCTATTTGCGACAGTTTTAAGTTATGCTTTACTGAATAGACGTTTTTTGCATAAAACATGTACAAATTTGTTATTATATTTTTAGCATTATTGATTGCAAAGAGCCATTGTAAGTTTGTTGCACCAGCGACATAAAAGATATAAAAGTTTACTTTTTTGGCAGAAATAAAGTGCTAGCGTTTTGAAACTTTGAAAAAGTAAGAAGAAAACAAGACTAAAATTAAATCACTCGTTATTAGGAATATATTGTACGTTGAACGACAGAAAACGTTGATTTAAATTGGTTGCACCCGCGATCGCAATATTAAGATCGCGGGTGCAACTTATTGACTACTAACATTATAACGTGATTTATTATATTTCATTAATAAAATATGCTTTGAATAATAATTTCTACTGTTCTAGTTATTTTTTTAATTATGTAATATAATAAAATTTGTTCTTTTTTATATAAACATATATGGTTAAATGGAAATGAAACAAGGACAAGAGACTGCTTTACAGAAAACTGACAAAAACTTAACAAAAACTCTGAACTTCATGCTGAAAAAGGACTCTTGATTTAATTTGGAGAGATGTATTGAAAGAGAAAATTAAGGCAGATACAAATTTTAAAATTCTGAGTCAGAAGACGAAGCATTAAATTCTAAATCTCCAACAGGATCTTTTGAACCCCCTATATTACCAGTAGATCCATGCTCTAAAATACCTTTCTGTTTTTACAGCAGCAGTATTGCCAAAAGTTATTTCCGCAGGTTTGTACGTTCTTGTACAGGTAGGCTGCAATATCACAATATCATTATGTGGGGTTATCCTCAACCGATATCGATAAAGATGGAGTAATTCTAACATACGAGTAGGTACATACATATATGTATTTTCGAAAAAATATTGAATTATTTGAAAAAAAAAACAAAATTATAATTAATAGAGAAGGGTACCGACTTGTTACATGTGTGCCTTATTTTATATTTTTTCAGTTTTTTAAATCAGTTTACTAATTTAAGTTAGAGGCGTTGCACCCGCGATTGATTTAAAAGTTAATATTTCGTTGCTTACTTTTGTTTTCTATCTTTATTTTTATTTATGATTCTTTTTAATTTGTTTGTTTTTTCTTTTTTGTGTAGATTATGAAAAAACATAAAGTTATCAACAATTATACGTGAATAAGTGCGTTTACATGAACATTTGAAGCCCTAAAACTAATATAAATTAAGATTTTTTTCATCCTCGAAATTTTGTTCATCAATCCGCCGTAAATACGAAAGTAAAACAAAATCATTCTAGAGAAAAATAAAATATTTTCTAAAATTTGGAAAAAAAATTTATGGCAGATACTTATTTAAAATTAAAACAGTTTAATTACTAATTTCCATAAAATTTATCGCCAATATACTTTTTTAAAGTTTTTCATTGCAATTATTACGCTTTTTAAAACACACTGTATCTTTGGTTGAGAGTTCTCGCTTCAGATAGTAATTATTTGATTTTTCACCAGAATTGAAAATTTCAAATCAAATGATAAGCATATCTCTTTATTTCAATACCTACAAAAATCATACAAACAAGAAAATGATTTCAGACAAAAAAGTTCAAGCTAAAAATATATCTACCTCAATACATACTCACAAAAACATACAAACAAGAAAATATATTCCAACAGAAAAAGGTCAAAAAAGGAATTTTTTTTTTTCATTTCCACCACTCGGAAATCTCCCTTACTCTGTCTTTCGTTGAAAAATCAAAATAATAAAATTTCTCTTTCTTACTATTTGTTTCTATCTTTCTTATCCTAGTCTCCACTGACAAATTTTGCTGATTTCAGCGACACCACAGGCTAGGGACTCTAACATAAAATCACGTCAATTGATAATACTATAAGATATATATACAATGACCATACTACTCTATTCACATAAATAGAATAGAAATTACGAGTATTTAAAGAAGATTTTTAAGATTTGCCCTGCGTTTTTTCCATTGGTCAGATAGAGTTATATTACCCCCATACGCTCATAGACTTCAGTTGATAAACATCCCATCTCTTCCTGTTCATAGAGAATATTTGCAGTTCTGTTCCATAACTGGAGTAACGAATGGATCTATATCATCTTCATCGGTTCTTTGTCGATTAAATTTCAATATAAGTCGTTCTAGTTTAAGAAGAAATTTACCAATTTGTACTATTTTTAGCAGATCAAACTATTGCGCTTATAGTCCTCTTAACCAGTTAATAAATATTTTTAATAAATTCTCTTTTCTTATTGAATCTACAAATGTCAATCTCAAATCCAAACTCTTTAAAAATAATTTTTATGCTCAATATCGATCAAACTTTTTGTATAGATAAATTTTAGATTTTAAGAAATATGTACTATAAGCTTAACGTTAGCATTAACGTATTGTAATAAATAAATAAATAAATAAATAACTCATGTATAAGCCGTTAAGAATTTCTTGTCACTATTTCCCAACTATCCAATGCAAAAATTTGGCATTTTAATTTTTTACATTTTTTGTTTCAAATAAATCACCGAAATACCAACTTCAATTACAATTTCACACTTGAACTAATTAAGACCAAAATTTAATTTACGTTTTTTATCTTCGACCGCTGCATTGCATTTAATTGCAACTCTCGCATGCGATCGCATCTTTAAATTATATATTTTACAATTTTCTGTTATTAAATCAAAATTGCCACAAGGTATGTGCATGTGCATGTTCGTTGTTTTCATATACTAGTTATTTTAATTTCATTGGCGAAGGTTTTATTCATTATTTTTTAATTTTTCGCAATATTATTAAATACATTTGCAAGCAATTTTAAAATTGCATTTCAAAACGTTTATTAAATGTTACCATAAATCTTCAGAGGACATTATTTTTTGTTGTTGCTCTGCGAACCAAAAATAACAAAAGAAAAACAACGCCACACCACGCAACACACAACACACAAACACAACACAAAAATGAGGACATTAAAATTATTCCAATGAACATATTCCTCCGCAAAGTAAACATCATTTTAATTAAAACTACCCGATGTCCTTGAATGTCCGTCGAATCGTAATATACCCCCATGCATTCCTTCATATCAGGCCACATTATTTGTCAGAGCGCCATTGTATAAGTAAACATTCGCCATTCTAGAGGTGTATAGCTGGCGTAGGTATGTGAGGCCGGATTATAATTCCAGTGATAGGCTCGCTGATAGGTATGTCGTCCTGGCGTGGCCGGGCCGGGTCGGGAAAGGTCGGATCGGTTCGGTCGGCGGCGCGGCGGCGTCCATATATCGTATTCTCGTGTATACACCCATATTTTAATTACATTGTCAAGTAATTAAACATTAAAAATACATTGGCCAACTGACAGCACATTGTGCCACTTGCAACGACTGTTAATTGTCGTGCACTGTGTGTGTTCCGTTCCGCCAGGACTTTGATGGATGGGGTGTTGCCTTGTGTTTTAATATTACAAAATGAAAACAAAATCATTTACCCCTTGATTTTTTTAAGTATTGCAGAAAAATAATCAAATCGAAGGATAATTACAGAGTTTACTTTGTCTGCATAAATTAAATTTCGTCTGCATTCTAATTAACGATTTCACAAGTCCTTTTGTTTGTTGGTATTTACAAGCTTCAGACATGGTGGATGCTCTTAGGTTTCCAGTGTCTTGGTATCTCATCGGCAGCACGGGGATTGGTCTATCTGCGCTGCGCTTTCGTGCTTGAACGAATTACCGCGTCCATAGACGACATCCTCACGTTCCAATGACTGCCCTTATCCAGATGGCCATGTGCTTGTGCAAATCTTTGTTGCCAGCATCTGTCAACTTGTGCCCAGTTCATTCCTCTCATCTTGTTTTTGCTTGACATTTTGTTCATTGTTGTTGTTTTCAATTTTAAATTGTTTAAAGAACTCCCGCAGCCAGACGATGATGATGAAATTGCCACTACGGTAAGGCTGGCCAGGATCTGGAAAAGCAGAGAGACTCATCCATTTCACGGTCGCCTTTATCTTAAATTCCAGTAGACACCTCTGTGAGTTGGATAAATATTTACGAAAGACGGCATTTGCATAATTTTGTGCACTACAACACTACCAGCTACCATGGCAACGTCGTCGGTATAATCTCGAGTCTAAACCTAAACCCTTCATCTGTAAGGATGATGGTTCTTGCCTTGGAAAAAAGGGTGTACTCGTAGTTCTTTGAGTTTTGTTGACATTGCGGATTACACTAAAAAATGATGAGAAGATGGTGGAGGTGGCATAGTGAATGTGTTTAGCATATTTTAATTAAGGATATTTTCCAAAGTAGTGAGCAGAAAAATAGATTAACATGAAAAGTTTTTTTGTTCCTAGTTTGTTTTTGGTATTCAGTGAGTTTTTTTTTTTGAATGAAGTACACAGGATCTTTTGATCCTAAACAAAAATGAGTCCACAGACGTTTTGTAATTTCTGTTTGATTCTTATTTTCAAGAGCTGCGGGCACATTCATCAAGAAACATATGATTATAATTTAAGTTTTCTTTTTGATTTCTCAAAAGACTGGATATTAAGAATTTTTTGGAGCCAAAAGTGAATTGTATTTTTCTTTGATCTTGGACGAAGATTATCTTATATGTAGATAGTGAGGGTTATACTTATTCATGTTAAAAAGAAATACGTAACCAGAGAGTGAACAAATTAAGATATATATTATATTTCCTGATAATTTTCTATACAAAGCCTATGACTGCACTAGAGCTGTGTAAATCGTTCATTTCAAATGATCGAATCGTTCAACAATCGATTACGAAAATGATTCGATCATTTGAATCGATCGATCATTCGATCATTTTTATTTCACTTGAATGATTCAATACTATTCCGATTCGATTTTCATTTCGATTTCGATGAAATTCAATCTGCGAAATTTTACAAATTCCACTTCAATAATGTACCGAATTTAAACGAATACAATCGGATACAAATTTGAAAAAAAAAATACTTCGTTTTCATTGTAAAAACAAGGCGAAATGAAACAAAAATTAACTGACACAAATACAAATACGAAAAAAGAGACCGACCATTTTCTCCTACGAAAAATAATAATAAATTAATAATTTAATAGCCACGACAAATTAATTTGAAAAATAAAAAACAATTGTATGAACAACAGTCTTTTACTTTATTTGTCTAAATTTAATTAATTTTGAATTTTTCTTTGTAAGATGACAGATTTAGGTAGAAAGCGAAGTGCAGTATGGATGCACTTTGATCTGATTTCAAATGAAAGAGCAAAGTGTAGCTACTGCCAAAAAACATTTAGTTTTAGCGGAGGGGCAACATGTAATCTACAACGACACTTGAGGTCTCAACACGTTGGAGTAAATATTGAACGAGCTAGGTATATAGCGGGTTCAACTCCAAGAATAAACATACCTGTACCTGAAACCTCAATGTACACAAGTTCAACTCAATCATTGCTTCAGGTGCCCACAACCACAACGTCAACAACTAACAATCAAGAATGTTCGTCAATGTCGAGTGCAACCACACAATTCCAGTCCACCAGATCAACAACAGAACCATCACCTTCCATAGCCTTAACGTCATCCAATCTTTCCACTCCAACATACAGACAACAAAATATGACCGCTTTTATAAAAAAACCCATTTCAATTCATCACGCTAAACAACTCGATGAACAGCTCACAAAAACAATAGTAAAACAATATTATCCTTTTTCCATGGTTGAGGACAAAGAATTTAAGAAATTTGTAAATATGCTTTGTCCAAACTACCAAATGCCGACTCGAAAAACCATATCCAATTCCCTTATTCCAAGAATGTATGGAGAAACCAAGGAAAAAGTAAAAGCCCAACTTAACTCCGTAGAAGCTGTTTGTGTAACAACAGATGGGTGGACATCAATCACGCAACAGAAATATATAGCGATAACAGTCCATTTCGTCCAGGAGGAACAAGAAACTTTATCGCTTAAATCAGTTTTACTGGGGTGCATCCCAAATGATGACACCCAAACAATTACCAACTTGGGTAAATTCATTAGTGATGAACTTGGAAATTGGGGTCTGAGCGATAAAGTGGAATGTGTTGTTACCGACAATGCCGCCAACATTGTTGGTGCCATTAAATCAAAAGCCTACAAACACTTTCCTTGCTTTGCACATTGTTTGAATTTGGTCATTGGAGATGGTATTTTAGAGCTTGAAACCCAAATTAATAAAATCAAAGCAATTGTGGCGTTTTTTAAAAGAAGCTCTAATGCAACGGTGAAGTTGGCACAAATGCAAAAGCAGCTTAATCTCCCTGAGCTCAAATTAAAGCAATCGTGCATAACTAGATGGAACTCGACCTATGAAATGTTGGAGAGAATTTTGAAAGTTAAGGATGCTGTTCTTGCAGTACTTGCTATTGAAAATGCAGAAATAATGTGCGTATCAGCACAAGAGTGGGTGATCTTGGAAAAGGCAACAAAAATTTTTGAAATTTTTTTAGCCATTACCGAAGAAATATCGGCGGAAAAGTTTGTTACGATATCCAAAGTAATGGTGATGTTAAGTGCAATAAGAGAGCATCTCGATACGCACACACGAGACGAAACAGACTATACAATACAAAGAGTAATTACCGCACTTCGAAATGCAATGACTACAAAATTCAAGAACATAGACAGCGTTGCCGAGGATCTTATGGCCCAGGCAACATTCCTGGACCCAAGGTTCAAAAAATTTGGATTTTCCAACACTACGGCTTATGAGAGATGTGTTGCCAATTTAAAATCAAGAACATTACCGGCTCCATTTGTCGATATGATCTCCGATGAAAATATGATTTTTGACAGCCAACCATCCACATCAACAGCTGGAAGTAACCGGGACCTAGTATGGAGCAAGTTTGATTCTCGAGTTGAACCCATTTTGGCTAATCCAAACCAACGCGCAGCAACAATAATGGAAATTGACAAATATATAAATGAACCGCTTTTAAAAAGGAATGAAGATCCGCTCAAGTGGTGGGGCGAAAGAAAACGAGTTTACCCCCGTCTTTTCAAACTTGTTCTGAGAAGACTTTGCATAGTGGCCAGCAGCGTACCAAGTGAAAGGGTATTCTCCAAAGCCGGCTTAACTATTAGCAGCAGGCGCAGCAGTCTCAAACCCACAAAGGCAGACAAATGTTTATTTTTAAATTATAACCTTTAAGAAGATATCTTTTAAGTTTTTTTTATTTAGTTTTTATTGAAGTAACTATTTATTTTTTAATTGTGTACATATATTTTCTTATTTTAATGTTTTGTATTTACTTTTTATTTGATACATATTTAAATCCATAAATTAATAAGTAATAAATTAATCAAAATATACTCAAATCAATACATATCTATTATCCTTTTCTCGATATATAACTTATGAAAGTAACTTTATTATAAAACAACTTTACTGTGATGTAAAATATGTTCAACTACTCGTATTAAGTGAATCAAATTGGTTTTCTTCAAAACCTTATTTACATTGAAAATTATGTACATACATATAAGTAGTTCTTGTTTCGACCGGTGGTTTAGTTTGCGATTAGTCATATGTTAGAAATTATTATAATAATTTGTGCTCTTATGCATGTTTCTTTGATTATTATAAAAGTATTATTATTCGTACTAAAAACATAAACTATCAAGAAGACGAAAGTTTGTGGCGACATCTTAAGTATATGAAATGTACTTGCTAGATTTGTCTCTGCTAAATTTAATAATAAAATATTCTCTTTTTTAGTAAACACTACATGAATGTGAAATAGTATATCCTACTGTTTTTTCATTTAATTGTTATATGCAAAAGTTCAAAACCAATGTGAAAGTGAATCGGTACCTCCGTTTTAATCATCTCCACTATTCCTAAACCCTATAGCATAAAAAGAATTTTCCATTTAGATTCACATCCCTTGAGTGCACTTTAACTTTAAAAACGGTCTATTTTGAACCATGACCATGGAATTCTTCTTATACATAAGTCAAGTGTCAAAGTTATTTCTATTTCCTTTCGGAGGTTAATGAGCCAAAGCCATCCTAATCCTACATTGCCATTACACTGGAAATGGAAAAAGGAAATCCGTAAACAATTATTAGTAGAAGATATTACAAATATATTTTGTATAAACGTAGAATACTTACTAAAAGGAAAATGTTCCCTGATTTGAAAATTTCATAAATGGGGGTAGCTTTAGTGTTTGTTTTTCATCGTTTTTTTTTTGTTGCTGAATGACTTCCTCTTCGCTTTTCCATTTCCATACTTTAAAAGTTCAATCTCTTTTGGGGCCTATTTAAGTTTTATTAATGGTTCTTTAAAGGAATATACATATGTATACTTAAAATGTTTACCTCTGGCAAAAGTGCATTCGTTTTGCTGATGAATTTTAAAACAGGTTCCCGTCTTCCGTCCGAAAGTCTGTGTACTGCCTCTTGCGAGGAATTGACAAATTCTCCAAAGGTATCTCTTGCCATGGAAAGTGCTGCTCATAAGCCATTCGGAATCGACATAAAATTGTAGGTCCCCTCTGTTCCTGCAACGCGCACACAGGAATGTTTGGGAGTTGTAAGTCACTAGGTCCTGGTTCACTCCGAGCTGTTGCACCGCCAAATTTATTTATTTATTTATCCCGTCTTCCGTAATTACAGTTTTTCTATTAAGTGATGAGTGCTTGCTTTTAGTTCGGATCACGGGATTTATCATCGTGGTCAAAATTTTAATTATTGTCTTAAACATTCTAAGCATTCGTTTTACGTGAAATTTGTTTAACAAATAACAAAAACAATTAGAACATTTCACAATTAAAGTTAAAAGTTCACAAATCACAATGAATGAATGAAATAAAAATATAAAAATAACTAAACCGTTTCTGATTTCAGAAGATTGACAACACAGGAATGTTGTGACATGAGAAACAAAATCCAAAATCTTATGAAGAACTTTAAGGGCAGGAGCGCACTTTTAATTTATTTGCGATGTAGGACTTTAGACATAGAGCAAGTTTTTCATTTTGAAAAATAAAATACAAGAACTACATTTAGTAAAAAAAAATATGGGTACACATTTTATTAACGGTACCTGTCATAAAAAATACTTTTTTTATTTTCGTCTTTCTCATTAAAAGCTCTAACGATTTTATAGAAAATGTTTGTACAGGAGTTCATTTGAATTTGAATAAAATATTGGCGCAAAATTTTAATTGAATTAGTACGATGCTAAAGCTGTTTTAGTATGATACTAGGTTAAAACAACGAATTTGCAAATTTTAATCGAATATAGCATCATACTTTCTCTACCCTTTTATTAAAGTTAAAATCATCGAATACCTACTTTATTTTTTTAGTATCGTGCTAGCTTCATATGACTCTGACATTTGCAAACATCAAAAAAGGTTCGTGCACTTACTTTTTTACACGAAATGTAATTGTTTTAGGTGTGTTCAGAAGCAATTTGTTAAGAAAATTCTTTTAGTACGATACTAGTTAGAAAATGTTTAAAATTAAAAATGAGTTAGTAAACTACTATAAAGTTAGCAAATTGTTTAGTAGTATCATACTAATACCTCAATAATAGGCTGTTTAAAATTTTGCGCCATTGTTCAAAAAATTTTTCACAAAAAAAAGTTTTTGGGTTTTTGAAGAATATAAAAAAACTCCAATTTTTTTTTGAAAAATCAATATTTTGAAAACATTTAAGCTATTAAATACTTGAAGTTAGTATTCCAATTTTTTTAATTAACGAGAGATTTCTTATATAAAACAATAATTTAATAATAAAACAATTTTTAAACTTTGTTCAGACGCCAATTTTATGCATTTGAAGATTTTGATCTATTTAAATGCATGCTTTTGTATTTATAAACAATAAGTTCCAAAGTACGCTTAAGCTAAGTGTACACGATTGGTAGATCTTACAATATTGTCAGATCTGTCAGTGAAAAACATGCTTACAATGTCTTACAACCGTGTAGTCTTACAATTAATTGTCAGAAAATTTGTCTGACAATTAATTGTTAGATCATTGTCTGACAATTAATTGTAAGAAATCCGACAATCATGTGTACGCTAGCTGACAATCGTGTAATCTTCCAATTAATTGTCAGAAAATGTATCTGACAATTAATTGTAAGACGGTAAATTGTAAGGTAGAAAATCTACCAATCTTTTACAATTAATTGGTAGGTATTAAGCCGGCTATCTGAAAATGAATTGTCAGCCAACTTCTGACAAAATAATTGTAAGAGATTGGTAGATTTTCTACCAACCGTGTACACACACATCACACACCACCACCGTGTACACACACAACTTATTTGTCAGCTCATTGGTAGATAATTGTCAGACATTGTAAGATCTACCAATCGTGAACACTTAGCTTTACAAAAGAGCAGATACGTGTGATCCAGCCGTGTATTTTATTAGTTGCTAAAATGAATCATAGGTCTTATATGGTACTCCGCCACATACTTCAACTCGATTCGACCAACCAAAAATATTGTGTTTTGACACAAACTAAACTATTGCCTTAAATCAGTTCAATAATTTATGTAACACATAATCATATACAACTCTGCGCACACATTTAACTTAATAGTTGTGTTGTTTTCTATAAGCCCAAAGAGAAAAGTGTGTTTGAAGTGTTGCATGTGCGCGCTGCTCCATCAGCAGGTGATTAAACTATTTCATTTCGATCACAGTTGCCAGTACGTGACTAGCCTTAAGCTCATACTTATTTTTATCGAAAAATTATATTTTTATATGAATAAGAGTGAGGCTACTTTTTCTGTTCAGTATTAGATTGAGAGTAAAGAGTATATTTAGAGGGCCTGGGCTCTATTTCATCGCTACTACATCAGTTACATTAACTTAATCTTACAACTACATCCTACAACAGATACTTTCTTCTGTTCTAGTTCTACGCATCCAACTGTTGTGTTAGCTAGAAAACGTTGTTGATGGTTTGACATTTGAGAATTTGTTGAACGTACCCAATTTAAGTATACTCAACATTGCGTGCATATTTGTTTTTTGTTGAATAAATCTGTGTACCTATATAATTTTGATGTTTACCTCTTTTTAAATCCAAAACTCTGTTATCTTTGTTGTTAGATGGGCGTTATGATTTGATTAGCTTTTTACCTATGTCTTTTTTCAATAAAATACAAATATTCTTATTGTTAAACTCTTTCGTTTTTAATTCACCAGAATTCGAGGCTATAGCAGAAAGTCGATTCCATATGGTGGAAGAAAATTTTCGGAACAGGATATATATAATATCTCTTATCGAAGAAGTTTTCCTTGTTTCCCATATATATTTTTTTTTTAAATACAAAATACTTACACTAGTCTACTTTCGTGTATATTCGGCCATTGTTTCCATTGTTTTGAAAGGTTTAATGTAATATTCCTTTATTAAATTCATTTATTAAATTCCTTTTAACACAAAATTGCTATTCTACATTAAAAATATCTATTGTATAGATGTATGTATGTAGCAATAATTGGCTATGAGCTGTAAGACAACAATGTATCATAAAGAGCTGTGTAACACAATCATAGACACCAATTACTACAGTAAACATTTTAAATTCATATTGTAATTACTTGATTTATCAAAAGAAAACAATATTATTTCTCTTAGTGAAAATAAGCAAATACTTGTTAATTTTGTCATTCAGGTAAATTTCAACACACTGCGTATTTTTTCTACAAGCCTACAAGTTATTGCTACTTACTCAACTCTCAACTTATTACTTCTCCCGATTTGATAGAACACAGAACAGAACATGTTTATTGCTCCGAACACGGTTGGAACAAAAAAGAAGAACACCGTTTGGCGTTATAATCGACATTGATTGAATCGGTACAAATGGAATGGAGTAAATCATTGAGTTAACTGATATCGAAAATCGAGATTAATTGAAATGATTGAGATTGGGATAGAAAATCGAGAATCGAGAATCATCGAAATGATTGAGATTGGGATAGAAAATCGAGAATCGAGAATCATCGAAATGATTGAGATTGGGATCGATTAAGATTGAAATTTCTGATTTCAATCATCAACACTTTTCGATGATCGGATCAAAAAAATCGAATCGTTCCTGATTGACACAGCTCTAGACTGCACGTTTTACATTCAGAGATTTGAAAGTTATTTTCTTACAACTGAGACATTATTTTTGATTTAGTAAAAATTATTATAGTTACAAATTTTATTTAAAGGAAAATACGAAAAAAACATTTATTAGAGTGAAAAAAAAAAATAAATAAATAATAAATAAAATAAATAAGGAATAATTGTTATTAAAACATTTTTATGGTTTTAGATACGAGTAGTGTATATAATTTATATTTTTATAAAAACGAGGATTTTTAATGCTCAAATAAATTGACTAGAAAAAGCTATAAATAAATTATAAATAAATTAAATAAATAGAAATAAATAAATAAATAATAAATAAGCAAATAAATTAATATGTATAGAAACAATAAATCAATTATAATTAACAAAAATAAATAAATAAATAAATAATATATATCACAGTAAATGAATAAATAAATAAATAAATTAATAAATAAATAAATAAATAATATTGAAAAAAAAATTATATGTACATAAGAATTTAAATAAATAATATTAGTGAACGGCAACATGTGTTAGGAATAAATAAGTGCATGTATTGATAAATAACACTTAACTAATGAATATAATAAGTTAAAATAAAACAGGAATGAATAAATAACAAGCAAACGAAATAAAATTACCTGAATATTAAGTTACTCTAGAAATGTAAAACTGGCTTATGAGAGGATTGTCAGCTATATCACAGCTATTATTAAAATTGGTAGTAAGTTTCCGAATCCTGTCAGACATCAACTCAACATCCGCTTCACTGTGCAGATTCAAGGTGGAATGATACCAAGGAAGGTTGAGCATCATTTTTAGAACTCTATTTTGCGAAATTTGTAACATTTTTATGTAACTTTTAGCAGCATTCCCACAAGCTAGGCACCCGTAAAGTAATATTGATTGGAAAATAACTTTGTATATTAAAATCTTATTATCATTCGTGAGTGAAGATTTTCTGTTTATAATTGGGTAAACCATCTTAATAGCAATATTGATTTTCTTTATAGTATTATTACTGTGTTAAATAAAAGTTTGTTTAGTGTCAAGATGAACTCCTAAACATTTCACTGACTGTTCCCATGTTATAACATTTCCATTAATTTGAAGTTGAGTGCTGGGAAGACAACAATGTTTTCTTTTTCGCTAGAAAAAGATGGCTTGCATCTTTCCAGCATTTAGCTTAATTTTCCATTTGTTAATGTTGAGACCAAACTCATGCGATGAAAATGTTTAGACATTATACAAGGTTGGACCAAGAACTGAACCTTGGGGAACACCAAAATCAAAGCAAAACATATTTGAAACAACACTATCAACGTGGATCTGAAAACATCTACCAGACAAGAAACTTTGGACAATTTTACACAAATAAAGTGGGAAGTTAAATTGTATTCATTTTGTATACTATTCCATTGTACAAAACAGAATCAAAAGCTTTCTTTATTATCTATCAGTATCATTCCTGTTGACTGTCCTTCAGCGCGATCTTGTTCTACGTGGTTACAAATTCTTTTTATCTGATGAGATGTGCTGTGAAAACGTCTAAATCCAAATTGCTCATCAGGAAAAATATTATTATTCGAAACAGTTTTTAAAATTTGTTCCTTTATTATTTTTCCATAGATGTTGCTAATTCTTCTTAGCAAAGTTATAGGCCTATAATTTGCTGCTAATTCTGATGATTTTCCTGCTTTAAGTATAGGAACGACTTTTGCTTTTTTCCAGGCATTAGGAAGTGAACAAATTTATTTTTCATTATTTTATTTAAAATTTATTTACGAACATTAAGCCAAAAAAATTAAGTTCCACACTTTCGTTTAGGTAAGCGTAGGTGGAACAAAGTTGGCGATTGTGATATTAGATGAATCTAGATATTTTGTCCCTACTCGTTGAACAATTTGGAGCTCCTTGTGAAGCGGGAGAGACTATTAATGTCTACACTAATTAGATCTATCCTCGAAGAAAAATTCACCAATATTGAGCCTACGTCTATGAAATATAGAGCAGAGCCTATACATAGAAGACTATGAACTAATTCTACCTCTTTCTCATCCATACACAAGAGTTGCATGTTTGCCTATAAGACAGTATCCAGTTATGACACACCAATTACGGAGCTGATATACAATCTGCTTAAGGATATCAAACACTTGGAACGTTTTAGATCAACCGTTGGCCAGATCTGTTTTGTCATCAGACAGGCGATGTAGCGATGGTTATACCTATATTATCCTTATCAGATAATATAGGTAATTTTGTTCTACTTCTGGTGATTTCGTCAACCTTGCAGTTCCCTGGAATATTCCTGATAATCGCCGTAAGTTCCGCCTGGAACACGCTACATACAATGATAACGAAGACGGAAAGAGAGACATATCATCATCAGTTTGCGGTCCGTCGATGTAAAAATGGATAGAGTCATCTTACAAGAAATTCATATCCTCTTAGACTTGGATGTTTTGGCCAAACTGGATAGCGCAGACGATGTTACTTCAATGTGATCCAAATGAAGAATGATAAAATGGCTAATTTTGTTATTGATCCATTGTTGAGAAGCTTTAAGGTGAATGGATGTACGCACGCTGTGTCTGTTTGCTGAAAATGTAAATGGGTGGAATATAGAACCGAACGGAAGAGAGGATCGTTTGTAGTCTTCCACTTATGCATAGGCAAAATGATCGTTGGACTTTGCTTAGTTTGTCACGATTTCCAGCGTTTTCTACAGCGGTTTACCATACTGCTACTATGGTGATCGGTTTGATAACCGAAGTGAGTTATATGGGTTTTGAGGGATCCATTTGTTCCCATCAATAGCTTTCTTACATACATAAGAAGAGTGCCACCGTGGCCTTTTTGACTCTTTAGTGTATATTCTATTTTTTTTATAATTTTCACGCACTAAATGGATTATGACTACCCTTAAAATGTTTGAGCATAGTGCGAGTGTTTTAGGAAAGTAGGAGAAGATTTCAAAGGAGATACCGATATTTTTTACGAAAAAATATTTTTTCCGGACATTTTTTTTTACAATGTTTAGGAGTTTTTTTTTTGTTTTATTTTAATTGAAATTTTTGAAAATGTAATGGTTAAACAAAAACTTACCTCTTTTAAAATTCTTGGTCTTAAAGTTAAGATGGGAAAATAATATTTGCTTACATTAACCAATCCGCTACTATGATTTTGACTGGAAAAATACCAGTTAAAGTCGTGCATCAATGTAGCAACTAGGATAACTTCTACAAATAAAATTTGTATTGATCACACCTAAGCTAGAATTGATCTTAAAACTAATTTAACCCTCATTTTAGTTCCGTTGCTGACCTTAAGATCTCTGATCATCATATGACATGTTTATTTTTCAATTTCAAAGACAACGCACAAGTTCATTTCAGAAATCAGATTTTGAATTGGTCAAATATAAAAATTAATTTCGTACAGCTAAAATCTATTTTTGGAAAATTGGTCACGAGTCGTTCTTCCTGATCCTTGCGCCGCTTTTGATAATTATGGTTTCTTTTAAAATATCATGTTGAGCAAAACTCAGAAGTTCTTGTGAACAAAAGAGGTAAATTGAAAAAAAATCAAACCTTGGATGTCTATTTATTTATTGTATAAAATAAATGATAAAAATAAACTAAGAATAAAGCATAAGAAGCATCCGAATAACACCTTGTACCGCAACAAATATGATAATTTATGTGAAGAAATTAAGCTTGAAATATCAATTTGTAAAGAAAATTTGTATATTGAAATGTTTCATGAAGCTAAAGGTGAGCTAAGAAAGGAATGGGGCATAGTTAATGATTTATTCGGTAAAAACAAATTTTCTGACATTCCTGCTTTTCTGCCTCACGATTCTCAAAACATTTTTGATCATGCTGACATCGCTAAAATCTTTAATAATTTCGTTTTGAAAACAGCTACTGATACAATCGTTAATGCATTCATTATTAATTCCACCTATAAATGTGTTCAAGCTTCTTTTTCAAACTTATTTCCTCGATTGAAATCTTTAGAGCTATTCAAAATCTGCGTAGTTCCTATCTATCTACATCTAATAGTTAATCAAAAAAATATGTTTAAATATAGTTGACACCTTGTCCCATTTATTTAACAAGAGTATTAAACACGGTATTTTCCTGGATAGTTTAAAACTAGCCTAGATTATTCAAATTTCCAAAAAAATATATCTCTAATTATAAACCTTATTCTATTCTCCCTGTTTTTTTTTTCAAAAAAATTTGAAAAAGTTGTGAAATCTAGAGTTGTGAACTTTCTAGAGAGTATTTCTTTTTTTAATGATAGGCAGTTCGACTTTAGAGCTGGTAAGCCTACAGAAGATGAACTCTTGGCTCATTGTAGCTTAATTTAAGAAAGTATTAGCCGACAAAATTTACATCTGCTCTATACATCGACATAAAAAAAGCCTTCGATATAGTTGATGAGATATTATTGAGAAAATCGGAGAAAGCTGGATTCAGAAGCTTTATGCTAAATTGGTCTTATTCTTACCTCAAAAACAGAAAACAAATGCCCAAAATACTCGTAGGTGATAAATTCAGCAAAATAAAAAATATTAACATAGAGGTCCCACAAAGTTCCGTTTTAGGTCCAACATTATTTCTTATTTATACTAACAGTATATTTGGTCTTTATTTAAAAGGTAAAGAAGTCGGCTTTGCTGATGATATAGCATGTGTTTATTCTAGTCTTACTTTACTTGATATGGTTTCAGATATTAATCATGATTTGGAGTTATTTAGACATAGGTTTGACATTCTCGTTTTATTAGTGAGAAAACAAGAATTATATTATTCAAATCACCCGCGGTGTAAATTTTAATATTCCTCTTCTTGTAGATTATAATGGGTGATTTTTTTGAGGTTAGGATTTTCATGCATTAGTATTTGACAGATCACGCGGGATTTCAGACATGGTGTTAAAGAGAAAGATGCTCAGTATGCTTTGACATTTCATCATGAATAGACTTACTAACGAGCAACGCTTGCAAATCATTGAATTTTATTACCAAAATCAGTGTTCGGTTCGAAATGTGTTTCGCGCTTTACGTCCGATTTATGGTCTACATAATCGACCAAGTGAGCAAACAATTAATGCGATTGTGACCAAGTTTCGCACTCAGTTTACTTTATTGGACATTAAACCAACCACACGAATGCGTACAGTGCGTACAGAAGAGAATATTGCGTCTGTTTCTGAGAGTGTTGCTGAAGACCGTGAAATGTCGATTCGTCGCCGTTCGCAGCAATTGGGTTTGTGTTATTCGACCACATGGAAGATTTTACGCAAAGATCTTGGTGTAAAACCGTATAAAATACAGCTCGTGCAGGAACTGAAGCCGAACGATCTGCCACAACGTCGAATTTTCAGTGAATGGGCCCTAGAAAAGTTGGCAGAAAATCCGCTTTTTTATCGACAAATTTTGTTCAGCGATGAGGCTCATTTCTGGTTGAATGGCTACGTAAATAAGCAAAATTGCCGCATTTGGAGTGAAGAGCAACCAGAAGCCGTTCAAGAACTGCCCATGCATCCCGAAAAATGCACTGTTTGGTGTGGTTTGTACGCTAGTGGAATCATTGGACCGTATTTTTTCAAAGATGCTGTTGGACGCAACGTTACGGTGAATGGCGATCGCTATCGTTCAATGCTAACAAACTTTTTGTTGCCAAAAATGGAAGAACTGAACTTGGTTGACATGTGGTTTCAACAAGATGGCGCTACATGCCACACAGCTTGCGATTCTATGGCCATTTTGAGGGAAAACTTCGGAGAACAATTCATCTCAAGGAATGGACCGGTAAGTTGGCCACCAAGATCATGTGATTTGACGCCTTTAGACTATTTTTTGTGGGGCTACGTCAAGTCTAAAGTCTACACAAATAAGCCAGCAACTATTCCAGCTTTGGAAGACAACATTTCCGAAGAAATTCGGGCTATTCCGGCCGAAATGCTCGAAAAAGTTACCCAAAATTGGACTTTCCGAATGGACCACCTAAGACGCAGCCGCGGTCAACATTTAAATGAAATTTTCTTCAAAAAGTAAATGTCATGGACCAATCTAACGTTTCAAATAAAGAATCGATGAGATTTTGCAAATTTTATGCGTTTTTTTTTTAAAAAAAGTTCTCAAGCTCTTAAAAAATCACCCGTTAGTTATGACTGCAAAAATAATTCACTAAGAAGTAACTCTTGTTGTACTTCCGGAGAAATCCAAGTTTACGCTTTGGATAATAATTGTTCTTTGAACTGTTTCAGTATTGAAGCAGTTACTGATTATAAATATCTTGGAATAAAAACTGACAGCAAAATGGACTGGAAAGTTCACACTCAAGCAATAAAGAAATATTTATCTTCAATCACTTATATCATGTTTCATTTGAAAAAAATTATGTTGTTAGAAAACTAATGGAAACTATTTATTATGGGTGAGTATCGAAATTACAATACGGTTTAATTTGTTGGGGTGGTTGTTACAAAAACCTTTAAAAACCTCTTAGAGTATCACAAAAGAATTTTTTAAGAACAATATGGAAGAAAAGGAAACATGAACATAGCCTTCCATTGTTTGTCAGCTCTGGTATTCTTCCTCTTAAACACTTTATTTCTATAAAGTTTTCAAAATATGTTTTGTGGTAAGTGGCTATTCTCTAAGTCACAATATCCCAGCTAACTCATTACACAGTAACAATAAAAACCTTGCCATCATTCGGGTGCACAATACTTATCAATTTTTATACTTCTTTACTTCAAAAGCACTAAGACTTTTCAACGCATTACCTTTTGACTTACGAGGCATTCGCTCAGCTCATTTATTCAGCAAAAACATGAAAAACTGCTTTTTAAATCAATGAAATCATTTACATTGCTTAAGTTTTTTTTCTTTCTTAAAGAGCGTACCCCACAACACTTCTTAATGAATAGTTATGTAAAATCCTTTTATAAGCTTAACTTTAATCGGTACTTTTGATTGTCTTGAGGCAAGAGATTGTACCTTCTTTACTTAAATATAATAAATTAATCAAACCTAAACAACTTTTAACACTATTCTTACAACTGAAGTTTTTCCTAATTAGTGGAAGTTGGCAAAAATAATAACATTTGGGAAAGGTCCAGGTAGTAACGATCTTAGACATAGTATTTCCCTTCTTCCTGTCCTGTCAAAAGTTTTTGAAAAAATAGTTCAAAAGCAAATAAATCACCAAAAAAGTTCGGTTTTTGGGTAAAAACACAGTTGCGCTACAGCTCTACTTAACGTTAGTATGAGATTAGCTTTAGACAGCAGATATATCGACGCCCCAGACGAAAAACATTCTACACCTGCACTCCGACGAAAAATATTACAATTCAAACGCTTAGGCGAAAAACATACTAACTTCCGAAGACTGGTCGGAAAACCTTTTAACTCGAAAATCTCGGACGAAAAACCTTCTACTAATTCGAAAATCTCGGACGAAAAGCATAGCATTCTAACTTGAAAAGTCCGGACGAAAAATATTCTAATTCAGAAAATTCGGACGAAAAATATTTCAATACGAAAGTATTGGCCAAAAAATTTATAGTTTAGTTTTTAAAACTAAATTAAAGTCCACTTTAATGCCAAAGAGAGGCACATATAGTATGTGATTTTTTTTATTATAACTACTGCTATTACTATCATTAATAATACTGTTATTATTATTAATAGTGTAATATTATAACTACGATTATTGTAATTATTCTTTTTACTTCACTTTCGACATCTGCACAAATTATGCTCGGTCCTCGGTCGAAACAAGTGAAAAATAAAAAAAAAGGTTTAATATGAATAAAACACGCTGAAAACGAAAAAGCAGATATAAAAATAATGGCGCGTGAATCTCGTGCGATTCGACACAACAAATAGAAAGTTTATTAATGTTCCCAATTAATGCATCATATAATTTACAATAGATTATTGAATATTGAATGATTTACAAAATCATTTAAAGATTTGTAATTGATAATTTTTATTTATATTATTTATAATTTATTTATAATTACTATTAAAATATATTGTGTTTTAATTTTCTATTTGTTTTTTGTATAATTTTGAAATATGTACATTGTTTTTCGTCCGAAAATTTCAAGTTTGAATTTTTTTCGTGCGAAATTTTCGAGTTAGAAGGTTTTTCGTCCGAGATTTTCGAGTTTGAAGGTTTTTCGTCCGAGATTTTTGAGTAGAATGTTTTTCGTCCAAAATAATTTTTCACGAAATGTTTTTTGTCTGGGGCGTCGATATGACTTTCTTATCTCCAAGATCTGAAACAAGGTGTTATGTTAAACAATGGCGATCGCTATCGTTCAATGCTAACAAACTTTTTGTTGCCAAAAATGGAAGAACTGAACTTGGTTGATATGTGGTTTCAACAAGATGGCGCTACATGCCACACAGCTTGCGATTCTATGGCCATTTTGAGGGAAAACTTCGGAGAACAATTCATCTCAAGGAATGGACCGGTAAGTTGGCCACCAAGATCATGTGATTTGACGCCTTTAGACTATTTTTTGTGGGGCTACGTCAAGTCTAAAGTCTACACAAATAAGCCAGCAACTATTCCAGCTTTGGAAGACAACATTTCCGAAGAAATTCGGGCTATTCCGGCCGAAATGCTCGAAAAAGTTACCCAAAATTGGACTTTCCGAATGGACCACCTAAGACGCAGCCGCGGTCAACATTTAAATGAAATTTTCTTCAAAAAGTAAATGTCATGGACCAATCTAACGTTTCAAATAAAGAATCGATGAGATTTTGCAAATTTTATGCGTTTTTTTTTTAAAAAAAGTTCTCAAGCTCTTAAAAAATCACCCGTTAGTTATGACTGCAAAAATAATTCACTAAGAAGTAACTCTTGTTGTACTTCCGGAGAAATCCAAGTTTACGCTTTGGATAATAATTGTTCTTTGAACTGTTTCAGTATTGAAGCAGTTACTGATTATAAATATCTTGGAATAAAAACTGACAGCAAAATGGACTGGAAAGTTCACACTCAAGCAATAAAGAAATATTTATCTTCAATCACTTATATCATGTTTCATTTGAAAAAAATTATGTTGTTAGAAAACTAATGGAAACTATTTATTATGGGTGAGTATCGAAATTACAATACGGTTTAATTTGTTGGGGTGGTTGTTACAAAAACCTTTAAAAACCTCTTAGAGTATCACAAAAGAATTTTTTAAGAACAATATGGAAGAAAAGGAAACATGAACATAGCCTTCCATTGTTTGTCAGCTCTGGTATTCTTCCTCTTAAACACTTTATTTCTATAAAGTTTTCAAAATATGTTTTGTGGTAAGTGGCTATTCTCTAAGTCACAATATCCCAGCTAACTCATTACACAGTAACAATAAAAACCTTGCCATCATTCGGGTGCACAATACTTATCAATTTTTATACTTCTTTACTTCAAAAGCACTAAGACTTTTCAACGCATTACCTTTTGACTTACGAGGCATTCGCTCAGCTCATTTATTCAGCAAAAACATGAAAAACTGCTTTTTAAATCAATGAAATCATTTACATTGCTTAAGTTTTTTTTCTTTCTTAAAGAGCGTACCCCACAACACTTCTTAATGAATAGTTATGTAAAATCCTTTTATAAGCTTAACTTTAATCGGTACTTTTGATTGTCTTGAGGCAAGAGATTGTACCTTCTTTACTTAAATATAATAAATTAATCAAACCTAAACAACTTTTAACACTATTCTTACAACTGAAGTTTTTCCTAATTAGTGGAAGTTGGCAAAAATAATAACATTTGGGAAAGGTCCAGGTAGTAACGATCTTAGACATAGTATTTCCCTTCTTCCTGTCCTGTCAAAAGTTTTTGAAAAAATAGTTCAAAAGCAAATAAATCACCAAAAAAGTTCGGTTTTTGGGTAAAAACACAGTTGCGCTACAGCTCTACTTAACGTTAGTATGAGATTAGCTTTAGACAGCAGATATATCGACGCCCCAGACGAAAAACATTCTACACCTGCACTCCGACGAAAAATATTACAATTCAAACGCTTAGGCGAAAAACATACTAACTTCCGAAGACTGGTCGGAAAACCTTTTAACTCGAAAATCTCGGACGAAAAACCTTCTACTAATTCGAAAATCTCGGACGAAAAGCATAGCATTCTAACTTGAAAAGTCCGGACGAAAAATATTCTAATTCAGAAAATTCGGACGAAAAATATTTCAATACGAAAGTATTGGCCAAAAAATTTATAGTTTAGTTTTTAAAACTAAATTAAAGTCCACTTTAATGCCAAAGAGAGGCACATATAGTATGTGATTTTTTTTATTATAACTACTGCTATTACTATCATTAATAATACTGTTATTATTATTAATAGTGTAATATTATAACTACGATTATTGTAATTATTCTTTTTACTTCACTTTCGACATCTGCACAAATTATGCTCGGTCCTCGGTCGAAACAAGTGAAAAATAAAAAAAAAGGTTTAATATGAATAAAACACGCTGAAAACGAAAAAGCAGATATAAAAATAATGGCGCGTGAATCTCGTGCGATTCGACACAACAAATAGAAAGTTTATTAATGTTCCCAATTAATGCATCATATAATTTACAATAGATTATTGAATATTGAATGATTTACAAAATCATTTAAAGATTTGTAATTGATAATTTTTATTTATATTATTTATAATTTATTTATAATTACTATTAAAATATATTGTGTTTTAATTTTCTATTTGTTTTTTGTATAATTTTGAAATATGTACATTGTTTTTCGTCCGAAAATTTCAAGTTTGAATTTTTTTCGTGCGAAATTTTCGAGTTAGAAGGTTTTTCGTCCGAGATTTTCGAGTTTGAAGGTTTTTCGTCCGAGATTTTTGAGTAGAATGTTTTTCGTCCAAAATAATTTTTCACGAAATGTTTTTTGTCTGGGGCGTCGATATGACTTTCTTATCTCCAAGATCTGAAACAAGGTGTTATGTTAAACAATGGCGATCGCTATCGTTCAATGCTAACAAACTTTTTGTTGCCAAAAATGGAAGAACTGAACTTGGTTGATATGTGGTTTCAACAAGATGGCGCTACATGCCACACAGCTTGCGATTCTATGGCCATTTTGAGGGAAAACTTCGGAGAACAATTCATCTCAAGGAATGGACCGGTAAGTTGGCCACCAAGATCATGTGATTTGACGCCTTTAGACTATTTTTTGTGGGGCTACGTCAAGTCTAAAGTCTACACAAATAAGCCAGCAACTATTCCAGCTTTGGAAGACAACATTTCCGAAGAAATTCGGGCTATTCCGGCCGAAATGCTCGAAAAAGTTACCCAAAATTGGACTTTCCGAATGGACCACCTAAGACGCAGCCGCGGTCAACATTTAAATGAAATTTTCTTCAAAAAGTAAATGTCATGGACCAATCTAACGTTTCAAATAAAGAATCGATGAGATTTTGCAAATTTTATGCGTTTTTTTTTTAAAAAAAGTTCTCAAGCTCTTAAAAAATCACCCGTTAGTTATGACTGCAAAAATAATTCACTAAGAAGTAACTCTTGTTGTACTTCCGGAGAAATCCAAGTTTACGCTTTGGATAATAATTGTTCTTTGAACTGTTTCAGTATTGAAGCAGTTACTGATTATAAATATCTTGGAATAAAAACTGACAGCAAAATGGACTGGAAAGTTCACACTCAAGCAATAAAGAAATATTTATCTTCAATCACTTATATCATGTTTCATTTGAAAAAAATTATGTTGTTAGAAAACTAATGGAAACTATTTATTATGGGTGAGTATCGAAATTACAATACGGTTTAATTTGTTGGGGTGGTTGTTACAAAAACCTTTAAAAACCTCTTAGAGTATCACAAAAGAATTTTTTAAGAACAATATGGAAGAAAAGGAAACATGAACATAGCCTTCCATTGTTTGTCAGCTCTGGTATTCTTCCTCTTAAACACTTTATTTCTATAAAGTTTTCAAAATATGTTTTGTGGTAAGTGGCTATTCTCTAAGTCACAATATCCCAGCTAACTCATTACACAGTAACAATAAAAACCTTGCCATCATTCGGGTGCACAATACTTATCAATTTTTATACTTCTTTACTTCAAAAGCACTAAGACTTTTCAACGCATTACCTTTTGACTTACGAGGCATTCGCTCAGCTCATTTATTCAGCAAAAACATGAAAAACTGCTTTTTAAATCAATGAAATCATTTACATTGCTTAAGTTTTTTTTCTTTCTTAAAGAGCGTACCCCACAACACTTCTTAATGAATAGTTATGTAAAATCCTTTTATAAGCTTAACTTTAATCGGTACTTTTGATTGTCTTGAGGCAAGAGATTGTACCTTCTTTACTTAAATATAATAAATTAATCAAACCTAAACAACTTTTAACACTATTCTTACAACTGAAGTTTTTCCTAATTAGTGGAAGTTGGCAAAAATAATAACATTTGGGAAAGGTCCAGGTAGTAACGATCTTAGACATAGTATTTCCCTTCTTCCTGTCCTGTCAAAAGTTTTTGAAAAAATAGTTCAAAAGCAAATAAATCACCAAAAAAGTTCGGTTTTTGGGTAAAAACACAGTTGCGCTACAGCTCTACTTAACGTTAGTATGAGATTAGCTTTAGACAGCAGATATATCGACGCCCCAGACGAAAAACATTCTACACCTGCACTCCGACGAAAAATATTACAATTCAAACGCTTAGGCGAAAAACATACTAACTTCCGAAGACTGGTCGGAAAACCTTTTAACTCGAAAATCTCGGACGAAAAACCTTCTACTAATTCGAAAATCTCGGACGAAAAGCATAGCATTCTAACTTGAAAAGTCCGGACGAAAAATATTCTAATTCAGAAAATTCGGACGAAAAATATTTCAATACGAAAGTATTGGCCAAAAAATTTATAGTTTAGTTTTTAAAACTAAATTAAAGTCCACTTTAATGCCAAAGAGAGGCACATATAGTATGTGATTTTTTTTATTATAACTACTGCTATTACTATCATTAATAATACTGTTATTATTATTAATAGTGTAATATTATAACTACGATTATTGTAATTATTCTTTTTACTTCACTTTCGACATCTGCACAAATTATGCTCGGTCCTCGGTCGAAACAAGTGAAAAATAAAAAAAAAGGTTTAATATGAATAAAACACGCTGAAAACGAAAAAGCAGATATAAAAATAATGGCGCGTGAATCTCGTGCGATTCGACACAACAAATAGAAAGTTTATTAATGTTCCCAATTAATGCATCATATAATTTACAATAGATTATTGAATATTGAATGATTTACAAAATCATTTAAAGATTTGTAATTGATAATTTTTATTTATATTATTTATAATTTATTTATAATTACTATTAAAATATATTGTGTTTTAATTTTCTATTTGTTTTTTGTATAATTTTGAAATATGTACATTGTTTTTCGTCCGAAAATTTCAAGTTTGAATTTTTTTCGTGCGAAATTTTCGAGTTAGAAGGTTTTTCGTCCGAGATTTTCGAGTTTGAAGGTTTTTCGTCCGAGATTTTTGAGTAGAATGTTTTTCGTCCAAAATAATTTTTCACGAAATGTTTTTTGTCTGGGGCGTCGATATGACTTTCTTATCTCCAAGATCTGAAACAAGGTGTTATGTTAAACGGCAACCTATCAAACTTTCTCCCTACAACGAGAGGTGTTCCACAAGGCTTGATTCTCGGTCCTCTTCTAATTTATTTCTATATCAATGAACTCCCTCAAACAGTTTTTGAATCAACTGTTAACTAACTGTCAACTAACGTCGTTCACATTTATAAAAGTTCTTCTCTTGGACAACTTGACAATTGTGTTATCGATATCAACTATGACTTGCATAATATTTCAAATTTTGCTAAAAGTAATTGACTTTTTCTGAACACTTCCAAGTCTAAGTGTATCAAAGGGCACGGTAGTGCCCAGCCAAGATCTGGCACTACACCCTTTTTACAGAAACAAACTCAGGCGATTTTGGACCCCTACCTATCTTCAGTACCAATGAAGTCAGAAACTTAGAGTTCCGAATATTTGCTAAGCTAGTCAGGCGGATACCACGCCCACTGAATGGAAAACTTGAAATTTTCGATTGTTTCCTCTGCTTTCATGACAAGACCTACCATTGTGCAAAGTAACAAGATTCTACGATGTCGGGAAGTGCTCCATAATTTTGATGATCTGTCAGTCAGTCAGTTACGGTTTTTGTGAGGCCTTATATCTCAGGAACCGCTTATGATAGAAAATTGAAATTTGGTGAGGCGCCTGTGTTTGACTAGCTTATGCGGAATTTTAGGTTTCTGACTTCATTGGTACTGAAGATAGGAAGGGGTCAAAAATCGCCTCAGTTTGTTCCTGTAAAAAGGGTGTAGTTCCAGAACTTGGCTGGGCACTACTGTGCCCTTTGATATTTTATCACAATGTAACAATTTTAGGCTATTAAACCAATTAAAAAAAGGACAAAACGGGATCTACTGTTATTTTGAACGTAGTACCCCTTGGTATAATAAAAAGTGAGTTGGACTGTCATGCTTAAGATCTTGGATTCGATTCTCAGCCGATGTCAAAAAATTTCGGGGGTGTTCTGCCTTTTGGGAGGAAATAGCAAATCCTTTAAAAGTATCTCTTTTCATGAAAAAGTCCTGCTCGGAATCGGCAGAAACTTGTAGGTCCCCTCCATTCCTGTTAACGCACTCAGCTATGGTTGAGAGTTGTAAGACTCTCTACTAGCGTTAATGCCTCATATTTATTTTATATTCCTATTATTTTTACCGCAACACATCAAACAAACATCCTATCCTCTGAAAACTCTATACTATTAGTTATTTTTTGTCGAATAAGAATTTTTCGTGTATTTCTAGTTAGAATGATTTAAAGGTCTTCTTTATTAAAAAAAATCACCCAAACATAAAAGAAGAATCCTACTTCTTTACCTTCATTCACCAAAATGTCACAATCGCCTTTACTATCCCCATACTCCCGCTGCCAAATGCAAGTGAAATTTCACTTTCAATTAAGCAGTCATTGGAAAAGCCCACGACGAACGAAAGAAAATGCAGAAAGATATCTCTCCCCACATCACGCTGCCGTTTAATGCTAGAACCAACAACAAAAAAATGAAGGACTTTTTTCCTTCGTTTCTTTCACGAAACACTGCGATACAACCCAGCAACAACTTTTGATAGCATGCAATGCACAAAACCCGGCAAAAACGAAACAACCATGCAAGGACTCTCACTGAATTCTGCTCTCGTTTTAGGTCTCATTTCTCTTTAGGATATCGATGGTGATGGTGTTGTGGTGTATTTTGTTGTTGTTTTGTTTTGTTGTGTACACTCAATCTGTTTATCCCTTAATATTTTGATAAACAACAGTGGCGTAGTTTTGTAAACAATTAGAAGAGGGTCAAAAATATTATAATTTCTTATAGTTTTGAATTAATTTAATCCGCCATTTTGTAGGAAAAGAATAAATGAACAGATATAGAGCTCAAATAAGAGGGGAAATTGATGAAAATTGCAAAATAAACTAAAAACCCCAACAAAATGGGTGCTGGCGCCACCCATATTCTGCAAATCAACCCCAGAAAAGCTCCACCCTTGTCTTGCATTCACACATACAGCAATACGTTCTGTGCATAGAACTACCACTAAGAGTGTGTGTATTCACATTCCTCGACTGTGGGCTGGCTGTAGCGTCATAGCTCCACCAGCAGAGAACATTCATCGAGCTCTCTCAGCACGATTAAGATTCTTAGACACTAATGCGCTATAGCAGTACCATGCTCTAGCCCAATGTGTTAGTCAGTGCGTGGGGTTTGGGTGTCACTAGTTCTGTCAGTGGTGGTGAGTTTTTTGTTTGATTTTCTGACAGCATAAGACGTCAGAAGCATTCACATACACAGATAGTGTGTACTCGGCCCCAATAGCTCTCCCTGCAGTACTATACTCTTTAAGTGTATTTTTAGTTGCGTATACGCCCTGTAGCCCCACCGTGTCGTCATCGGTTGGCTTGGCATCAATGGAACTGGTGCTGGCACTAGCACGACGACGAGAGGCTCAGCGCGTGGTACAATTCCTTGCGGTATTTTTGCCTGATGTATGTACGTGATAATATGTATAGCAGGGTAGGTATGTTGCTGTGAACGACACCAGTGGTAGATGGTAACACACAGCGAACCATTAGCGGCGACCGTTTTACGCGAAGCACTCGCATTTATTCTCAGTATTTAATTGCGACGGTAACGGTGTGTATGTGATGTTAATTTTCGCGTGCTCTCGCTCGCGCGCCTCGCTCTCTCTCCGGATTTGAAAGACGAGAACAGTGTGTTATAGTTAGTTTTTTTTTGAGCATACGGAATAGTAAATAATAAACAATGGTTAATTTCCGTTAATTTTATATATGCAGTTTATTGCAGGCACCGTTATTCGTGTAGTGCTTTGATGTGCTATAGTGAAGGAAATTGTGCGTTTTTTTCTTCGTGAAGAAACCACCTTGCGGGCTACTTGTTTAATGCGGAAGCAAATCAAAGTTCCGGTTTTTCGTTGAGTGCACGTTCTGGTTCGATGTTGTTGGTTTTTTTCGTGCGTTAAGTCCTTGTTATTGTATTGTATTGCAATCGAAAAGATAAACACGATGACGATGGACTGCTTGCAGTAGAATACGCCATATCTGGAGTTCGGGGCTTGCTTTGCAGTGCAACTTGTATTCAATTGTAGGTGTGTACACGTACATCCGTTTCTGGTTCGAAGAAAAGCACATTTCTATAGGTTGGTGATTCTATTTATGAAAATAGTCGAGTTCAATTCAGGGTTTGGCATGAGAGGGCAATGCATTAGGGTCTTTGGTACTGTGTCGGCGTTCTGATATCGCGTTAATCTAAGTGTTTTTTTACTTGACGTAAAGTGCGTTTATGCGTGAAAATGCAGAGTGTTCAATTAAGTTGGGGCCAGTGTGGGGGGTTATTTTTAGGCCATTGCTGCATGGATGCGGCTTTGCGCTATAATATTAAATGCAACCTTCAATTTACACTGAAGTGATTATTTGTACTTGCGCACTTTTGCAACATCTTATTCGTTTAGATATTTATTTGTTTATTTTTATTTGAAAAAAACCAGAAGGTTGTTGAATAGTTTTTTTTTAATAATATTTTTGATAATGAAACATTTTTTTCTTCGACTGTCAATGTTGTTTTACTAAATAACAATATAACCGGCTTAATTGAAGTCACGTTTCACGCATGTGCTGAGAATATAATATATGATCTGTTTGTAGTGAGATTTGATCAGATCATAAGATAAACATAAATAGTTTTTTTTTCGATGGAGATCTTCAAAAGACACTTGGTAATATTCGGTAACAAGTAGTGTGGGACTCTTACCGTCCCAAATCCACCGTGATCAGAATCAATCTATGAAAGATCGACAGATGATTTTTCTTTCTTATTTTAAAGTCACTTTGGGGGAAGTTTAAACTTTAAATACTTTCCCAAAGATTTTAGACCGTTTGCTTATGAGGCTTCGTTCTTCTATAAGTCTGCGAATATTGTCTCTTACATTTAAGACAGTTTCCATCTTTGAGTTGGTATGAATTTGCAGTCGCTGATTGTGTGATACAACGTGTTTTTAACCACTTCTGTGCCCATTTCAATTTGAAGGTCTCGATGTAGATCGCTATTTCTTATGCACCAAGGGGCATTTATTATTCCATGAAGGCCTTATTTTTGGAATTTTTGGATGAGTTCAGCATTTCTTTTTTTCTGTGCAGCACCTGAGGTGGATACCATGCATATGTCCATACGGGTTTCAGCACTGGTTTGTATAACATTATTTTGTTCTGGATAGATAGGCCGGAGTTCCGTCCTCTACATTTTTCTGTACTTTAAGTTCAGTTCTTCTCTTTTCTTTTTGATGTGTTCTTTCCATTCTAGCTTTGAATCTAAAGTCATTCCAAGACATTTGGCAGTATTGACGTAAGGCACAACTTTAACGTTGCGTTGGCGTTGATAGAATTTTAAACTTTATTTTTTTTTTGTAAATTTTATACGCGTCGATTTTGTTTCGTGAAATTTGATGCGCCCCATTGTCGCGACTAATCTCTATTTTGATCGTCTGCATTTTGCAGTTTTTCTGTAGCCTTCGTAACTGATTTATTAGGCACCAATATCTGATTTATTTATTTATTTATTATCTACGAGATTCAGGCTCAAAAGATTCCTAAAAATATGTACAAAAATTATTAAATTATCTTAAAAAATAAGGAATAATAAGATTAGCTTCTTAAAAATAAATAATGTATGTCTTTTTTGAACTTATTTCTCGACAATGTCAAATCAATATTACGAGTAGCATCAATTTCATTAAATTCCCTAACTGACCTTGACATTTTGGCTTGTTCATACCGTAGATAGTTCTGTGTCTAGGCTGAAAAAGAAAGGGTTTTTCCTTCAACGGTCTCGATGGAGCATAGACAAAAATTATGGAGAGTAAGTTAGGACACTTAATGTGGTAGCATCTACAAGTCCAAAAGATTTTGTCTGGCTATAGAGTTTGGACAAAAATTACAATGCATTTTATGAAAAACGAACCTTGTAAGGCGATTCTGCACCTTTTGAATTCTATCGGAGAAAAGATGTTGGTGAGGGTTCCAGATAACATCCGCGTATTCAAGAATAGATCTAACTAAAGTAATATAAAGCGCAACATGGGTCTATAGAATTTCTTTTTATGAATCCTAACATTGAATTAGCTTTAGCAACAATAGTCACTATTACTTATTACTTTCAAAAATAAATTGAGGTCTTCAGCATAATACAAGACATTGGCTAAAATTGATATGGTTGACAATGTTATCAATAAATATGATAAACAGCAATGGACCGAGGTGGCTGCCCTGTGGAACACCAGAAGAACAACTAATAGGTCGTGAAGTATATTCATTAATTTTTACTTCTTGGATTCTACCCATTAAAATGAACCATTGAAGTAAGCTTGAGTGAATACCGAAAATTTCAAGTTAACAAAGCAATATTGTGTGACAAACTGAATCGAAAGCCTTACTTAAGTCTGTATCAATAGTATCAACTTGGCTTTGGTTCTCGATAGATTCAACCACAAAAGAGGAAAAGCATGAAAAATTTTTAACAGTTGACCTACCTGAAATAAATCCATGTTGGTGAATACTTACGTGTTCCTTGACTAGAAAATCAAACTTATTTTTAATTAAGCTTTTAAAAAGTTTAGGGATCGCAGATAGTTTACCAATTCCCCTGCAGTTCGCAATATTGTTTTTTGAGCCCGATTTAAAAATTTGTATCAAGAAAGATGATTTCAATTCATCCAAGAACATTCTAGTAGACAAGGAAAGATTGAAATAAATTAGCAAAGGAAGGCAAAAGGAATTTGAACATCTTTTTAATATAAGTGCAGGAATTCCGGCAGCGCCAGGTTTTGCATTCTGTTTAAGACCTTGGAGTCCATCTAAGACATCGATGAAGTCAAGTTCCATGGACCCAATATCTACTTTAGGTAGGTCATTAGAAGGAATTACAGTATTTCTTTAAGAGTTACAGTATATAGGTACAGATTCAAAAAATTTAGCAAAAAGTTCAAGAGTCTGATTAATATCGGTGGATTCCACCCCATTGAAATTCATAGACTTAGGAATCCCAAGTGATTTCCGTTTTGAATTAATAAGGATCCAGAATTGCTTTGGATCATTTTTTAAGTTTTAATTCGACGTTCATGATATAGTTTCTGTGTGAGAATTTAATAAGAGTAATGAATTCTTTACGGAGCTTACAAAATTGTATCTTATCATACAAATGATTAGATTTTTTGAATTTGGCAAAGGATTTGTTTTTTTAAATTTTTCAGGTGACTCAACCTTTTATTATACCATGGGAGTTGGCACAAATAAATCAAACGCATTTTTTATAATAACCGCAAAATGATTAAACGTATGTTTTAAATTTAAATTAAGAAATTCAGTTTTCCAATCGATGTTACTAAGCTATTTATCGTGTTCAATGAAATTGGTCTTTAAAAAGTTATAAAGTCTTAAGTTGGTAGAGCTAGTTTTTAAATAATTATATAATTCAATTTCTATGTATAATTCTTTGTGGTGAACTGAGTTTTTTGACAATGTATAAGGAACAATTTCATTTACTGAAGCTTTAAAGTCATCAAATGGTAAATATGTAAGATCTAGAATTTTGTTTAGATTATTAACAATATAATTGGCTTGGTATAAATTAAGAGCGAACGAGTGATCAATGAACGTTATTTCAGTATCTCTTTTCAAATTGCAAGGCAAAAGCATATTATCAGAAGAAGAATGCAACCAGGTTACATCAGTTAAATTAAAATCACCAATTACAAAGACTTTTTGCGGACTATTGCTTAGATTATTTACAAAATCCGAAGTATCATCGTCAGCAAACGTGGTCATGATAGTATGGATGTCCACTTTATCCGTAGTATATAACAAATACAGGGTTAGTCCTAGGACACTTCGTTGGAGTACACCGGCTTCAATTTTTTTTAGTTTTGGGTAATTTTGGTCTAAAGAGTCGGTTCGTAACGTAGCATTTCAGTATTTCGTAGTACTGCTTGGGAACGTCCCTATACAGTTTGTACTCAAGTCCTAAATGCCAAACCTTGTCAAAGACTTGAACAACATTTGATTCTCGTCAAGTGCTTTTTCTACAACATCTGTAATTCTATGCTTTGGTCTGGTCTTTCGTGGAATGTTTATTTCTAAATCCAAACTGCTGTTTTTGGATTAGTCTTCTTTCTTCTATTATTTTGCTAAGCCTTTTCAGAAGGAATTTTTCGAAAACTTTTGTCATGATTGCGATATTGGTCTGTAAGATGTTATTTCTGCTTATGACTTACCTTGCTTTGGTATAACAATGACTTCTGAATTTTCCAATGATGTGGCACATATCTAAGCTTTTTGCGTATGTTTATTATAAATTGGAGTTTTCTTAAGGCTATTGAAGGCATCTCTTTGAAAACCTGAGCAGTTATTATAGATCGTACCCTGGTGATTTTTTGTTAGATAACTTATGTTGGAATATGCTTCTTACTTCTTTGATTGTGATAATGGGAATTCCACATTCGTCGCTTCTATTAACAAACTGTAAGGTTTCTGTAGCTGCATTTTCTGAGAATGGCTTAAAAACAATCGTAAGATGTTCAACAAAACTTGTCAGCCTGCTGTTTTGGGTTTCTGATCCAATTTTCATCTTGAAAAATTATTGGCGGGTTTCATGTATAGGCCTAAGATCGTTGAATACTGCCTTATCATCTGGAAATCTCGTAATTTGCTATCTTCTTCGAGCTCTTTTTTTCCCAATGCCAGCTCCTTTATTTCGACAGGATATTTTTTATTTTTGTTTCTCTGCATACTTAAATAGTTGGAGTACTTTCTCCTCCAGCCTGTTGCACACCAGAAACGAATTGCTCCACTTTATGATCAAGTTGTTCAATTGCTTTCATGGGAGATCTCAAGTATATAAAACTTTCAGGCTTATCTATAAATTCCTTCCAGTTTGTTCTCCTATTTCCGAGCTTAGAATTACTTTTTTCTATAATTTCTTCCTCACTCAGTGACAGAATTACTAGGGTATGATCGGACGATGAATCGAAATCAACTTCTACACTTATACATATGATTTCGTTTTGATACTTTACCTACGAAAAAGTCAATAAGGTCTGGCATTATTTTAGTATCAGATGGACAGTATATGTTGGCAAACCAGCGGAATAGAATTCACAGTTGTATTTGCGGCCTACTTGAAATAATCGTTTACGTTTTGTAGTTATGAGCCTAGATTGCCAGTAGGTGTGCTAAGCATTGAAGTCGCCACCAACAAGGAAGTTATGCCCTAGCAAATTTAGAAGCTCTCCAAACTTTTCTTCAGTTGGTGACTGCCTTGGTGGGCAATATATAGCTGCTATCTTAGACTCTTTCTTTTTCATACCAATACTTATTCTTTTTTCGAGACTTTCTTTATTTTTGAAATTGAGCATAAATAGAGGTAGAGTCAATTATTATCTCATTGGAATCAAGAAGAGAAATTGTTGAAAATCTTTGTGTACAAGGTCTTCGACAATTACTTCAGCGTCACATGAGGGGTGAAGGCCTCTTGCTATTAGTTTTTATTGATTTTGTACCTTTTTTTATAAGAGTGCCACTGAATTTCGGTTGTTAGATTTTAGCCAAGACTTCGTTTGGGTATATCTTTTATGACTGTATTTGATGGCATCAATATTTCTACATTATCTACTATTGAAGCTGTCTGTTTACAAGGCCGCCCCTATAGGATCAGACGATGTCTAATAAGCCGCGCATTGTGTGCCTGATGCTCCCGTATTTCTTGGAAAATTGGTTCTTGAGAGCGACATCTTACATTTTGATTCTTGTTTCCAATTCATCCAACGCTCGTCGATGCGATTTTGCTCCGCCATAAATAAAACATAAGTAATGAAATGCAAATTTTTAGAATTCTTAGAAATGGCCTCGGAATGAATATTTAGAAATTTTAACTTAAGAAGTGCAAATTTAAAAGAGAGTTTTGCTTTGAATTCAACTAACATCTAAGCTAAGTAAATGGTCAACTTAATAACTTTCAATATTTTCTTAAGAATTATTTAAAAGCAAAAAAATACTTTGGAACGTAGTATTGAACTTTTTCCATTGCGTTCGCATTTTGCTTTCAAAATTTGTATAACTTTTCTAATACATTTTTGATTGGGAAAATATTTTTCGAAATAGTTTCTTGAATATGTCTTAAAATTTTCAAATTAATGTTACTCTTTTTATAGAGAACGAATCGACTTTTTTCTTGTGGTTATAATTGAACCCAAAGACCATACTCATGTTTTCAATCAAAACTTACCGATGACCAAATAGTTCACTATTCATTTACAATTACAATGTCGAAACCTTATTGATAAGTTAGCGTACTTGTTTTTCTGCAATAGTGTTTGGACACAAGGCAATGGGCTGAGTTGGAGCAACATAGCAGTAGCACATTCTGTCACTCCAATATTCCAAGACTTTGTTGTTGGTTTCGGGGTGTAGCTCACCGATTGCTTGGATGGTATTTGCCTTAAGTGCTCGTTTCCGGATTTTTGACATAACATCGGTCCTTCACGGTTCCCCACAAAAAAAAAGTCCAAAGGCGACATCGCTAAGACGGCTGATAACACGATTTAGGCGATTGTGGCAACGTTCTCTAGAGCGTATATGACGTTCAAAACATGTATCTTTTTCAAACTTTAAAACAAATGGCTAGGGAGTACCATTTGGAACAAGATGCCTTCGATTGCTGGGATTGCTAGATATCTGCAATTGGTTGATGGCGAAACAGCATGTTCTACTTATTCTACCACACAATGCTTTTCTGCAGACGTAAGCAGAGGTAGAGCTTCAGCCCAGAATCTATTGTATAGGCTTTCACAGGTATTTTTCCAAGACCTCGTTGCTCAACAGTTCAAAGAACGCAACGTTCTCTACTTTAAAAATATACCCATAGTTGATATCGTATTTAAGGCCCCAATCTTTGTTGAAGATAGAGGGTATAGGATATATCCTTTCGAGCTTATAACAGAGCGGTTCGGATAGTTGAATGGTCACTTTAATCAATAAACAACTCCCATCCAGAAAAACAAAAGTTTTGCTGCCTGATGTAAGACTAATGAGTCCCCAAATATATTCCTACTGTTTGAGACTTTCTTCTGAAGAAATTTTTTAATGGTCTTACAGCCTTATTTACTAACTCGTTTAAGCGACGGTGTAAATTTACTTCGACTTTACAACGGCTCTAATCCTGAAAACCTTATTTATAATGAAAGTGCACGAGGAATAGCGGTGGAATAAGCTAAAACTGGTTCATAGGAGCTTTAAGGCCGTTTCAGTATCTAAATGTCATTTTGAGATGACATCTTGTGAAATTTACAAAAAGGAGTGTAAGCAATTTTTTTTTCGTTTCTTACTAAGACAAAAAGGATAGATATTTTGCATAAATTATTTATATTTTCCAAACGCTCTAACAGTTGTACGGTATTGGGAACGCAATGTGGTTTAGTTGGTACATTCATTTACTGGATTTGAACTTTATACAATCCAATTTTAAATGTATCCAATTTCCAATAGGCATACAATGATAATAAAATGAATAATAATAGAAATCAGCTGGGGTTTGCTGGGGTTTTTGTTTGTGTATAATAACCAGAGTTTTAGATTGGTGACTTTTTTCCCAGTATATTTGATATAAGGAAGGCGTAGCTAATACGGCTAAGAAAATATAATATTAAATAAGGATTTGTTTGACGTGGCGTAAACTCGAAGTAAGTGCTTCGGCTCGGTTTAACTATTCCGAGGTTGAACCCAGTATTAGTGAAAAACAATAAATAAGGCTGTTAGAGTTTAAAATAAATAGGTACTGTTCGAAGGTATAGAACTTATTGCCTCAAATTTGTAAATTTGACATAACAGAAGAGTAAACAATCTTGAACTGTCAAAAAAGCTTTAAAGCCTTTAAAATTTACAGGGCTCAATGTTGATATACGAGTAGTTCGGTTCCTTCAATTTAAAAGAAAATATGGTTTTCTTTATCACTTCGCATAAGATTCAGTGAATCGACTTTGAAAGAAATAGCAAATTATTTTGGAGTTTTTTAAACTCAAAGCGTATTAATGTGACTCAATTTCCAAAGTCGGTGAAATATGAGGATGGCAAATCTAATGATTTATAATCTTCCACATACTTTTTTGCAAAATTTCTTCAATTATCTTAAAAAACTGAAACGATTGAAGTTCTATATACTCAAGTTTTAATCTTTAAATTAATCTTAAACTTCCGAAATCATATGTAAATGAAGTATTAGAAGTATCACCAATTCAACATTGCTTCGTGAAAGGCACTAATTGGCTACTAATCTCTGTCTCTTCACCAATTTCTTATTTGAAAGAAATTGGAAAGGGATTCGAAGTTTATGTTTTCTATATGGACTTTATTAAAAACTTTTGACTGATTCCATCACGGTTGACTTCTGCATAAGCTTGAGATGTTAAGTTATGATAGTCCTTTTCTAAATTGTCTTTCAAAAAGGGCAGGCAGATGTCGAAATAAAATATAACAAGCTTTGTGTGAGGAATTAACAAAATTTTTTCCTTATTTGAAAGGCCTAAAAATGCCATTATGTATGAAATATGACAACGTCCAAATGACTACCATATTTTCTAACGGTAGCATGGATCCGAGTGGTCCCATTTTCAATGATTCTTCCGCATTAATCCGGTTGAATTTAAGCGAAAGCCTGTGCTATGTTCATGTTAAGGGCATCGGTCGATTGTAGTTTGTTCCCCACAAGTAAAAGTCTAACGGGGCCAGTTCCCGTCACCACTGCGAAAGATATCCTAATCCTAACCCTCAAATTGCTCACGCAGAATGTCAATCGTGGAGTCCACTGTGTGGAACGAATCGGCATTCTGCTGGAACCGCATGTCATCCAGGTCCATGTGGTTCAATAAGGGCAATAAGAAATTCGTTATCATTGTTCTCTATCGCTCGCCATTGACGGTGACCGTCGCACCATCGTAGTTTGTGAAAAAGTACGAACTAATGAAGTTTTTGAGGATGCATCGTCACCTGATGAACGTTTGGGTTGGTATCGTCCAATGAATAAAAATTTTCTTGTTCACACAGTCATTCATCCAAAATTGAACCTCGTTGCAAAATTTCATCTGTCGGATAAAATTGTGAATCCTCTTCTAAGCGCCCGAAGCCCAGTGAGCGGCCGACAGCATTGTCTATGGGTATGAACTTTGAGTTCCTTGGTCAGTTCGATCTTGAACTGGTTAGTTTCATTTCATTTCATTTATTGTAAATACAAATCTTTTACATTAGATTGTTAAATCTTTATGGTTGTAAAAGTATACAATTTGGAAGAAAATTATACAATGAAGCTGAAAGATTAATTCGATTATAAAATTAACTTTATCCTAGGCAACTTTTTCATACAAAATTATATTTAATAATTATAAATAATCCATAAATTATAAATAATTTACTCACTATTTAAATGCGAAAGCAAAACCTCATTGAAACCGCGTGCACAATACTGTCTTCTTATATTAAGGGGCAAAGAATTCCATAGTCGAATGGTACCCACAAAAAACTGTCGTTCAGAAGATAAAGAATTAAAAGTAGGTTGCAAAAGTACTAATGAACGTGAAGACATAGTAAAACGTATTTTTTCATAGAGATATGTCGGTTCTTTCGTTATAATAATTGTATGAAGTAGTTTTAAACAACAAAATTTTATATATGTGTCTAAGCTACAACCAAGTATGTTTTGTGTGTAGGCTGAAACATGATCGTAGCACTTAAGATCATAAACATAACGGCATATATTGTTGAATGCAACTTTCAGTTTTCTTTTAGAGTCTGCAGAACTGCAAAAAGTAATTTGGCAACCGTATGTTATAATGGGAACTAAAAGTGCTCTTACTAGCCTCAGTTTCGTGAGGAAGGGTGTATAATGTTTTGACAAGGAGAGACTCCTAAGGCAACCGTACACTTTCCCTATAGCAGTCATAACATGATCATCCCATCTAAGCGTACTGTTGAACCAGATCCCTAAGTTTTTGGTTTTATCGAGATATTGTAAAGGAATATTTCCAAGAGTTACAACTGGAAAGTAGCTTAAGTCAAGTTTATTTTTATAAACAACTAAACACTTAGATTTTTTAGGATTAAGTTGTAAGCTATTTCTTTCAGCCCATACAACTATACTTTGAAGATCAGAATTAAGCCTTAAGACACCATCCTCAATTAAACCGTAGAATAAATTTAGAGAACAGATTAAGAAAATTAAAATAATTGCTAGTAGATAATACTTTAGAAAATAAGTTGCCTTCACAAAAAATTAATATAAGTAATAACTCAATAACTAAAAGAAAATTTAAAGACTGTGATAAGTTCAGAAAAAGCTGATCATAGAAAAAAATAATTATGCGTGGATCACGCAATGTGTTGAGATGAATCATCATCAGAGATCGTTGTGTCAACGGTGCCCCTGTTGTGATCAGTATCTCGCTCGCTGGATGCAATTGTTGTTTTCAAGAGTTCGTTGGTAGTTATCAAAATTAATTTACTTTGGGGGGTGAGACGAACATATACCTGACCATTACGTGTGTAAACAGATGATACCTTCTTTTGGCGTTTAAATTGATAAGCCTCACGAAAAATCAAATGATTACGTGTGGTCAAACTTTCGTTTAGATAAATACGACTATCAGAAATCATGTCAATATCGCGAAGACATAAAGTTTGTTTTGTTGATTTATATCGTTGATTAATTGATCTCAGTAGCATGTTTTTATCTTTTTTTGTGTTAAATTTAATGATAATGGGAGTGTCTTCAGAGGAACCTTTTGACTTGATACGGAATATGTCTTTCAGCACGGGGGTTGGAGTGCATTCAAGTGATGTGCAAAGTTTATTGAGCATACCTTGCAAGTCCTCTTTATCTGTTTTGGGAACCCCGTTGAGAACAGCATCAGCAGACACACTTTCACGTTCCAGAAAATCAATTTTATCCATTAACATACTCGTAGGTACATGTGGGTTTTCGTTGCTCACGTTTGCAGGAATAGTTTGTTGTTGTAGGCTTTCAATTCTTTGTGTCATTGTGGTTATTATTTTATCGATGTCGGAGAATCGATCATTTAAATTCCCAAGAGCTTGGTCAATTTTTGCGGATAACTCCTTTTTACTGCTCTCAATTAGTGACTTAATTTGTTTGGATTGTTGTTTGAATCGAAGTTCCAAATTCTTCCATATAGTTTATCATCATTTGCAATTGTGCTGTCAGATGAACCATCTGCTGTCGCTTGTCGCGTGGTTGGTCGTGACATAGTGATTGGCGAATGATTTGGAAAAACAAAAAAAAAAAACTTTTATCACTTATATTAAGAATCCTAAGATTTTAATTGATAAAATAATGAAACATAAATTAACTTTAACTTATTAAGAGTAGATTGAAAACCAATACGAGATAAATTGGAAAAGTTTATCACAAAATAATTGAAAAACAAAAATTGCAAGATCAAACAGCGTGTTATCGTAGCTTCATCGTATACGTCATGGGTTAAACCCCATTTCAGAGGCAAACTCCCAAACTGCATGGCTTGGTTTCAGCTGTACATTTTCATGGACTCCGGCAATGTTCTTAGCCGATCTTGCATTTTTTAACGAACGAACATTTGCGAATTGATCACCAAACGTCTCAAATTTGGCCACCAAACGTCGTGAAGAGTCGACTGTGAAAATCCAAAAAGTCTAGCGTTAAAAATGCGCAACGCGCCTCACTCATTTTGATAATTAAGTTTTATCACTTTTAAGTGCTGTTGAATGGTGTAACTTTCCATGGTAATTTGCCATCAATAACTGAATGATAGACAGTAGATTTGACAGATGTCACTAAAACAACATGGCCGTCATGGCCAATTGAAAAAGCCTTAATTATTGTGGTTAGAGTCATACTTTTCTGTTAGAAGACAATTCGTTGATATCAGTGCTCTTTTCTCAAATCCTACACTGCCGGCCAATAAAATAGATCCGCAGTATTTACAAGAAAAAAAGCTTTTTTTCTCCTGAATAGAGCTTCGAAAAGGCTTTTCTTTTGTATTCTGAAATCATGTTTCATTGCCGATCTATGTATTGCCGATCTATGTATTTAAAAGAAAGAGACAAACTCAAATGTGCCCTAATGGTAAATTGCAAGCATACTATGGAATGCAATTAAAAAAGGAACGTTTCCCATCGGTCAATAGAATATAGGTTCATCTGCTTCAAAGTTAGTCCTGGCTCAGAATTTTAAGGATTAGGGCGTGAAATTTTAACAAAGTGAAGTTTAAATATTCGAATTACTTTTTTAAGGAATAATGGGACGAGCAAAGTGCTTTAATTCGGAAGAAAAATCAAAATCAAGTTATACGCTGAACAAAGTTTGAGTGTGCGTTTAATTGCAAGAAAATTGCAAGATCGCAAACAGTTGTGTGCAATTTCTTGAAAAATAAAGAAAATTATGGAAATAATATGAAAGGACGAATAAAATTATTGTTTTCTGATGAAATGAAATTAATTTTCCGACTGGCATCTAGTTCTTGCCAGTCAGCTCCTCAAATAAGGACCGCGTCTGGAAAAACAGCAAGCGTTTCGCCCGTTAAGAGAGTAATTAGCAGTGCCCAAGCGCATGAAATGAAAGATGAAGCCTCCACTTTTCTCATGATTCTGGGAAAAGACAAATTATTTTTGCAGCGTCATCATAGCCGTTAAGGGCTGCAATTTTCGGAACAATTGAGTTAGAGTTTCCATCATCACGAATAACGCAAATACATACAAGAACATTCTTGAAAGGGCCTTTTCAACAGGATAATGCCCCCATTTACGAGTATACCACTTATTCTTAATTTTCGCAATTAATATGATTGATTGAATGATTGTTTTAAATTTCGGATGAAAATAGATCTTAATAACGTTTTAGCGGTTGTTAATAGGTTAAACGTTAAGTTAAAGTGGCTCTCATTTGAAGCATCTGATACACTTAGACCAGCAGAGGTCGATTCTGATACCACGATCTAATGGGAACAAAAATTACTAGTTAAAACCATTTGGAGCTTCTGATGAAGCGAAGCAGACTTTTAATGTCTGTGTTGATGAGATCACTTGGTTCATTATAGAAATAGTGTCCTAGATGAAGTTTGCGTCTGTATGAGAGAGCAGGGCATGTACAAAGAAAATGTGGGATTGTTTTCTCTTCCTCTTCGTTCAAGAAACTCCTGCAAAAATCGTTTAATAGTACACCGAGTCGTGCGACGCGTCTACCTATAAGACAGTGTCCAGCTATGACACCTATTACGGAGCTGATCTGAGATCTACTGAGGGACAACAAACAAATTTGACTTGTTTTTTGCACATTCGGATAGATGTACTACATATTTAAGAAAAATTACGCTTTAAGACTTTTGAAACACGTTAACAAATCATTTTTCTGACAAAAATATTAAGTTACGTTAAAATGAAGTTAAGTTTGGTTAATGATAATTTTGATGATTTGGAATGTTGGATCTAAGTAAGAGGCCACCTGACTTACCCTTTCTGTTCATAAGCTGGCATATCGAGAAGAGACCGCCCGTCTTCTTTATAAATTCACTCGTTGATTTTAAAACACAGCCAGTAGAAAGCTGTCAAACAAGAAGCTGTAAACGTTTGTCAGCTGACAACAAACCTCATGGAAAATCATTGTATGACTCAGTCTAAAATCACACCAACCAACCAAAAAGAACTTAAATAAAAGATTAATTAAAACTTATCGAATTCGTTTCTCTTTTATTTGGTTTAGGTTACAACAGAACCAACTGTTTCACTCAGTTTGACGATAGCTCAGAAACCTGTTATTTGTTACTTTTCAAAAATACCTTAAGAGCAGGTATCCACTGACTCTACAAGCATTTTGGAGCCGCAACGGAAAAAAGTAAGGCTAAAAAATGACATAAGGAATATAAGTTGCACTTTACTGCATACATGATGAAGTTTATTATCTCTTGTAAGTGTTGTGTAGTAACATTTGGCATAATGCTCAGAGCATTGGACTGTCATGCAGAAGGTCCTGAATTTGATCCTGAGCGACTCCAATTTATTTTTATTGAATTTAGTGGATATTGGACTGTGACAAGATCAAGAAGACAAAAATCGGCATGACCATGAAAAACGTATAATCGCTTGCCCGGTCCGAAGTGTCAGTTTCATCAGCAAAGTCCAAATTTGCGCCGGTCTCTTAAACTGACACAGTCATTAGGCCAAAATTCGCTATGTTCCTTACGTACATTAAGAGATTTAAAGTTAATATACTTCGATGAAAAAATAAAATGCACGACTGGATCGCACGAACTTCCTATTATGTAAATGTACTTTGGAATTTAAGATACATTTTATAAATATAAAACATGGATTTAATGAGATAATAATGTTCAAACGCATAAAATTGCCGTCTGATTTCTAGAAAAGTATGAATTTATGCGAACAAACTTTAAATAAATTTTTTATATAAGAAATTTCTTTAAAATTTTTCAAGAAAAAAATGTGGGATGCAAATTTTAAGTATTTAATAATATTGATTTTAGGAAATAATTTCAAAAAATAATTGTTCATAGGTTTTGAAGATGGATTTTTCAAAAAACAATGTTTTCAAAAAAACCCAATAAATATTTTTTCGAATATTTTTATATACAATATTATTTTAAAATTAAGGGGACTCCTGCTGAAAATTTGTGGCTAAAATCCTTAGAGCCGTTAATGAGAAAGTCTAAAGTCAAAAAAAAACGTTCTATGACAGGTATACCGTTAATAAAAATTTATTACGATTATATGGGGGGTACCGTTAGTCTTAGAGCTAAAAAAAAATTCAATTTTTCCTCTAGGGAATCACCGAAGACCCTTAAGTACTGAGTTTGAAGAAAATAAGTCCAGTGGCTTAGGCTCTAGATGGAGGTGCAGACATACAGACATACGGACATACAGACATACAGACAGATAGACGGAATTGTCGGACCCATTTTATTTGTGTTCGCTATCATCGTAATGTCATAATTTCGAGTTCGATTTTTTTTCCAATTGCAGAACTTGCCTTATAATACCTAATATCGCAAGTAAAAATGGAACTTAGATAGTTCTGATTGATTGTAGCGATTAAATTCAAGTACTTCAAAGGGTTTGGTAGATCACTCTGAGAGATCTTAGACTTTGCCAAAATACCATTTCAGTAGCTCGTGTTTGAGTGCTCCAGAAAAAACTCTATTTATTGAAGGCATTGGGCCGCATTTCTGGGTAATCTTAGTCGGGCTTAATATCGAGCAAGGACTTTGCGAAAACTTGATAAAGCTTATAAAATAAAGATTATTTAATTTGATTTTGGCCAATGCTTCCAAAATTAAATTATACTTCATATTTTTACTTGTGATATATGGATTCTACAAGCATATAAATATGTACGTACAATATGGCAAGTAATGTATTCGTAAAAAAATCAATGTCGTAATTTAAATCAGACTTGGCACTACGATGACATGAAAGAGAAATAAAATGCACGACTGGGTCGCCTGAACTAGCTCTTATGTAATAGACTAACAATTTCAAAAATGAATATTACTAGAAAAAAACTGTTCAAAAGCATAAAATTCATTTTTTAACTGACTAAAACACCTTCCTTAGTAGTTGGAGGTTAAAGTAGGATGCCATGTGATTCAAGCAAATATTGGTTTACGAAAGAACAAAAATTATAAGTCTTTTTAGTGGTTTCTTAAAAAAATTTCTTAAAACATTTTTAAATAAAAAGTTTGTTAAGCCAACTCAAAGTTTTCATTACAAAGCGAATACATAATAAATTCCCAAAAAAAATTAATGCCGTTTTTGAGATATTGAATTTTCCAAAAAAAAAAAATAGATTTTTTTTAAATTCAAAAAATATTTTTTTTTTAAGTTTTGAAATTCTATGTTTTTTAAACTTTTTAGAAGCTTCTCTATAAGAAATTTCATTTAAATCCGCTGTGTCGAAAATGAGAAATTCAAAATTCGAAAAAATGGTTCTATGGTGGGTACAGTCAGTAATATCTTGATTTCAATTTTTTTTATTAAATTATAGATCGTAAAAATTAAACTTAAGAAAAAAAAAATTATGAAAATTCTCGGAACCGTTTTCGACAAAAATACGATTTTCGAATTTTTTTTTTTAACATTTGTATGGTGGGTACCGTTAGTTTAAGGTCAAATAAGATTTTTTTTCTCAAATTTTGTAGATTATATTAAGAAAATTTTACTTACCAAGTTTGAAAAAAATAGAGCATGGGGTTTTTGAAATATTGAGTTTCCAAAAAAAAAAAATTGATTTCAGTGATCTCTTGTGAGATCTATATTGGAATATGCAGACGTCATTTGGAATCCGGGTTTTAAGACCTGCTCTGATCGTTTAGAAAAGGTTCAAAGACAGTTTACTAGATTCATATTTTATAAGATGAAGTGGACTTTTATCCCAGATTATAAAGCAAGATGTCTTTTTCTAGGTATTAAGTCTCTTGAATCAAGAAGGAAAATTCATGGTATAATGCTTGTGAGGGATATTTTATGTTATCACGTACGTTGTCCATCTTTGCTTTTAATTGTACCAATTTAAGAGCTTTGCGTGGTAGAAAATTTATGTTTGAATCTTTTCACAGAACAAGCTACGGTAATAATGAGCCGATTTGTAGATCTATAAGGCAATTCAATGAAGTTTGTCAATCTAATGAATTAAGTAATTCTATTCAGTCTTACCTATCTGTCAAATGTCGGAAGATGCACAAGAAGCATGTAATAATTTTTTTTAAATCTATCAAGCTAATTTCGCCAGAAACCATTATCGTCAAAAGACAATGGAGGATGTTCTAGGTATGCCCATCAGTTTAACCTTGAGCCCAACTTCGGCCGTACTGTGAAGTACAGAGATTCGTTCTTCAGTCGTACTACGCGAATGTGGAATTCTTTGCCACGCTCTGTCTTTCCCAGTCATTGCAATGTTCAAGAATTCAAAACCAATGTACACCGACACCTCCTTTCTAACCCTTCCCTTTTTTCTTAATGCTCACACTGTGTCTCTGGCATATTAAGGGTATACAAACCCCTTGAGTGTGCGCCGATTATAAAACAAAAAAGCGCGTTTTATTGGTAATCTATATCTAGCGCAGTAATACAAACACCAAAAAAAACGCTCTATTCACTCTTTAACTCACTCTTCCTTCCTACTTGTTTAATTAACTTACACGGATGTTTTCGAAAGATCTGTATCTCGTTTTTAAGCTGGAGTTGAAATATTCATGAAAATGCAGATCGAGTTGATATAGATTTTTTCTCACTGTTAAATTTGATTTTTTTATTAAATTATAGATCGTAAAAATTAAAATTAAGAAAAAAAAAAATTATGAAAATTCTCGGAACCGTTTTCGACAAAAATACGATTTTGGATTTTTTTTTTAACATTTGTATGGTGGGTACCGTTAGTTTAAGGTCAAATAAGATTTTTTTTCTCAAATTTTGTAGATTATATTAAGAAAATTTTACTTACCACGTTTGAAAAAAATAGAGCATGGAGTTTTTGAAATATTGAGTTTCCAAAAAAAAAAAATTTAATTTTGTTTTTAAAATCCAAAAAATAAAAAATTGAACTGTTAAATTTGATTTAAAACTTACAAAAGTGCGAAAATATATAGCATATACATATATACTAAGTATTGGAGAAAAAAAAAAACATAGTAGATACTCAATAAAATGACATTGGCGCAAAATTTTAAACAACCTCTTATTAAGGTAGTAGTATTATACTTCTTAAATATTTCCTAACTTTGAAGTAGTTTTCTAACTTTAAACATTTTTTAACTAATATCGTCCTAAGGCCAGGAGCGCACATTCAATTTTTAGTTGCACAACTGTTTGGATACTTATAGAAAACAGATGAACTATTTGGTTGAATGTCCGCGCAGGTGCATATAATTATATGTTACACAAAATAGCGAACTCATTTTAGTCAATCGTTTAGTTTGTGTCAAAACACAAAATTTTTAGTTTCTTGAACCAAACAAACAGCCTCAGCTCCCTGGCTCAGTTGCCGCTTTTTTGCAAATGCTAATGATAAAGTTAGTTTTTTTCAACATTTGTTGGTGCAGTTGTTTCACCAATTTGTTCCTACTAAAACGGTAAGAATCAAAAATAACTGCTGCCCATGGTTCACTCCTGCTGTCATTGCTGCCATCAAAAAAAGAAATAAGCTGCATAGTAAATGGAAGCACAGACCTACTGCTGTTAATTGGTCAGTGTTCAAAGTCGCCCGTAATGAAGCCACTATGATAATTCGATCATCTAAAATAAATTACTACTCTTCTAAGCTAAATGCTTCATTATCTCCCAAAAAACTATGGAAAAACCTCAATATGATTGGTATCTCCAAAAGTAAAGGTCCCCAATGCTCTATCGACCCCGAAGAAATGAATGCTTTTTTTCTTGGTGACCCTGCTCTTAATGGTGACCTTGCAATAAACTCTTCAGCAAACTCGATCAGGGCTGGCCCTACATTTGAAGATTTTGAAGTGGTCAACGAGGATGAGGTTGGTAAATGTGTGATGGCCATAAAGTCTGATTCTGTTGGTGAAGATGGTGTACCAATTCGTTTTGTTAAACTTATACTGCCACTTATTATCAGCCATCTTACTCATATAATAAATTGGTGCATCACTACATCTACTTTCCCTCAGTCGTGGAAAATTGCGAAAGTTTTTCCCATTGCGAAGAAACGGGATTTTGCATCTCCTGCAGACTTCAGGCCGATAAGCATCTTGCCTTGCCTTTCCAAAGTCCTTGAGAAGATAATTCAGAAGCAAATTTTAAGGCACTTATCAAGTAACAAATTGCTATACGAAAGACAGTCGGGCTTCAGAGCTAATCATAGCTGCTCCAGTGCTATGACTAATCTTCTCGAAGATATTAGAGTTGATTATGACAAGGGTTATGTGAATCTTCTCTGCCTCTTGGATTTCTCTAAAGCTTTTGACAAGGTCAACCATTCTTTGCTCAAGTGGAAATTGAAAAATTTGTTTGGCTTTAGTGATAGGGCATGCAAACTTATAACAGACTACCTGTCTGGTAGATTGCAAAGAGTTTTCTCTGGTGGGAAATGCTCAGATCCAAGACGTCTTGTACAAGGAGTTCCTCAGGGGTCGATTCTAGGCCCAATACTCTTTTGCATGTTCATTAATGACCTCCCCTCATGTTGTTCCTATGCATCAGTTCACTTATATGCAGACGATGTTCAGCTTCATCTTGCCAGACCATTCGATAGGATTGATGAACTGTGCCTCTTGATTAATAATGATCTTAAACAAATAAATGATTGGTCTATAGCCAATAGCCTACTCATAAATCCTAACAAATCTCAAGTCATCCCTATATCAAAAAGAAAATTTGATCTAGAAACTCTACCAGACATTTGGCTGAGAGGTAACAAAATAACAGCAGTCGATCACTGCACTAGCCTTGGCTTCGTCATTGACCGTCATTTATCTGGCTACAAACATACCAATGTTCTTATTGGTCGCATCTATGGGTGCTTACGAAAACTATGGCCTTCTGCTAACTTTACGCCCTTTGCAACCAGACGGAAATTGATATTTTCCCTAGTCATGCCCCTGATATCGTATGCTGAGATCGTGTACAGCCACCTTGACTCACTATCTCAACGTAAACTTCAAGTTGCATTCAACGATGCTGTTCGCTATATTTATGGGCTACGGAGATTCGACCATATTTCTGACTGCTCCAAGCAATTTTTGGGTTGTACCCTGCAGCAATACATCAATGCAAGAAACTGTATTTTCTTACACAAGTTAATATATCTTAAATCTCCGACATATTTATTTAATAAACTTTCGTTCAATCGGTCTACTAGGAATATTAACATTGTTCCTCGCCTTAGTAACTATTTAAACTCATCGCGTTTATTTTTCATTCATACTGTTAAACTCTGGAACTCGCTCCCTACCCATATAAGATTCATAACCAGCTTAAACAACTTCAAAAGTGCAATCCGTCATCACTTTTCGTCCCCTACAACTCTACCTTAATACTCCTCTTTTCCCTCTCCTACACAAAGTATAGCTATTTAGTAACTATTAAAAACAACATTATTTGCTGCCTGTTACTTTCTAAGTACTATAAAAGATATTATCTTACTGTACAACCAATTATTGTTAATAAACTTAAACTTAAACTTAAACTTAAACTTAAACTATAAACAGTTGCGAAACCGCCTAGCCTAAGGCAATTTCTTTTAATAAATTGATTCTGAGCAACCTTAAAACAATAGTAGTTCGTGCAAAAAACTAAGTAAACAGACCTATTTTGACGTTTTTAAATGTTAAAAAGTCATATGAAGTTAGAACGATACTAAAAAAATAAAATAGGTATTCTGAGAGTTTAACTTCAATAAAAGTTTAGAGAAAGTATGATGCTGTGTCCGATAAAAATTTTGAAAAATAGTTGTCTTAACCTAGTTTCATACTAAAACAGCTTGAACATCGTATTAATTCAACTTAAATGATCAATTTTTTCAGTTGTTATATAAATTCAGCATAATGCCGCAGTTACACGACATTTTTGAACAAATGCCAGTGAACTGATAAAACATATCAATTGAAACGAATCCCCTTCGCGTAAATTAATTCAATATTTTATGACAAAATTAATGGCAGTAGTGTAAAGCCGGAATTATTGTATGAATTAAAGTTTTGCATTTGAAAAAATATTTGTTCTATAAATTTCGGAGCGATCACACTTTGGATTAGTCAAGGCAAAGTATAACAAAATAAATACCAACGAACACACCCTCAAGTATGCCACATATATTTTCTCGGACACCACCTAAACACCTCCTACATTTCAACATCAGAAACTCCATCTTCACTAAATTATACATTTCAATTACTAGCTTATTTTTATTCACTAATAGTTTGTTGTTGTTTTCCTTGTTAAATTTTGCGATGTAGTGTATTCACTAACCAATAAAACACGGCTAATATTGCCATATAGCATTCCACCATTTTGAATTTGTTCATTTATAAATTTTCGAATCTTCATTTCAATAAATTTTCAAGTACATGCCCTAATAATATCCAAACAAAATTTTTCAACCAACTCTATCAAAGTTATCTCATTTTTGATAAGTTTATTTGTATGACATGACGCCATATTAGGTCGGCCATTTTGAATTTGATGATTCTGATAACAGATTTGTAATCAGCGACCCCAAAAACCCTTATATACCAATTTGTGGATCTGTGAGATTAGAAACGTTGAGATTAGATCCCTAGCCTTGACGACCGACGCGTTTAGGCAAATGCTTATTGGGATTATACCTAGCCTTAAATAACGACAGGGCACGGACCAGTGGCGTAGCGTAGGGGGGGCGGTGGGGGCGGTGGGGGCGGTCCGCCCTGGGCGGCAGGCCTAGGGGGGCTGCAAAATGTCGCCGGTGATGCTCTTCGAGGACTTTCCTGGAATAATCCCCTAATCCTACCTCCTTACCTAGATCGCCTTAAACTAATTAACCTAAATTCTCTAGAAGAACGAAGAAAAACTTATGAAATTCTCTTCATTCATAGTCTTCTTACAGGTTCTATTGACTGTATAACTCTTTATAACTCCATCTTCCTTTATACCAACCCCCGCAACATACGAAATCCCCTTCTCTTTTATATACCCACCCACCGTACGTCTTATGGCTCTAATGAACCAGTCTCACGTATGCTAAGGAATGTCAACTCAAACCCAATAACCTTCGACTTTAACCTTAGTACCCCTTGCCTAAAACTCCGTCTCTTGAATCAATTCCCCCACTAACCAAAATTCGTAGCTATAAGTTTTCTTAGTTTTAAGTTAGATTAAGCTATAGCTTGTATTAAGCCTAATAAATGGGGGTATTTCCCCCACCAAAATTAAAAAAAAAATTCATGAAAGATCGTTTGACAATTCAACAAACAACAATGATGTAAATTGGAAATTTGCCACCCTATCTGTGGTTCGTCGTTGACCGCTCTCGGCTGATTTTCGTGAATTCGTAGACGGTGAGTAGGGCCGTAAGGGTGCATTCCGTATTGTCGCGTGACCCGCGAAACTAAAACAAAACGTTCCGAAACTCTCGCGATACTGAAAGGGAGTGTTCCGAAACATATGATATGCACATGCGAGATATGATAAGGTAACTAGGATTCGACGGAAACGTAATTCTAGTCTCATCCAGCTCAATGTTTTTGCTCCCTCCCGCATCACAGAAAATTGTTTCGATTGTGTTGTTTATAGTTTAAATACTGTTGAATCTTCTAAAACTAAACACTTAGTACTTCACTCAACCTTTGAACTAGTTTTTGAAAATAAAAAGAGTTAAAGGAAGCGGCGCGGAATACCGCAAGAAAAAGGCTAAGAAAGAAGCAGACGCGAAGACGCGGAATATTTCAGTTCTAGTTCTGGTTCAAAAGCCACGTTAACGTCTTCGGCGGCATCCAGCAGCAGCGGAAGTGATTCCAATGTAAGTAAGATTCCTCCATCTACAATCGTGAGTGGCCTAGAATTGTCCTCCGGCCAATATTCATGGGAATGCATAACTTATTTTACAGGCAGAAGAAGAAGACGTGCAGACGAAGACGAAGTCGACTCACCAGAAGTACCTCAAGTATCTAGTCACAAGCCTGCAGAAGAAGTGAACATCGTGAAGCTGTAAAGACGCTTAAAAATAAGTTTGTGGAAGTTCTTGAGGTACTGGAAGAATTGACGGATCGGTTGCCAGTCTTCTTCTGACAGTCATGCAGTCATTCAACTTCCTCACTTTTCTTGGCTTTTGAGCTGCAGAGCTACCTGAAGAAGATGACTCACAGATTTACCTGCAGCAACGTGGACTGAGTGTGGATAAGTGTGCTCAGAAACTCTGCGTTTTAAAGGTCTCCTAGAGGAGAGCAGAGACCGTTTCGTCTAAGCCGCAATCGACTTTTCTAAGACTCTTTGAAGAAAATTCGGAATCGAACTCAAAACGAGAAGAATTCGCAGGAAAAAACGCATGCATGGCGATGAATCCGCATCAGATGCAGCTTTGTCTCACGAGCCTCATTCGTAAGGCTCGTAGAATCCGTTTATTAAACCGCTGATCCTATTTTAGTTTCAATAAAAGATACTTCATTGCCTGTGAAATGATGTCCCGAAATTTAATTTTAATTTAATGGGGGCGGTAAAATGGGTCTCCCGCCCCGAGATGGTACGCTACGCCACTGGCACGGACAGACGGTAGGATTAGCTTTGATTGAATGCCGGCCAAAAGCGGTTCAAATCGCAGCACGGTTCTATCGTAGGATTAAATCCCTGCCCTCGAAGGAAGTTTTAAACAAAATAAGGGAAGGGTGCCGAGAAGGCAAAACGAACACAAGTACCAGAAATTGAGGGAACCTACAATTTTCTGCCGATTCCAAACAGCCAATAAGCAGCACATTTTATGATTTTTAAATTCCTCACAAGAGGCAGTACATCCCTGGAAAATATTTTTGCAGCGGCTAAAAATTGAAATCAAGACCTTCTGTTCGAGTAGAAATATCTACCAATGGAACTCGGGAGAAATCGAAATCAATATCAGTGCATTCTGTACACACCTTTACGTGTTCGAATTTCGAACACTGATATCTGTTTCGATTCCTCCCGGTCCGAATTGGCGATTGCATCATCGATGCATGGCATTTTCATTATACATTCGACTTTTTAATTTTGCCGTGGTCAGTCTGCCTACACACAAACTTGATAAATTTTGTTCTGCACCATCTTTTTTTGATTTTGTGAATCTTCATTTAACTCGTATTTTCTAAGTTTAAAATAAAAGGAAAAATTATAAATAAAATTTAACAGTAAAGTGTTATTATTTGGTCAGAATTGTGACATTAAAGTTGTGGCAAGAAGAAAAACATATATATATAATATACATAGGAGTATATATGAAATCTTAAGACGCGAAGGGAACGTGCTATAATTTGACCAGGGAATACAATTCCAACATCCAGCGACTCAAACATTTGGTCCTTCGGCGGATTTAGTGCAACGCACTAAGAAATTATCACCAAAACCACGAGGCCACCGGCCTGTGAGATTGCGCAATAAGAAAGTGTCGTCGGTGTCGTCACCATTGGCGACAATATATCAAAAGGGTGTTCCACCACAGTCAAGTCATCAGATCTCATTAAGTCAAGTCATCAGAGCAACAATCAAGTCTTCAGTAAAATCATCATCAGATCTCATCATCTTCAGTCAAGTCTTCAGTCAAGTCATTTCATCTTCAGTCAAGTCATCATCTTCAGTCAAGTCTTCAGTCAAGTCATCATCAAGATCATCAAACTCATCGTCATCATTGCAGCCATCGTAAATTTTTGGATTTGTACAGGTACAATTACAATTTTTTTTTTGTCTCCTCATTTGCTATAAAATAAAATTGGTAAAAAAATAAATCTTATTGAATTCAATTTGGTAATTTGGTATAATATTCGGTATATATTATTATTGGTACGCTCAAAAATAACGGGTTGGATATATATGCACGGTAAAATTGGAACGGTATATATATATATATATGCACGGTAAAATTGGAACGGCATATACATATGTATATATATGCACATACATACAACGGTAGAAAATCGTACGTTGTTTAAAACGGTTAACAGTTAAAATTGGTTAGTAGTTTGCTTTGTGCGGCGTGTGTTTTTTTCGCTAAAAAAATATTTGACTTGAAATGAATCTAGAGGTTTTAATTTTGGCATGCGACGCGTTGGTCGATTTTCATGCATCATTTAAAGAAAAACCCATTAAAGGGCTTCAAACATCGGTGTTCGAGGCATATCGGGTTGAATTAAAGGATTTATGGCTAGAGATAAAAAATGCTTATAGTCGATTCATTATTGCGGCAAATTCTGATGACGAGCTCAAGGCGTCACTCCTTGAGGTGAAGGCAAAATATAAGAAGTCTTCTGACACTTATATTGAATTTCTTAGTGACATTATCGAGGCCACACGGCCACAAGAAAACAAATTGAAAGGTTTCGAGGGCAATCAAGGCGATGGGGAAGAAAAACAAAATCCGTCAGTTCATAATATTCATTTGCCGCCGTGTGAAACGGAAATTTTTAGTGGTAGTTTTTTGAAGTGGCCAGCGTTTAGAGACATGTTTACGGCACTTTACATCCGACATGCAAAGTTAAGTCCCGTTCAAAAACTTTTCCACTTGCGTGCTCGGACGAGAGATCATGCCTTAAGCATAGTCTCTAAATTTGAAATAACAGATGAAAATTTCGAGGTGGCGTGGGCGGCTCTTAAGGAACATTACGAGAACAAACGGGTTCTTGTAAATAATCATCTCAATATTTTGCTCGGGCAAAAGTGTATTGCAGTTGAATCGGCACCTGCACTTAAAGAATTGCAAAGTAATTTTAATGATGCCATTTTAGCGTTAGAGTCTTATAATATTGAGGTGAAAAAGTGGGATGCGTTGATTACCTACTTGTGCGCGACGCGCCTTCCAGCGCAAACGTTATCGCTGTGGGAAGAATCACTCGAAAATTCAAAAGAGATACAAACATGGGAAAACATGAATAGCTTTCTCACAAATAGGTATCGGGTTTTAGAAAACGTTTCGGATATGCAAAAGGGCATTACAATTTCGCGAGTTTCAGTACCTAAGCCACATGCGTCAACAAGTACATCTCGTGTTCGTGCACACCACAATAAATTAAGTACGCAATGCAAAGTTTGCCGAGGAGAGCACTCATTGCGTCTATGTCCCGAATTTTTGAAAATGAGCGTTGCCCAGAGAAGAAATACTGTGCGAAAATGGAGGTATTGTTACAATTGTTTAGCTTTTAACCATATAGTACCCGAGTGCAAAAGTGAAGGTACATGCTTTCATTGTAAGGGAAGGCATCATTCGCTTTTGCATTTTGATAAAACTCCACCGGGGAGTTCTAATGTTAATATACAGTCCATTTGCCCTCAAGATGCACCTCCGAGCACAAGTCAAAATTTCAGTTTATCACCCTCCGCTCAAAATCTCAACGTTAATGCCCAAACCTTTTTTTCCAAATCGAAAAGAACGACTTTATTAGCGACGGCAATAGTGAGAATACATCAAAATAAAACGGATTTTGATTGCCGCGCGCTTATTGATCCGGGTTCGGAAATCTCTTTTATTTCCGAAGAAGTTCAAAGGAAACTTCAATTGCCGACACGATCAGTCAAAGCTACGGTTGCAGGCATTAATTCTTCAGTAACAGCAACTTCATCGAAGATGTGTTCGTTTTTATTAAAATCCAAGTTTGATGAATGTTTTGTTCTGTCTGCTCAAGCTCTCGTTCTTAAATCGGTGACAGACAATTTACCTTCTATTTCGGTTGATTTCAAAGAACCTCAAAATGTGTTTGATTTTCCATTGGCCGACCCCTTTTTTGCACAAAGTTCAAAGATTGATTTGCTTATCGGGGCGGATTTATACCCATTTATTATTCGGGATGGGTTGAAGAATATGGTGTACCAGCAACTTATGGCGCAAAATACAGTTTTCGGTTGGGTTTTACTTGGCCCATTACAAAACCCCAACTCCCACGATAATACTCATTTTTCAAAATCCCTATCATTTTTCAACGAAGTTAGTTTGGATGGGGAAATTCAAAGGTTCTGGGAGTTAGAAGAACTTCCCACAACTCAAGTTTTGACAGCAGCGGAGCTGTACTGCGAGGGTCTTTTTGAAGATACGACATACCGCGATGATACTGGGCGATTCGTAGTTCGGTTACCGTTTAAAGAAGATTTTTTACGGGGTCCTTGTTTAGGTGCATCGTATGAAAACGCACAAAGGCAATTTTTAAAAAATGAAAAGCGTCTCTTATGCAACCCAAGTCTTAAACATCAGTATGATTCGGTGTTAACGGAGTATGTGGACTTAGGGCACATGAAACCAAGTGAATGTTCAACAACTATTTTAAAGGAAAGGAAAGCATGTTTTTTGCCTCATCATGCGGTGATTAAGCCAGAGAGCTTGACAACAAAGGTTCGTGTCGTCTTCAACGCTTCCTTTGCCTCTTCGAACGGGAAGAGTTTAAATGATGTATTGTATTCGGGTCCAGCACTCCAAACAGACATAGTAATGTTAATGTTGAATTGGCGGCTTTACAAATACGTGTTCAATAGCGATATTGAGAAGATGTACCGCCAAATCAAAATACACTCCGATCAAACGCAATTTCAAAAAATTCTATTTCGTGAAAACCCTAAGGATCCACTCAGCACTTTTGAATTGACGACACTTACATTTGGTGTGTCGTGCTCACCCTACTTAGCCATTCGTTCGCTGCATCACTTAGCGAAAATTGTCGAGAACACCTATCCTTTAGCCTCTAGAATTCTTCAAAGGGAATTATTTGTAGATGACGTCCTATCGGGGGCGCATGATATTTCCACTGCCTTAAGGGCTCAATCTGAATTAATATTCGCCTTAAAATCGGCAGGTTTTAACTTAAGAAAATGGACTGCGAATTCTAGAGAACTTTTGAAATCCATTCCTACAAACTCGCTTCTGAACGAAGATTTTTTAAAGCTTGACGACAAAAGCTCAGTTAAAACCCTCGGCATCCAATGGAAGGCAACTCTGGATATCTTGTCCTTTTCAGTTCAAGCAGTTCCACTAAACTGCGTCACAAAACGTTCAGTTTTATCAGTGATAGCGAAGTTGTATGATCCGGTAGGGTGGTTGGCCCCTGTCGTGATTGTCGCTAAAATACTTATGCAACAAATATGGAAGGACAAGACAGACTGGGATGCGAGTCTCCTCCCCAGTACTGAACAAAGATGGAAGTTATTTGTAGCCGGTTTGGCAGAAGTTGCAAGTGTGCGCATTCCTCGGTGGGTAGAGTATAGTCCACAGGGAGTAACACAGATACACGGGTTCTGTGATGCCTCCGAAAAGGCCTACGCTGCATGTATTTACTTACGGGTACAACATTCTGATAAAATTACATCACATCTCTTGTGGGCAAAATCGAAAGTAGCCCCGGTTAATACCATATCTTTGCCAAGATTAGAGTTACAGGGAGCCGTCCTTTTGTCGAAAATGCTTCGTTTAACTTTAAACTCTCTTCAGATTCAAAATTTATCCTCAGTTTATTTGTGGACGGATTCCACTATTGTTTTAGCATGGCTAAAAAAAGATCCCAGTGCATGGAAAACCTTCGTAGCAAACCGAACAGCGGAAATTTTGAAAAATACTTCAGTGCGAAATTGGTCACACGTCGTGTCTTCTGAAAATCCTGCTGATCTCGCTACGCGGGGAGTAGCTCCGATTGAATTAAAACTTAGTGTCTTGTGGTGGAATGGTCCTCAGTGGTTGTTACGACCTCAATCAGAATGGCCAAATACAAAAGGGAGTCCAGTCGATGAAACAATTTTAGAGTTGAAACCAACTAAGGCATTCGCGGTTCAAGTCACAAAAGATTTTGAAGATGACTTAAGTATCATTTCAGATTGGCATAAAATTGTGTGTGTAATTGCGTACATCTTTCGATTTTTTAATTCGTTCAAACGGCGGGGACATATTAAACATTTAACTACAGAGCTTTCACATGAAGAAATTGTTGTAGCAAAACGAAAATTTGTCATTCTCACTCAGAAAAAGTATTTTCATAGGGAATACTCCGACTTAGCAGCTGGAAAACAAATTTTTTCTAAAGGTTGGCTTGGAAAGTTTAACCCACTAATGGATGAGAATGGTGTCATGCGCTCAAATGGTAGGCTGGTTTTGTCAACTTTATCCTATAATGAGAAATTTCCGATTTTGTTGCCAAACAATTGTCTTTTTATGCTCCGATTCGTTAATTATGTTCATGATCTTTCTATTCACGGTGAAATCCAGCTCATGTTGCGCATGATTCGCGCGGAATATTGGTCACCACGTATTAAGAATCTTATAAAAAAATGTATTTTTAAATGTACAATATGCACTCGTTACAAAAAACACATCCAAACTCAGTTAATGGGAGCTCTACCCAAAGAAAGAACTATTTTGAATCGTGCTTTTACGAATGTTGGTGTAGATTTTGCAGGGCCTTTCCTAATAAAAACGTATTATGGGCGAAAATGCCGATTAGACAAAGGGTACGTCTGTATATTTGTTTGTTTTGCGACTCGAGCCATACACCTGGAACTTGTGAGTGACCTCACCACACAGGCCTTCCTGGCTGCGTTCACACGTTTCGTGTCCCGAAGAGGAACGCCTGACCAAGTTTTCTCCGACCATGGAACAAATTTCGTGGGAGCTTCAAAATTCCTCTTATCGGAATTTCATAAATTGCTCACTCACAATCCCACCGCCTCAGCTCACAACTTTTCCCAAATGAAGTGGAATTTTGTTCCGCCCGGTTCACCTCACATGGGGGGGTTATGGGAAGCTGGAGTTAAGAGCTTCAAAATGCATTTCCGAAAGGCGGCTGGCAATGAAAAATTCACTTTTGAAGAGTTCACTACTCTACTAACTCGCATTGAATGTAGCTTAAATTCACGCCCTCTATCTACCATGTCGGAAAATGTGACGGATATAGTCCCGCTAACTCCTGGCCATTTCCTTACAGGCGACTTAATGACTGGCTTACCAGAGCCGACATGTAACGACCAATCCCTTAGTATTATGAACCGGTGGAAAAAACTAAAAATTCTTCATCACCAACTGTGTGCACGGTGGAAGGAGGAGTATTTGAAGGAACTCCATAAGCGGTATAAATGGAAATACCCTCAAAGAAACATTCAAATAAATGATATAGTCATTATTCGAAACGAAAACCTGCCACCCAACGAGTGGCGCCTTGGGCGCGTCATCAACGTTCATGCCGGGCATGACAATAAAATTCGCGTAGCCGACATACGAACCGAAAAGGGAATCATCACGCGTTCAATTGCCAAAATTTGTGTCCTCTTACCTCAGACGGTAGAATAAAATATTGGTCATATGGTTTCTTATCATTTCGTAACAAAGCAATAACTATCAAAAACAAAAAAAAAAAAAAACGTTTCAAATTACTTCATATACTATACATACCTATTATGCTTTAATATTATTGATAAAAGAGCAGTTGGCTCAAATAATAATTATTCCTAAAGGCAAATGAAAGACAAAAAATTTTGTAAATATGTATCTTTAAGTTTTTGCATACAAATTTAAAATATGTATTCCTTTATGATATATAATGTACTCGTAATTATAACCATTGAATTTTGAATTGTCTCTCTAAATTTTTAAAATTTTCTTTAATTTCTTTTCGCAGACAAATTTAAATAATGTATTCCTATTGATAAAGAATGTAACTATAAACATCTAATCTTGAATTTGCTTTCTAAAATTTTAAAAAATTAACGTAATTAAATTCAATTGTAAATTCATGTAATTGCAAACGATGTTGCAAGGCGGGCGGTAATGTTCGAGTAGAAATATCTACCAATGGAACTCGGGAGAAATCGAAATCAATATCAGTGCATTCTGTACACACCTTTACGTGTTCGAATTTCGAACACTGATATCTGTTTCGATTCCTCCCGGTCCGAATTGGCGATTGCATCATCGATGCATGGCATTTTCATTATACATTCGACTTTTTAATTTTGCCGTGGTCAGTCTGCCTACACACAAACTTGATAAATTTTGTTCTGCACCATCTTTTTTTGATTTTGTGAATCTTCATTTAACTCGTATTTTCTAAGTTTAAAATAAAAGGAAAAATTATAAATAAAATTTAACAGTAAAGTGTTATTATTTGGTCAGAATTGTGACATTAAAGTTGTGGCAAGAAGAAAAACATATATATATAATATACATAGGAGTATATATGAAATCTTAAGACGCGAAGGGAACGTGCTATAATTTGACCAGGGAATACAATTCCAACATCCAGCGACTCAAACACCTTCTGTATGACAATTCAACGCTCTAACCGTTATGAAATCATGCCAAGTTTCTCATAAGAATTGAAGTTTATAATACTAAGTTAGATTAGATTGATAAACGAATGAATATCTTAACTACCTGTATCTCGTAGAATAACTTGGGAAGTAGATTTCCATTTCCATCAATTTGTTGTGAATTTCCATCTTTCAAAAATATACACTCATCCTTAAAGAACTCAACTCCATTTCTGCCACACACATTTACTTGCTTTGATGGTGTTTCTGCTATTTGGGTTAAGTAAATATTTTAATACATTACTTGGAGGAAGAAGACCTTCTTCAAATGGGTTTATTATCATATTTGTACTTAAGGCGACTCAGTTCTTTTGCTTCCAAATACTCACAACTTTCAGCTTATCTTGTAATAATCTTTTGAAAGCAGCAAAACAGCTTGTATACAGTTGTTTTTGCCGAGATCTCACAACTTTACCTGCATTTCTAATCGCAGATTAAGGTGTCATCCGTAATCCTAATATCCTTGTTAAATGGTAATCCCTCCCACATGGTTTAATGCTCTATTTTAATAATTTACTTGCTGTGCGAAAAACTTAGTTTGAAGCATCAACATCAACTTTCTACCTTCGTTTGCTTAAAAATTTAAATGCAAAACAAACCCACCACACCGTTTTCTTCACAATACCTTCCGGCTACGGCTACTATACACATCTACGTTCCTGACATACGCTGTGCACTCGTATACGCACCAAAGTCCACGCTGAAATGTACTAGGTTAAGGCAGGAATATGGCCCTGCTCAAAGCTCTGTGGAACGTACGTTGTCGTCATTCTTTGCGGGCTTAATTAAATTTAAATATTTTATCATTCATGAAAGGAGCAAAGTTGCGAAAGGAGCACACTGGCACTGGCAGTTTAGGAATACAGGCGATACGATGGTGATGTTAAGAAAAGGGTGCGAAAGTCATGCATCGTTCAGCAACCTTTGCCAAAGGATTTGCCTCATAAAATAATTTCTTTCCTTTAGCGGGCGGGCCGGGAGCTCTTTATGTGTAAAGTAAACGCAGAATACCTACATTTGACCAGATGGATTCAAGTTTCTACTAACTTGGCTGATGGTGTACGTTTACATGTTGGCTTGGCATAGTAAAAAAGGTCGGATGTTATTTATCAAATATTTCCCGAGAGCCAGGAAAAATATTTATGAATTAATTATGAGTTTAAGTTCGGCGAAGGAAATTTGTCTGTGTTGGTTTTTGCTGTGGATAAGGGGATGCGTAGAATTTTTTATGCTATAATGGATAAGGGTTAACTGGAAAAATGAAACTGCTGAAAGGGCTTTCAAAAGAAAGTAGTCTTATAGATGACGACGGTTGTGAATGGGTAATGTATAGAAGGTAAGGTACATTTTAGGTGGAATAGTGGTTCTCTTATTTTATTGCGATAGGTATCAAACTTCCGCAAATATCATGGGGAGTGGGGGGAGATTAACTTTTGTGGGTGATAATTTAGGCTGAGACTACGGAAAAAAAGTTACATGCAAATTGGCACTTATGTAGAATGAATATTTCACAAAAAAATATATTAATGCATTGTGATTGTGAGAAGCTTGTAAAAATAAAATGTAATAAATAAAAATAAAAAATAAAATGAAATAAAAGGTTTGAATATAATAGATCTAGTCTTTAATATTGAAAAACTCAAAACTTTGAAAAGGAGTTTGTTCTATTTTTCGATTAATAGAAAACAATGAACTTAACAGTTTCAAGTCGAATATTAAAAACCAGATGTTCTTATGTCTTCTATTTTAGGAAAATAAAAAAATAGCAATAATAAGACAAAATGTCTGTGCTGTATACGTTCACACTGCTCTAAACAGTCAAGCAGGTTTGGCACTAAGTGAAACCCAGGTTGGTGAAAACACCGATCATATACAAAGTTTAACTTACAGGGTTATAGTTTAGTGCCTTTATTCTTTGCTGATCATGGTCTAGCCGTATATGTGCGTAATGATGTTGTCCCAGTATTAATACAAATTTTATTTACATGTGGATTAAATTCACTGTTCAAAGGCGCATCATACATACATGTTTTATTTATCGCAGTTCAAGTTTGGATAGTAATTCGATTTTTAATGAATTCGACTCTATCCAGAGAATTGTTTCCCATTTTCCGCACAGTTACTGGCGATTTCAATGCACACAAGTCAGCAACCGAAAAGGAAAGTATGTTGAGATTTTTGCCGAGTTCACTCATCTTTTTGACGAGTCAACTCAGGTTCTTGACATTGCAGGTCAATCCGCCAACACTCTCTAAACTTGTTCTTTACCTCCAACCCTTAAAAATACACCATAAATGTATTATCGTCTCTAGGCACATCAGACCATTCTGTCATATCTGCGAATTTCTCGTCTCAACAAACGCCTATTAGAACTGTATGGATATACGAGAAAGCAAACAATAATTTTGGCAAATTTAACTGATCACTATGCTTCCTCGATAGTGACGTAGACTTCAGTGCAGATATGGTCACAACTCAAATTTAGAATTATGTTAGGAATAGGATAAAACCTATCAAACCGGGAGAACACTCCTGGTGTAATTCGTGCTGTAAAGAGGCTATCAGGGTTAAAGAATTAAGTTTCCCTATTGAGGAAAACCGGAATAAGTAAAAACAAGCTATAAACATCTGTAACGTTCATATAGGACAAAAATGATCCAAAATTACGGCAAAAAATCTTATAATGTTCTAAAAGTAGTAAAAATATTTGGTCATTTGTAAAAAAACGTACGAAATACTACGACATCCTCAGTTCTAACGTTCGTTTTCAATGACACTCCTGTTGTAAGCTCTATAGAGAAGGCTTGCAGCACAGTTTGCTACCAGAGAGTGATATGACTACTATTGTACCTAAGATTTTATGATAAGAATTTTCTTTCGCACTCTTCCAGTTACTAGAGTACTAAAAGATCTTTAGTCCTCTGTCCCGTTTAGTATCCCTGCTGTTGTTCTGAAGAGGTGTTCTTCAACACTGGCAAAAAAACTGCGTAAGATTTACCTTCTATCGAACTATAGGCATCTTTCCGAGTGGATGGAAAACAGCTTTTATCCAGGTTCTCCCTAAAAAAAGGCAAATTTTCTTCCCTCTCTAACTATCGTCCTTTCTTTCCATGGTCATGGAAACGCTGATCAATTTCCAACTTAGGCAATATTTTGAAGAACGATAGCTTCTTCATGACCGGCCGTGCGACTTTCGTAGAAATAGGTCCACTGGTCGTCTGATGGTTTATCTCACCGAACAGTGGAACAAATCTTTATAGAAAGTAAGAATTGCACTCGATATTCCAAAGGCATTTGATAGAGTTTGGCATTAAGCCCGAAATGCCTCCATTTGGTATTGATGAATCTCTTCTTAGTTGGATTATAGATTACCTTCCGGATTAGACGGTTTCAAATTTGATATTCACAAAATAAATGCTGCTGTCCCCCAGGGCTCTGTATTGTCTCCGAGACTCTTCCTCATGTTCATAAATGATCTTTTGTCTTAAGCTTCAACTCCTGCTTCGCTGACGATAGTACCCTCAGCTTTTGATATTCGTTTTTAGATTCATATCCTTTGTATGTGGACTCCTTATAGAATTTATTGCTTTGAAAACTGAATGCTGTTTACTGTCTCCAAAGCATAACCCACCCTCAATGAAACTTTCCATATGGGTGGCACTTGTATCGAGGAGAATGAACAGCTTTCGTTTCTGAATATGTTCATTACAGACCATCTTTTGTTGAGTGATCAGATATTTGACGTCGCCAAAAACGCTGCTAAGTATTTAGGTTTTCTCCGCCGATGCAAGAAGTTTTTTACCCCTTCTTACCTGGCTGTAATATATAAATCCTTTATTCTTCCGAAACTCGAGTACAATTGCCATATCTGAGCTGGTGCTCCAAAAACCCTTGACTTGACTCTCTTCAAAAGAGAGCTCCAAAAATGATAGGCGACCGTTGTCTAATTGAAACATTTGTATCTCTTGAGCACCGCTGCAATGTTTCATGTATATCATTACTTTCCCGCTATTTTCATAGGCAGTGCTCTAGTGAAATAAACAGATGCATTCCTCCCCTTAAACAATATAACCGTAATACTCGCGCTTTTAGAAATGCTCATTAGTTTACCCCTGAGGACGTACAGTCAAGTAGAGAGATTCTTTTTTAGTGGCACAACGCGAATATGGAATGCTTTACCCAGATCAATATTTCTATTGAAATTATAAGTTACGCAGAGAAGGAATATTCTGATTACAGATTCAGTTTGAATATTTTATTGAGAATGAATTTAGAAACAATGTTTACTAACAAATTTATATAAATTATGATTAAAAGTTTAAGTGAATTATATCTAATTTACAACAATTTCCCACTCAATGCAATGTGCAGACTTTCAAAACCAATGTGCATCGGTATCGATCTTTCAAATCCTATCCAACTTTCCTAATTGCTCGCACTGTGTTTAACATTATAAGAGTATTCATAACCCCTTAAGTGCGCGTAAATATAATATAAAAATTTAAAAAATTGTAACATAAACTAGACTTGCAGGATTTTATATATATATAGTTAGTTAGTGAACGAATTAAATGAAATACAAATTTATTCAACAGTATAATAATTTCCAATTCAAACCATTTAGTTTTTCTACTACTTCACTACTGCACTCTTTGAATCTCAAACTTGGAATGCCAATTTTCTTATTCTAAAATGTATTACAAACTTAATCTAAACTTCTAACTTGCAGTTCCCATGCAGCTACAATATCCGCAAATGATCCCGGTTAGTATTTCCTAATGTAAATCAATTCTAAGCGCACTTCGGATGCGCGTGTGCATCTTCTATTGATATTTATTTTATTTATTTTATTTATTTTATTTATTTTATTTATTTTATTTATTTTATTTATTTTATTTATTTTATTTATTTTATTTATTTTATTTATTTTATTTATTTTATTTATTTTATTTATTTTATTTATTTTATTTATTTTATTTATTTTATTTATTTTATTTATTTTATTTATTTTATTTATTTTATTTATTTTATTTATTTTATTTATTTTATTTATTTTATTTATTTTATTTATTTTATTTATTTTATTTATTTTATTTATTTTATTTATTTTATTTATTTTATTTATTTTATTTATTTTATTTATTTTATTTATTTTATTTATTTTATTTATTTTATTTATTTTATTTATTTTATTTATTTTATTTATTTTATTTATTTTATTTATTTTATTTATTTTATTTATTTTATTTATTTTATTTATTTTATTTATTTTATTTATTTTATTTATTTTATTTATTTTATTTATTTTATTTATTTTATTTATTTTATTTATTTTATTTATTTTATTTATTTTATTTATTTTATTTATTTTATTTATTTTATTTATTTTATTTATTTTATTTATTTTATTTATTTTATTTATTTTATTTATTTTATTTATTTTATTTATTTTATTTATTTTATTTATTTTATTTATTTTATTTATTTTATTTATTTTATTTATTTTATTTATTTTATTTATTTTATTTATTTTATTTATTTTATTTATTTTATTTATTTTATTTATTTTATTTATTTTATTTATTTTATTTATTTTATTTATTTTATTTATTTTATTTATTTTATTTATTTTATTTATTTTATTTATTTTATTTATTTTATTTATTTTATTTATTTTATTTATTTTATTTATTTTATTTATTTTATTTATTTTATTTATTTTATTTATTTTATTTATTTTATTTATTTTATTTATTTTATTTATTTTATTTATTTTATTTATTTTATTTATTTTATTTATTTTATTTATTTTATTTATTTTATTTATTTTATTTATTTTATTTATTTTATTTATTTTATTTATTTTATTTATTTTATTTATTTTATTTATTTATTTTATTTTATATTTTGTATTTATTCTTATTATTCAATTTTAATATTTTTTATGGATTATGCTGGAGAGTAATAAGTTACTAGGGCCTGTTACCAAATTGGGTGCTGTCACTGAAATTTTATTTAAATTTTATTATTAAGAAACTTAAACTTAAAAAAAAAACAAAGTTCCTAAGGCTTTTGTGGCATTTTACCTTAGTCGTGCTTTAAGAGCAGTTCGACCCATTGAAATTATTTTAAGATTCTACAGGCGGAACTACTATTCCGTTAAAAAAAAAAACATAAGCACTCTAAATGAAACCAATTTGCTCAAGTTGTTTTCTTTTTTTTTTTTGTTTTAATTTTCTAATTTATCTATTTATTTCACAAAACAAGTCCTCACACAGCAAATCCAAATCAATTTCAACTTGAATATCCAATCAAAAGGACTCAACTTCTAATTCTACTAAAAATCCCTATTTCAATGTGTATCTTGCATATACAAGCCGAGCAATTTATTTCATTGGCATTCCTCCATTTAGACGACACATTGCATAATTTTCCAATCAACATTATCCGTAGATAAAAGTCCCACTGATGCCGCCACTACCACTTGCACCATCATCGCCACAGCCATCACATAAAGTGCGGGCACCACAGGTTCATTGCATTTCAGATTCCGATTCCCACATTTTAGAAACACTGATTGACGCTAGCTATAGGTTAGGTAAGGCTCATCCCCCCTGTTGTCATCATCGGAATGAGCCAGTACGGCAAAGCCATCATATATAAAGATATCTCCATGCAACAACAACCCCCTGCCTACAATACGGACAGCGCGGTCCTGTTAGTCCCGTTTCACCGCCCACCCATCAACCGTAATGAATGGTGATGCATGCAAAGCTATTTTAGTATTCAATGGATGACCCATAAAATGCGCGTAATTCATTCGACAACGGGTTCTCTTGTGAAGGCTCCGACTCGGGTTTGTTGTCGCTCAGGTCCTATTTTCGTTCTCGAACTTTCCGGCACATGTCCCGATATCTCTAAATCTCTCTAGCTGAGGCAATAACTTTCGTCCTCGCAATCCAATTCCCTGATTTCTATTCCATTTCAATGTTTTCTATGTTTGTGTTTAGATTTTTTTTATGCTCTTCCACAGATAATTGGGCGCAATCAAATGGTCACACATTGGCGTCATTGACTGTCAAAAAAAAGGACTTCATAAAAAAGGCTTTATTTTCCTTGAAATAAAAACTCAACCGTTCCATGTGTCAAAAGTGCCTCGAGGCGTAACGGCATACGGCAAGAGTCCTCTGGAACAACATCGCTTCGATTAGGACACTGTGTGTAGTCTGTAGTTTGTACCGCGCGCGCAAAAAGAAGAAAAACACTTGTAAGAACTGAGTACCTGCCGGATATAACTCTTTTCAGAATCCATTCGATTCGAATCGAAAAAGCTTGTCACCGGTATTGTTTTTATTTTTTTTTTGAAGTTACGACACCAGTTCGTTGATATACAATTACCACACACAGACATGCCAAGCAGGACAAATGCGGAAAAACTACAAATGCTGTTGCTACAAAAATCCTCAATAAAGTGCCGACTGTAAACTTTCCCCAGAGAGTGCTAAGGGTATTTTCCCTGAAGGACACGCAAATAGTGAACACAAAAAATAGCTATCTCACATCGAGGCACATCCACATCCTTTTGAAAAGGGCAAAACCAAAAGCAAGACTAAAGCACATAGGAACTAGAGCAACAAATAAAAAACATCGAAATCGAGGCAACAAACCGGTAAAGGGGGTGTACTTTGAATTAAAGTGCGCTGAGCTGAAAAATTGCTTTTACTCTTCTTGTAGCGCAAATCAATTGGGTTTTATTATTTGCTCAAGCAGTAGCAGGAGCATCAGTATTTGGAGCTTGAGTAGGGAAAGAGTTAAAGGATACGTTACCCATCCGAAAAAGTTTACATTCAATTTTATGCAGATTTGGTTTGGGAACAAGAAGAACTAACAGAAGAAGACGTTTCGTTGAGCGCTTAGCCTGTCCCACTTTTTCCGAATCCAGAGCAACCCGCAAAATAAGCGCACAAACCGCACCCGAAGCGAGCCCTGTGGGGCTACGCTTGGTCGGGTTATTGCCGTGTTCGGTTTGGGCACCGAAGGCACCTAAGCTGACAACTTTGAATCCGGCTCGAGCGACCAGTGCACCGTATGTAATTGGTGCACGTCCGACTACTTTGGTTGGTGCACCTACCCTTCAGGTTGGTGGAGTTGCTGGAGGTGGCGGTGGTGTCCTTCAAACATCTACTAGTAGTGGATCTTTTGATTCGACAGCAGGAGCACAGTCGACGACAGTGACAAATTCCTGTCAGCAGTGCAAGTACAAACAGCAACAGCAACAACAACAGCAGCAGCAACAGTTTCAACAGCAGCAGCAACAGCAGCACCAACTGCAACAGCAACAGTGCCTCTATACTCCGGTTCCGGTAAGCCTACCAGGCAGCTGCGGCGTTGCATCTTCTAGTTGCGGTCTGTCTCTAAGGTGTGCCACATCTACGACCAATAGTGCAGCTGTCAATTCTACACATCAATCATCGATCAATTGTGCATCCTTGGCATATTGCTCATCATCATCAACTTCATCAGCCACATCATCATCAGTGTCAGCAAGAATATCTGCAGCAGGTGTACCAATTGTAGCAGCACCATTAGCTAGTAATAATCCATCATCTATGTTATTGGTACCGTTCGCCATGCCGGGATTTATTCCCATGCAAACTGCTGCTGCACCGGCCAATGATGGGATTATTCAGCAGACAGCAGCAGCACCACCTCCGTCAATCAATATGAGTCCAAAGGTAAGTGATTTTGCATTTCGATATTATTTGGAGGATAATAAATTTGCTTGGGGGATTTAAGGGAGAAACAGTGAACAGAAATTAAGTTTGTTGTCTGGGGAGTCTATAATTTTTAGCCCCATAACTACAGCGGGAAAGAAAATCCTAGGATCAATTAAAACTGGATTGTTTAAAATTAGCCATCTGCCAATTCGACGTGTAGAATATTTTAATCGCTTGCTACTTATTATTCTTTGTATATAAGTAAATAAAAGGTAAAATAAAGCAGATACCTAATTAAAATTAGATTAAGGACTAACTCAACTTTAAATGCAGCAATTATAAGCGTTTCGCGGTAGTCCTACTCTGACAAAAATTCGAACACAATCATTTAGAAAGGGCGCTCTTTCCGATTTCTAAAACCACGAGCTAGCATACTGGATGCTTTGATGGGGGCTTAGGGTGCACAATGCACGAAGACTTGACCCCTTTTCACAACAGGGCGAAATAGCTCACGGACGAATTTCGATTACTTCTGTTATATGCCCTCCGTCGAATTTTTAAAATCATATGATAGTAGACTGGCTCGTACAAGGCAGTTTTTCGTGCACAGTGCACTGGATCGGATTAGATTTCCCAGTTATACAGCAGCAGTCAACAAGCTGCACAGTGAAGATAGTTTCGGATGCGGGTGGTTATCTGGTTGAGTCAGTGATACAAACACATTTTCTGGGACCACCCAAAGCCTGAGTATCATTGATATTTCTTCTATTATAAACACAGTCTTCGAAATATTGTTCTTCCACTAAGATGCATCGTAATTCGCTAGGGACTGAATTTCTAAGATTCTTTCATGAAAGTTTCTATGGAACCCTCTATTGATTTGAAACCGAAATCATAATTTTCACTAAAATCTATGCTAGCTCTAGTGACAGGATTTTGGCGAGCGTAGGTAGTACATTTAAAAAGCCGGACAACCAATGAATCCAATAAATCAGATTGAACCATATTTGCATCATGAATTGAGTTTATGCTGCTGAAAATTTTTAAGTCACTAGCAAATAAAAGAAATTTAGAATAAAATAAATGAAGTGGTAAGTCATTTATAAAAATAATAAAAAAGCAGCGGTCCTAGATGACTTCCTTGAGGAACACCTGAAAAGTTAAATATTTCTTTAGAAAACACATTACCAATTTTGACAATTTGCTTTCTACCTACTAAATAACTTTTTATCCAATCCACTTAAGGAGAGAAGAATGGAAGCCAAACAACTCAAGTTTCTTCAAAAGGACACAATGTTGAACAAGGTCAAATGCCTTCGAAATATCAGTGCGTACTTGTGAATGTGTATCCATATGGGTTAATCAGTAGTTAGAAAATATTGCTAAATTAGTAGTTGTTGATCTTTCTATCAGAAAACCATGTTGTTGTTCAGAAATATGATTATGAATAATGTTGTACCTATAATTTATTTTTCACAACAGCTTCGAATATTTTAGGGATTCATTGCAATTTTGCAATAGGTCTATAGTTTTCAACAGATCCTTTTGACCCAGTTTTATGGAGGAAAGTGATTATGGAGTATTTCCAAGTATCTAAAAAAACACCTTGACTAAAAGATACATTGAATAGAAAACAAAGTGGAGCTGCAAGGTTGTTACAAAAAGTTTTTAAGAGAATCGGTGGAATATTATCTATTGAAACCGAATAGTTATTTTCAAGAGATGACAATACTTGCAAAACGTCGTTTACAGATAAATTCAGGTTCCCAACGTCAACAAAAGAACTTGTGTTTAAAATGTTACCACAGTCTAATTAAAGATCGATGAAGTTTGATTGAAAAAATTGATGCTAAACTATTGCAAACAACATTAATTTTATCAGAATACATATTTGCTATTGTAAGAAACGCTAGATGGAATCCCAACTGAATTTCTCTTTGTATTTAAATAAGACCAAAAACTCTTTGGATTATTTTTAATTTTCAATTCCAGAGAAAAAATCTATTGATTTATAACTAAATTTCTTCAAAAAATCGTACTTCTTGCTTATTTATTTGAATTGTTCATGAAACTGATTTGAATTTTTATTCTTTTTTTCAATTTATGCGTGACATTTTCTAATTTAGATAAACTCTTACTAAGCAAAATTTTTTTTTTTTAGAATTTCTAAACATATTTTTACAGACAAACATATTCTGTCAATCAATTGAATCAATATAAGTTTTCATAGAAGCATAATAACCGTTTTTAAAATCATACATTTAAGATATATTTTTTTAGTTTTGACTCGGTTAAAACAGAAAAGTTAAAATTAATTTCAATTGCATTATGATGAATGCTATTATTTAACAATTTAAAAAATTCTTCTTCACATTGAACCCCAAGGTTATTATCAATAAAAATTAAATCTAAAATACGACCCATTGAATTTGAGATATTATTAACTTGATACATATTTAAAGCAGTTAAACTATCAATTACATTGTATTCATAATCTTTGGTTAAATTATAAGGAAACATTTTTTTTCATCATTTGAAAATATCCATTTTATATTGGATAAGCTTAATCGTAATCAACATGTCATTTTAGTATGTGATTTTAAATTTCCTCAGATGAAGGTCTTCTTGTTCCATTTAATATAAATAATAAGTGTGATTCCTTTTTTATTGATTCCCTATAAAGAGTTAATTTGGTTTAAATGAATAATTGTAAAAATAGTTCTAATAGAACACTCGATTTATTATTTGTTGATTAGTTCTATTTTTCCTATATTTTCTAACACTAGACATCACATTGCTTTGATATTTGAATTTAAAATATTAAACTTTTTCAAATTCAAAATGCCCCTTCATTATAAATATAATTTCTGAAGAGTTAATTTCAATTTTTTACAACAATTTTCTTAGTTCTCTTAAAAAGGCTATCGATCTTTTTGTTTCCAAAACTAAAATTAAAAATGCCTCAAATCCCCCTTGGTATAACGGACGGCTAATTAATTTAAATAATAAAAAAAACAAAGCTTATAAATCTTCACGTAAGTCTTCTTCTGATGCCAGTTTGCGCAGTATTTACAAAGAATTAAAAGAATTTCAATGTTCTAAATAAATTTCTATATAAAAAACTATATTTACTCTATGGAATCCAAGTTAAGACACAATAGTAACCATTTTCACGAATTGTATTCTCAATTCATTACAAAAATACGAGAACATAGGATTTCACTCAAATATGCATAAGTGGTTGACGACCTATCTTACCGGACGTAGTCAGCATTTTACAGATTCAATTGTCTCTAATCCGTCTTCAGTAACTTCTGGCGTTCCGCAAGGAAGTCATTTAGGCCCAATTCTATTCCTTATTTTTATAAATGACTTACCTGATGTCCTTATAAGCTCAATTCGACTTATGTTTGCGGATGATCTGAAATATTTTAGATGTAAAAAAAGTATAACTGATTGCAAGATTCTCCAAAATGATATCACCAATCTTACCAATTGGTGCAAAACAAATCAATTAGCCCTAAATATGACTAAATGTCAACGTTTTTCGTTTTCGCGTCGTTTGGTACCTGTAGTTTACGTTTATAACATTCAAAATCATTTTCTTGAAAGACTTTCATTAAAAAAAGATCTTGGAGTAATTTTTGATTCCAAGCTTAACTTTGTGTATCATATAGAATTCATGGTGAATATGGCCAACTCTATGCTGGGTCTTATTTCACAATTCTTTTGATTTAAGGGACCCTTACACTTTAATAGCCCTATACGTTGCTTATGTTAGATCGATCCTGGAATATTGCTGCGTAGCACAGTGTTGCGAGCCCATATAAATGCTTATCAAAAATACTTCCGCAGAAAATTTTTAAAGTTTTTTTTTTTTTTCTGTTTGTTAAAATGATGTGTAAATATAGAAAAGTGGCTATTTTGATTGGCGTATACATTTTCTAAACAATTTACCACCAATCTGTATTAACATTTTTATCTTCTGTGAATTCTATTAAAAGTGAAGTAGTTTGTATGCTTAATAAACATTGCTATGTACTTTCTATTGTCTTCTTTACTTAGGAGTAAAATCGTAAGTAACAGAAAACAGCTCTCCAGATTGGTCGAGCTGATGGAAGAGAACCCAAAGCAAATAAAACTTCTTTCAAAAAGACCGACACTGCGGGTTGTGCCATACCAATGTGGAAGTCGTTCCCAACGCTTAACGCTCCTTGTGCAAGGAATTTCAAGTTAGCTGCAAGTTTAGTTATGTTCGGAATGGATTATTGTCTTTTCAGTGGTTTTAATTTGTCGTATGTATATCCATAAATATATTAATTAAGGCTTCTTCGGAAAGTTTAAAGTTTTGTACGAATACAAAACCATTCCAAATTAGGAAGCTATTTTTAAGTTGTCGCCAAGCTGTAAATTAAAGCATATAACTCAGAAAGGGGCAAACAGATGCAGACGAAACTTTGCCAACATAAAATTGAGACAAGTTTTGAAATAATACCAAAAAATTATGAACATGTTCTGACATGTTTTTTTTAAATCTTATTTGAATTCTAATTTAACTTAATTTTTGTTTTTGAAAACAAAAAAATATTCATAAGTCACCCATATTTTTTTAAATTTAAATTTTTTATCTTAAAATGTAGATACACAATAACACTAAACAACACTAGAAAAAAAACTGAAAAATTATGAAAACCTTACCAAAACATAAACAATCACTTTGTAAAAATTCATATAAATTCGTTAAGGTTTTCTTATTTTCTAATGTACTCATGTTTTGGAGTGAATAGTATGTGCAGTATAGAAGTTATCTCTACAAAAGTACCGTTTTAGCATGAGCTGACATTACATGATTATGAATCAATACTAAAAATATGCATACCTATCTAAAAATTTTTTTTTGATTTATCACAAAGGGACAAAATACTGTGCGTAGTGTGAAATCCTCATTACAATGTTCATATTTATTACAAGAATAGAAAAAGTTAAAAAAAAATTTACAAGATTTGTAGTAAAGAAATTAGGGTGATGGAACATTGAAATGCCTTCATACAATGTAAGATGTCAACTTATTGGCATTCAGACATTAGAAAACCGGCGTAAGATGTTTGCTATTGTTTTTTTCAATTTCAATTTAAATTTTCATATTGATTGTGCTTTTCTGTTATCTCTTTATGATTTACATATATGCTCCTTCTCGAGAGCTATTCCTCTATTCCGAAAAAATATTCATAAAGTAAATTACGCGTATAATGAACCTAAAACTCGCAGTGTTAGGGAGATTAATAATTTATCGAATAACTTTGATTTCAATTTTCATTTGATATGTTAAATTTGTACTTTTAAGCAAATTAAATTTATGTTAATTCTAATTATGTAACTAGGATACTATTATGCTTATACTTCATTAGTCTATTTGAGGTTGTTAACTCTTATTGATGTAAATAAATAAAATAATAAAAAAAAAAACTACAAAATAACAATCTTCATCCATATTATTAGCAATATCTCTGATATTTTTAATATGAGATTCATAAATTGAATTTTGGAATAAGGGTGGAATATATGAAATAAAAATATGTATATAATTTAATAATTTTAAAAAATTGATTGTTATCTGTTGGAAAAGACCCGAATGTCTCCTCTATTTCTTATCGAACATTTTTGTTGATAACTGCAATACGGCGTCAATAAATTTTTGTTAGACATTTAAAATGATTGCAAGAGAGTTAAAATACGATCAGGTTAACTGTACCTACTTTAGAGTTTTAGGCTAGTCACGCTCACACTTCTTTCTCCCTTGCGCTTATAGAAAACAGCTCAACTGTTGCGAATTAATTTCAGGCAATCGTTTAGTTTGTCCCCAAAAAACAAACTTTTTAGTTGCTCGACTCGAGTTGCTCTAAGTGCGCGGTGTCCCATAGAAGTCCATATGTTTCATTTTAGCAACTAAACAGTTGCGAAACTAAAAATTGAATGTGCGCGCATGGCCTTAGAGAAGAAGATCAAAAAGAGAAAACAGTTTTTTTGTTGTGTTATTTTATTTTGCAGATGAATGCTTTGTGAACCATTTAACTCTCGCGTATTGACTCATCAAATAAGCTGATGTTCTATGGTGCGCTGATAAATAGTGGGTAGATTTTATGTTAAATGAGCTTACAGTTTATTTATAAAGGACTGTTATCTTGGAAATAAATTTTAGAAGACCACACTTTGTGGCGAGGGTGATTTGCTACATTGCCCTCATCCGGTCGATGATTGCCTATTGGTGCACGGTGTGGTTCAAAGACATCCCATTTAAAAATATATATACGTATATAAATACTGATTTCGGTCTCTAAGATACTGCATTGGATTACAGACAACACGAAATTACACCAATCAAGTTCTATACAAAGTTCTAAACAAGATTGATATTTGATGATCGAGTCACTTCGTAAGAGTGATGTATTTGGCAAATAGTTTCATTTTTGAGGTTTACTACCCGAAAGAAGTAAACTATAAGGGTGAGGGTCTCAACGTCTTCATCCCACCTGGTCCATTTCTCTATTCAGACAGTCGTCTTATCTACGATGTAGGTCATAGAACTGTGGTTTAGTGGCTCTCTTAAATGATCGAGAGGTTGGATTGTTGGATTTCTAAAACTTGACTTAGATGTGTTTATTGTCTTGGCCAAATTGCATAGGTTAAAGGTAAACTAAGACCAGTCAAGAAGGCACATGTTAAAAACTAGTAATAATGATATAATTTCAAGTAGACATTTTACAAAGATTTATTAAACCAATCTCAGAGCATTTAGGTTTGAGCGAAAAGATATTTAGGTCGAAATTTGCTGACACATAAATGCATTTGTGATGCTTTCTTTTTCAATTTGGTCTTCAACACATAACGAATTGCGACTTATAGGTACTGTAAGGCAAGTTATGCATTCGTAAAAAAAAAATCTTACTGGAGATTTTCACTAAAGTTGACATTACAAAATTCTGTCTGCCTGTCTGTTCGAAAACAGCATAAACGGCTCGGGCAATTTTCGACAAACTTGGTAGATATCGTTTTTAAATATTCCCCCCACACGTTTTTTCTTTGTTTTTAAGACCAAAAATAACGGTACCTGTTATGGGAAATTTTTCTAAATCTTATATGTATTTTTTTTTTCTCAAAAACTAACACATACAGATTGAAGAAAATAAATTTTAAATTTTATTTAGTTAAAGCTAGTTGGTTGAAAAAAGTTTTCCCAAAAGTGGCTATTTTCGGTACCCTCCTTTGAACCATTTTTTTTTTTTGTTTTTGATTTTCTCAAAAACGAAACAACCGATTTTGATCATTTCTTGTATGCTAAAGCTTCCCAAAAGTCTGTAAGTCCTATATTGGTCTAAAACTTGAGTACAATTCCCATATTTGGGCAGGTGCTTCAATGACCCACTTGAGTTTTTTGGATAGAATACAAAAAGGAGGTTTAAAGATGATACGTGCTAGAAATATAACGTAAACATTTGCATCTCTCGAGCACCGCCGAAATGTTTCTTGCATTTCTTTATATTACCATTACCTCTATAAAAAGTGTTCTAGAGAAATAGCGCTTTTAGGAATGCTCATCAGTTTATCCTTGAGTCCAACTTTGGACGTACTGTGAAATACAGAGATTTACTAGCTAGCTCCTTCTCATTGTAATATTCAGAAATGTAAAACTAATGTGCACCGGTATCTCCTTTTAACCCCCGCTCGCACTGTGTTAATCATTTTAAGGGTAGTAATAACCCCTTGACTGCGCGCTAGTTATTAGAAAAAAAAAATTATATTTTTGTCTAACCAAGTTTCGTTTACATGGCTTACATCTAATACTGATGTAAGCCACTTGCTTATAAAAGCTAAAAATTCTATAGTTCTCTAGAATTCCAACAGATTATATTTAAATTTGTGTTTAATATTATTTACCTATGTACATATAAATACTTAATTGCTAATTATTGTGCAATTCAATTGAATTGTTCCTGCTTAGAATTACATTGCCCGTAGAGTGATCATATCTGCAGTAAGAATGAATTGCAACTGCTTTAAAAATCGTAATACAACTAAAGTTAGTCATAACTTCTTTAAAATGATTCAAATTGTAAACCTTTAAGTAAGCCCCAGCAAGAAATTTTAATTTCTAACTCTCGAAATCCCTTTGGTAAGCTTTCAATAAATCAGATTTTTTACAAGCTAACCGAACCCTAATTGAACCCTTTCACTGAAGGGACCCTTTAGTAATACTATAGACATTTAATGTCCTTTAAAAAAAGAACAAAAAAAAAACAATAAAATTGTCTTGCCCTTGTCAAAAAACAACATCATCATCATCAAATTACCACAGAATTTGTTGTCACCATCAGATACTGATGTCATCATTACTTTGCCATCGCGGGAATTGAGAACTTTTGAATCCTCAACAATGTTGTTTTGTCCTCCGTCCATCGGCACCGGCATCGGCATCGCAAGGAAGTTAGGATGAGAGAATATAAAATACAGAAAGTGCCTGCTAATATATCTCCAGCTGTGGACCGATTTTCCAAACAACAACAAAAACAAACGAAAAAATAAATAAAAACATGGCCTGTCGCTGTCACCCAGCATATAGATCTTCACATCGATGTGGTGCCATTTGGCAAATGGAAGACCGATTTTTTGTCCCTCTGCCCAAACAGAAGACTCTAATGGCTGTGCGACAAATTAAGTTAAGCAAATTTTTTTGCAAAGAAATACTTGGATGTTGGAATGGTGCAAAAAGTACAAAACAAAATCAAAGCAAACGGATGTTGGCGACAAAGGTCTACGCGAGGGCACTTTTTGCCTTCCTTAGTTTTAAGGACCATGAATGTAAGGACCAATGTGACGACCCATGTGACGTATGGAGTCTGTCGAAAACACTGCAGAAACACTTTGAATCCCTTGAAATCATCTGTGGAAAAGAGGTGAGTCGGAATGTCACCCCGAAAATATAACACTCCTGTTGTTTCAGGGCTGTCTAAATAGGACTCGGATTCAAGGCGAAAACTGAAACGAAAGCGAGTTTAAGAAAATGACATGAACGCCAGTGAAAACGCATGTCCTGCTTCTAGGTTGGCGAAGATTGTTAGAAAATTGTTTTCAGAAGTTATGATACAGGGCGTATGGCACGCCTATTAAAATGTTGTTCTTTGTTGCCTTTAGTCTGTTTTTAATCTACTGAAAGAGCAGACCTTCCATCTGAATTGGAGAACAGTTTCAATGCAAACATCCTGGTCCTGCACAAAAATCCCTTGCGCCTTTAGCGACACAAAGCTTTCAAAGTACAGCCTTGGAGTATCAGCATGACCCCCATTATTTTTTATAAATCCCATTCGAGCAATGTTTTTCTGTTGGGCAAGGGGGAGGGGACAGATATAGCAAAGGTCTGCCACCGCCACCCCAAACATCGACATATGGTTCACACCATAGGGGGCATGCATGACAGACATTTGGAGTTGTGGCAAAATCCTAGCTTTTGCCCGGATTCCGTTACAGAATAAAATTTATAATGTATGGCGAATGCTTAAGAGGCTTTCGTTCTTCGGTTTGCACTAACAGAGCCAGAGAGGTAGACACTCTCTCGTGAGTCCTTCATATTGTGGGAATATGTTTTGCTTCCATTTCCCACTCGGGAGTGGTTTTCTTTTTATAATTTTATAATATGTTTTTTCTTATTTTTATTTTTTTTTTTTGTTTCGGTACGTTCTCCAGTGCAAGTAAGTTTTTTGTATTCAAACAGTAAACCGCAGTATGTGTTGTGTATACGGTATGCCGGAGAACGGTAACGTATCACTAAAATTTATGTGACACTTACTTAAGAGCTTCTTCTAGCATAAACCATTAAGCATTGCGCTTCTTCCTCCGAAAGAGTGAGAGAAGAAGACTGTCCTCGGTGGAAGAGGTGGTGATAGTGACGACGACGACGACGAAGACCAAGACGACGGTGGATGCTGGTGGAGGCAGCAGTTGGGACTGCAAGTAGATTTCGCATTCGAAGCGCACGTATCCTGAAATCACCATTTATCCATTCTCGCAGTCACCGCTGTTGCCGCCGCCGCCGCCGCCGGTTCTCGTCCGGTTCCCACCCTCAAGAGGATTTCTTTATTTTTATAAAACTTGCTATATGGTGAAGCATTTTTTAAAATTGCTCCATAGGTCGCCGACGACGAACGTAAGCACGAAGTCCCGTGCCTCTGCCAATGCTGTAGATTTTATGTTCTTGTCGAACGTTAAGGATATGAAGTCATAAAAATGCTTGGCATGGATACAATTCGCTCTGCACAAGGGGATGATTGTTGGAGCTACACCGATGGTATTCTCAGCGTTCATGCAACAACAGAAATAAATTGAACTTTTAATCGTCGACGGGATTGAGAAAAGAGTGTTGAATCTACAACATTCAAGGAAGACATTTCTGAGGACGAGGATGAAGGAAAATATTTTCCGTAAGCAAGATTAGCAGCAGTTCGATGGGGATTTGACAATCGTTAAGTTATTTGGTAGACGTGGTTTTAATTATCCTTTATGGTTTTCATGAGTTGATAATGCTGGCTTAGAATAATAGATGATGACAGAGGAATACAATATTTATGAGGTCTTACCTATTAGCAAATAAAGATGTTAAAGTGACTTCTCGTTATTGAATATTGGATTGTGGAATACAGAAAAGCAATGTGCTCTTAGACAAGTGTAGAATGTGCATCATATAACTACAAACGGAGAATCCTTTAAAGTTGACAACACATATTATTCAAAATCGAAGCGATTAAACTGTTGATTGTTTTTATAGAAGATTTAGAAGTCGTGTGAAAATTCCAAGAACCCTAAGATATGTTACGAAAGACTAATAAGTTTCGGAATAGGATGATTCAAATATTGTCAACCTTAGGAAACGAAGGAAGGACAGTAAATTTCAGATCTGCACTTGAAATGTCCTGACCTTAAATATGCACCCGAAGATTTTGAGGATAATCTATCTTTGGTATAGTTAAAAAAAGACTTAAGATGTTTTATGCTTTTGTAATGTATTGTGCCTGGTGACAATTAGCTTTAAAACCAAGTTCAAAAACATTTTTGGTTTGATATTCAGAAAAAATGTCAATATTTCGAGTAAGAGGTGCAAGAAATATCAACTTGACAACCTTCTGATTCCCACACCTCAAAATACATAGAGGAACTTGACAGTCCCTAAATAAACGAACATTCAGTAATTATTGCCAAGCATGTTTTCAGTATATTGGATGTTGGAACCGAAGATGATTAGTAACTGATGTACGGAAGAAAGCAAGGCAACATTGCCAAAACGCCTTTAGAAAAATCCCCATTGTGTGCTGAGTTTCACTATAGCCTCCCGCAACGAAATCTCTGGCTAGTTGAATTTTGGCAGATGGATGGATGCAGGTATACACGAGGCCTAATAGTCAATTCTGGAGAATAGAACCTGTAAGAATAACTAAGAGTTACGAAGCCGATGACAACATGTCATCCACCACATAACTCCGGAGCACAGCATTGTCAACATTAGAATGAGAACATTGCTCAAACTACCATTTGTTTTCGGGTTATGGTCGTGCTCGTTCGGTAGCTGTTCCTAGCCATTTTAGTATTCGTAGTTATAACGATACCTTAATGTCAGCTGCACCCATTCATATTCTAGCTCATCTGCTTACTATTCGTACGTGAAGTGTTCCGAATCCACAGCTTTTGCATGTATAATTTTCCGACTATGTACTGTCATTAAAGACATCCAGCCAAGTGGATCTCAAATATTTGAGCGATTTGTGATGGAACGCTCTTTCTTCCAATTCACGCGGGCTCAGGGGTTTATTGATACCCGTATAATATAAGCAAAGGAAAACCGTCCCTGGTAAATCATTCAATAATCGTGTTGATTCGATGTCCAAGTTATGCTCGAGGGTGAACTGAAGAGCATTTCTTCCAAACTGATATTACAGATGAACTGCATGGTTCAGGAATGCAACTAGCTACTTCGAGTGAGCATTGCTTGCGAAAGAAGCATTAAAACAAGTAAAGACATGAAATATTTCGAAGGTGTTCAAGATATGGGAATGAATCCATGATAGTTCTATGTACTATCAGTCTTAACGATTTGTTCTGGATTCTTCCCAATAAGTGAAGAGAAGTTTGCTCTGCATCTGCCCAAAGATGTGAGTTATGCTCGACTTTTGGACACTTATAAATTGTAGCTAGATCAGATGGGGTCAAAAAATTCTTACACAGATAGAGAAATTCTTAGCATGAAGCGGCCGGCGTTTAGGCGGTCTGAAGAACGTAGTGTAGTCAGTTTCAATTTCAGACACGAGATCATTTATAGAAACAAAGAAGAGAGTTGGAGACAAATCGGAGACCTGGGGAACACCAGCATATACATTGTGGAGATCAAACTTGAAACTGTCCAATACAACATGTATTAAACCATCCAGTAGGAAATTTCTTAATCAAAGAATAAGGGTTTCATTGATATCGAAGGCTCACATTTTTGATATGAGACTTTCATGCTAAACTCTGTCAAATTTCTTAGAAAATAATGTACACTCCAAAACAATATTCATAATCATGGAAATACTAATCAATAGTCAAATTGAGAAAAAATCTTGAAGAACTAAAGCTCATAATGCAGATGGGTGTTTGAGGTTTAGCTATGCGAGTTTTGAATGGAATTTTTGGTGGTTTTATGCTTAAATGTGGGTGCAACTGATACGTGGTACGTATAGGTATCTCAAAGGTTGAGTTCGTAGAGTTGTACTAACAAAACTATGACGTCATAGACGACGCTCAACAACTTTTATTGAACTCAGATCCTGAGAAAGAATTTTGTATCGATTTATTTCAACAAAGTTTTGTTTTACAGAAATTATTTTTTTGTTGATCATTAGGATAACAACACATCCAAGGTCAAAAGGGCCGATATATTTAATATAATGCATAATACCATTAAATGCTAGGCTCAAGAACGAAGGAAACATAAGCAGATCAGAATTTTCAGAAAATCGTCATAAGAGGTTCTCAAGGAGTAATACTATAACCCTTGCATTGGAGTCTTGTAGTGGATGAACTGCTAGAAAGTCTTACTTCTCAAGGCACATGATGCATCAGCTTCGCTGATGACATCGTTATAACGGCATTAGGGAAGTTTTGAAGACAATCGCTGTGATATTATTTGAATAGGTCTGATAATTACTAGAAAGTCATAGACCCAGAGCCCACAGCAATTTTGAAGTGTGATTGATAACAAAAAATAATTAACATAATTAGATAGGCCTTTAGTAGTTATTTACAAATGTGAATGTCTTGCATGCTCTAATGGGAGCTATAGTACACAAAAGTGCATATCCAAGTCTAAATAATTGTGATAACAACTTTGCCGAAATGTAGAGTTAAGCCCCCTGATTGAAAAACGTCTAGGACCTTTTGCAGACAGCCTTCTAGCAGCAAGACGCGATAAGAATAGTGTACTTCTTGCACGAAGAAGACCGCTTTCAAAACGTCTTGTACCTGGATATTTGGAATCAGGGCACTTAGCTCTTCATTTTGAATTTATGACAAATTTTGTATCACAAACTGCTCACGATGAAGCCAGTGGTGATATGATTACAGAAGTTATTTCTTCTGGGATGCATACTTTCATTCCTATCAGAATTAAGAATACAAAACTTGATGAAATACATGCTGCAAAGAAGCTATCAGGTTGACAGAAGTAAGTTTCTACTCTTACAAGTCCAATCCAACTGAATCCAATCAATAACGAAGTCATAAACCCTTGTTACGCTGTCATAAAAAGAACCAAATTCTTACATGACCAAAAGTCAAGACAAAAAATTCTGCAATGTCCCAAGGGCAACTGATATTTCTGGTCATGACAATAACAACCCGTTAACTAGATCTTCAAATAAGGAAAATTTACTCGCCAGTGGCGTAGCGTGCCATCTCGACCCATTCTGCCGCCCCCATTGAATACTTAATTAAAATTAAATTTCGGGACATCATTTCACAGGCAATGAAATATCTTTTATTGAAGGTAAAATAGGATCAGCGGTTTCACAAACGGATTCTACGGGCATTAAGAGCAGCAAAGTCAGAAATAACTTTGTCAAAATCAGTATTTGCAGCAAATTCATGTCTAGTGCTACAGCGCGTTTCAGTGACTCGTTTCACTGCTTGACCTGTGACGGCAACCAAAGCGTTTTACCAAGCAGTTGATGCAGAATGCAGAAAAGAAGGCAAATAGTTTGTACAGAGTTCCAAAAAACGGCACGGAATTCACTGATTCTGATGCAGCCTGTACCCCGGCTAATTTAAGTGAGTGGTTTGTGCATGCAACGAATGTAGCTTTTGGATTCAGTGCTTTAATCCGGGGTTGAACACTATTGTGGATCCCTGACATTGTGGCAGCGTTGTCACAAGCCTGTTCTCTCAAGTTCTGTATGTCCAGTGTAATATGTCAGATTGGCGGAAATAAAGCAAGACTTATAGTTGATTCAATACTGATATCTTTATTGTTGAATTCACCTTATTTATACTTATTATTATACAATTCAATTTAAAAGAAGGTGCAAGCGTAGCAAGAAGACCCGACCTCAATTGTGTCACACATTATGCAATGCACTTGAAAAGGTTCAAGTGGTGCGATATGAATCGTCACTATTTAAGTTGGCCACTGAGTCATGCTGACACTCGCAATTCTCGCTATACTACACCTCCCTTTTTTTTTAAAATGCTTATACATTGTTAGTGTCAATGGATGAGCATTCTTTCACATTATTTTGATGCACATTTGTTTTGTTTACATTTTGTGTTCATTAAATTTTAATAATTTTTTTTTTTTTTTTTTTTTTTTTTTTTTTTTTTTTTTTTTTAGTATCTACTCAAATTTAAACTGTATGTATTATGTGTATTGAACATAAAATTTTAGTTTATAGGTTTTAGCCTGTTTTTGTGTATTACAATATTTTTACTTATTTGTTTTCTTGATTTGTCATTGTCTGTGTTGTTGGGTGCTAAACTATAATTATTGTTCTTATCTATGCTTTCTACTCTAAAGGGACCCTTGTATCTACTATCTAACTTATGACCTGTGTCATTTTTTACTAACACTAGATCTCCTATGCTAATTTCCTTAGATTGTATTTTTCTATCGTAAATTGTTTTCTGTTTTTCTTTTGTTTTCGTTATGAATTCTTTAGCTCTTTGTTGCGCTATTTGTAGTCGATATTTTAATTCTTTGTCGTACGCGTCGTAGTTATAAAGTGGTGTAATTTCATTCTGTTTGAGGAAGTCAAATGTAGGTGGTGTTTTCCCGAAAACAAGTTCAAAAGGACAGTAACCATGCACGGTTGATGGTGTCGTGTTGTAACAATAGCAAAAATATTTGAGATATCCATCCCAATCGCTTTTATCAACAGATATATAAGAGCGTAAATATTCATTGAATGTACGATGGCTACGTTCAACTGTTCCCAGTGTTTGATGATGATATGGTGTTGAAGTTTTGTGTTCAATTTTAAGTAATTGACATAATTCTTCAAAAATGCTGTTTTTATATTCTGTTCCCATGTCTGTTAACATTGTTTTCATACAGCCATAAATGAGAATATAGTTTTCAAATATTGCTTTTGCTATTGTTTTGGCGTGCTTGGTCGGTATTGGTACTGCAATAAGATACTTTGTCAGATCACATATGATGGTGACTGCATACTCATTCCCATTAAAAGACTTGGGAAGAGGACCTATTGTGTCTATTTGAACAGTTTCGAATGCTTTTCTTGGTGTTTCTGTGATAACCATTGGTTCTCTAATGTGTCTATTTATTTTGTTCTTTTTGCATTCTGTACAATCGTTAACATAATTCTTTATATCCTTTTTCATATTTTTCAGTAGAAATGTTGCCTTATTTTGTTAGTAGTACGAACGATTCCTGGGTGGCCTCCCCGGATTGGATCGTCATGGTACTGCTTAATGATTTCGTTGATTTTTTCAACATTTGTCACCTGCGTTAATTCCGGAGTTAATGCTATTTCTATTCCTTTGAGAACTTGGGTACCCTTTTCTTTAAATTCATCTACTCGAGTATATTTAAACAATTTGTCTCCTAAAGACAATTGTATTTTTACAAGTCCTAATTTGCCGGCTTCTTTCATAAGCCTGACAAAGAATTGTCTTAGGTCAATTTTCGTCTCAACAATTAGGTTGCTTGTATCTATATAGCTACAAATTTTCTTCCCTTTTTTGATATACATTTTCGGAAAATCAAAAATGAGCTGAGCATGCTTTCTAACTTCATATTTATTTAGCGCTTCGTATATTTTGGGGTTCTCGTGGTGACTTATGTCATTTGCAACAGTGTAAGGATTATGTTTATTCATTGCTCTTGTTATTACTCTGTATACTTTAGCAGATTCTACCGTAAGTTGTTTTAAATCTGCGATATCTATTCGGGATAGTGCGTCCGCTATGTAATTTTCTTTTCCAGCTATGTATTCCACTTCAAAATCATATTCTTCAAGGTCTAATCTTATTCGCATTAGTTTAGAAGATGGGTTTCTCATTGAGAAAAGATAGGTTAAGGGTCTGTTTTGACGAAAAATTTTCTTCCGTAGACATATGGTCTAAAAAATGTTATGGCCCAATGTATGGCTGCTAATTCTTTCTCTATTGTGGCTTTATTAATTTCTCCTTTGGTGAATGCTCTTGAACCGTAGGATATTGGTAATTGCTTGTCTTCATATTTTTGACTAAGCACTGCGCCACAAGCGAAGCCGCTGGCGTCTGTTGTGATATAAAATTCTTTGCTAAAATCAGGGTATTGGAGTATTTGTACACTGATTAGAGATTTTTTTAAATATTGAAACGCGTTAGTGCATTCCTCAGTCCAGTCAAATGGAACATTTTTCCTACACAACCTTGTTAAAATCCTAGAGTGTTCAGCGAAGTTAGGAATAAATCGCCTATAATAGTTACAAAACGCAACAAACCTCTTAGCTTCATCAGCATTCTTTGGTACTGGATATTTCTGGACTGTTTCAAATTTGCTTGGGTCAGGCAAGATGCCTTTGTTTGTGCATTTATGCCCAAGATATGTTACTTCTTGATTGAAAAATATGCATTTATCAGGATGCAGTTTTAAGTTGTACTTCCTGCATGTATCGAAAACATCTTCTAAATTTTGTATCATGTGTTTTTCGGAACAACCTAATACTACCGAGTCATCCATGTAAAGAAATGCTTGAGATGGCTTAAGACCTGCAAATGCTAGTGTCATCATCCTTTGGAAAGAATTTGGGGCAATTTTCAATCCATAAGGTAGTCGCTTAAATCGGTATGTACCGCCACCAGCTGTGAAAGATGTGATATCTCTTGATTTCTTGCTTAACTCTATTTGATGGAATCCTGACGTTAAGTCTAAACATGAGAAGTATTTTGCTCTTCCCAACTGATCGAGTATATCGTCTATTCTTGGTAATGGGAATTTATCTGCCATTAGTTTTTTATTAATCGCTCTGTAGTCAATGACTAGTCTCCACCTTTTCTCTTGTTTTCCTGGAAGTGGTTTTTTGGGTACCAAGAGCATAGGACTATTGTATTCCGAAGTGGATGGTTCTACTATATCATCTTTAATTAATTTACTTAACTGACTACTTATTTCTTCTTTGTGTACTTGAGGTATCCTATAGTTTTTAATATACACTGGTTCATCATCTTTCATCCTAAGTTTTTGTTTATAAAATGTATTAGTTGTTATGGGCTCTGTTTCTAATGCGAAAATGTCCACGTAGTTGGAACACAATTTGTTCAATGCCTTATAAGCAAATTTAGGGAAATGTTTCCTAAGCTTATTTAATTTTTCTTCACTATTACCCGTTGCTTGAATCGAATGGATAATATTATAGTCGTTAAGACTTTCTGTTTTCACCTTTATATTCTGTATTGTTATATTTTCGTTCGAAGTGTTGGCAATTTTTACAAATGGTTGCTTTCTTGAAGTAATCGTATTAGCAATATACACACCGGTCTCAATCTCCTGATGAGGAATAAAAATTTCTTCCTCTATTGATTCTATTTGAATAAGGCTTCGGCCACGCAATGAGCGACGAGCGACTGAGCGGCTGAGCGACGAGCGATAGAGCGACGAGTCTGATCGATGGGTGGCCATTTACTGAGCGTCATCGCTGAGCGATTAGTTGCGAAAATGCAATTGTCAAGTGTAGTTTGTCGTAGTCTTTTAGTTGAAAGTCGCTATAAGATCAAGAAAATTAAGGTTTGATGTATACCCAATAAATCGAAAGGGCAAATTATGTTGAATCTTCGCAAATATCCAGACCTATTTTATCAATACTATCGTATGTCAATAGAATCTTTCAATTTGCTGTTGGAAAAAGTTCAGCCAAGATTAACAAAAGAAAGGAAGCCAATTAGTGCAGAAAAGCGACTAATTTTATTAGATACTAAATTTCAACTCGACATTTTGATCAAAGTTGACATTACGATGATAGCGAAGACAGAAAAAGTGGGTCCGGAAATTCCGTCTGTCTGTCTCTTCCTCGATCTGCAGCTTAAGCTATTGGAATTATTTTCTTCAAACTCAGTACATAAGGGTCTTCGATTATTCCCTAGAGAGGAAATTGAATTTTTTTAGCTCCAAAAGTAACGGTATGGGGGTATTCACCGTAATGCAAAATCATATTTAGGCATGGACTACATTGAATGAATGAATAAATGAATGAATAAACCGTTTATTTGATTTTGGAATTTCTCATCAACGGCTCTAACGGTTTAAACTAAAAGTTTTATGCAGGAGCTCCTTTGAAAAAATATGGTCTATAATGGTCTACTAAATTTTTCGAAAAATAGTTTTTGGATTTGAATATCTTCAAAACGTTTATTTTCAAATCATGTCCTTGAATCTATACTCCTAAATACTTAAAATTGGCATCCCAAATTTCGTTCTTGAAAAATTTTAAAGAAATTTCTTATACACAAAATTACTTTAATAATAAAACGATTTTTGAGATTTGTTTGCATTAATTCATACTTTTCTGAAAATCAGACGGCAATTTCATGCATTTGAACATTTTAATCTCATTAAATCCATGCTTTATATTCCAAAGTACTTTTACATAAGAGCAAGTTCGTGCGATCCAGTTGTGCATTTTATTTATTCTTTATTTTTATTGTTTAGTTTTGTCAAAATAACATTCTGAATGTCGCTTTTCATCTCAAGTTTTTTAAACTCGTTAAATTTTGACCTAAATGCCAAAAGACTTTTGAAAAATTTCATATTTTAAACTTATTTTCTCCATGGACTAACTTTGTCGCTCAGCGATCGACTGAAAAATTAAAACAGATTTGATTGCAGAGCGACGTCGCTCTGTCGCTTGAAAAAATCACAAGTCGCTCAGGGCTTACGTGGCCACCTCCATACAATTTCATGTGTTTTAATTTTTTTGCGTCGCTCAGCGACTCGTCGCTCAATCGCTCAGTCGCTCATCGCTCAGTGCGTGGCCGTAGCCTAAGTCGAACGACTTCAGATCTAGCGGGAATAGAAATTGTGTTTACTTTGAAAGAATTTGACATGGGGATTGCTATATCCTCGTGGTAATCTTTCGATCTTATTATAAGCCAATCTTGGTTTGTTTGATAATCTAAAACACAATTATATTTCTTAAAAAAATCTAGACCTAAAATACCTGAACATGGTATGGGGAAGTTGTCTTCTACCACATGGAAATCATGTCGAACTAGCAGATCCTCTAATATTAGATCCGCACTCACCATGCCTACGGTACTGACTGTGCCATGACCAATGCCGTTAAGGCCTGTAACAATTGAAGTGTCTATGCAAACATTTTGATTTATGTGACCCTTTTTAAAAATTGATATATCTGCTCCTGTATCTACTAGGAACGTTGAGACTAAATTATTTAAAGTTGAGCTTGAAGATATATAACTGCTGAGATGCAAATTAAATGCATACACTTTTTTTAAAGCACTATTTATTCTTGTTCTTGAAGTGGAATTTGCTGGTTTTCCTGCTGAGTTATATTTCTAATATTTCTTTGTTTATGTTGACCTCCGAACCTCTGGCCATTTTGGTTGAAATTTCTTTTAGTTTTATTAGGACTGTAGTCGTCTCTGCTATGGTTTGGCCTGAATCTACCTTTATTATTACTTTGTCGATAATTTTCATGGTAACTACCTCGATTCTGGTTTATATATAGTATTGTATTAGGATTACCAAATGCATCAGTGCAACTATTTGTAAATTTTGATATGGCATCATTCATTGTAGTAAATGTACCAGCTTGCATGATTAGTTTAACACTGTTGACTGAACAGTTCTTGCACATTGCTTTTACTGCTGTCTGTGTAGCATATTTTGTTGCTAATTCAGTTGTTAAACCATCAGAAATGTATGCTCCCTCTAGTGATTTTGTTAGTTTTTCTATCTCACTAGTATATTGGTTTGCGGTCTTGTCACGTTGTTGAATATTCATGATTTTGGCAATCAGAACTTCAACTGATTCACCTTGTACCTTAGTTTTAAGTCTATCTTTAATTTGTTGTAGCGTCTGTTCGTTTTTAATCAAGTTCCTAGCCGTTCCCTTGAGTTTGGTTTTGACCATCAAAACCGCGGTAGCTTCATGAGTCTCTTTAATCTGTTCAAGAATATCTATTGCATCCAAAAAACGTGTTAAGTTTTCTACACTACCATCGAACTCTGGAAGAATTGATGAGGCTAACTTTATGAATTCTACTGCTGTTACTGGCATTTTGGTTTCTATTGGTTTTTGTTTAAGCTGATGTTTCTCTATATTATGATAACCAATTAATAAATCGTCTGTGTTTTCTAACTGAGAAACGTCTTCATTTATTGGGTATAATTCTTCAAATTTTATTTGTATGTCTTCGGCATAGGTAGAAGGTACTTCTGCTTCTATATTATGCTTTCCTAAGGAATCTATCAACTTATCTCTAACACTAATAAAAATTTCTTGTCCCTGTTCTTTATGAACTGTCGCAATTTCTATAGGTAGATTTCGTAAAATTTCAGCTATCCCATTAAAAGCTGCTGATATTGCTATGCAATGTTTGATTATCGTTTCTCTACGAATGGGAACGTTTTTGTTAATACATTTATAAGCCCTATCTGCTTCTGCTTTTCTAGCTACTAACTCTGTAAGTATTTTATCCCACTGACACATGTGTTGCTGTCTATAGTCCGTATGCGTTTATATACATTTATATAGATATATATTTATTTATTTATTTATTTTTACGTATATATTTATAGTTTACAGGTCCCTTCATTTTGGGTGTATCTTTTTTTTTAAAAATTTGTTGTGTGTGGAGTACAATTTTATAAATAAATTTACACTAGATAGTATTAAAAGAATTAATTAAAACCACCAAATGTCATTTAAATGACTGGTGTGATCTACTACTTTAATAGTGTTTATAACATTTGCGTTTGGGTTTTCGACTTTGGATTGTCCCCAACCCATTTTAAATTTTTATTTTATTAAGTTTAAAGGCATTAATTTTTGCCCATAAATAGGCAGCCGTGAGGTTGCCAGAATTTTATTATTTATTTATGACAATTTTCGAGTTCTAATTTCTTGTTTTTTTTTTTTGTTGAAATTGTTAGGTTTAATTCTTTATATAGTACTGCGATCGCCCTTCTGTCTTTAAATTGTTTTCCTCCTCTCTTTCTTTTTGTTGACGTTCTTATCGTTGACGTTGGTGTTTTCTTTGATTGTTAGGGGAAGTGGTCCAATTTTCAATACTTCGGGTCTCCACTCTTTTTAGCGTTTAGATTCCTTGGACATCGGTGACACTGTTGTCGATGAATTCACTTTTATTATATTTAAGTTAATTTGAATCAGTGTCTGGCAGGATCGCCATGTAATATGTCAGATTGGCGGAAATAAAGCAAGACTTATAGTTGATTCAATACTGATATCTTTATTGTTGAATTCACCTTATTTATACTTATTATTATACAATTCAATTTAAAAGAAGGTGCAAGCGTAGCAAGAAGACCCGACCTCAATTGTGTCACACATTATGCAATGCACTTGAAAAGGTTCAAGTGGTGCGATATGAATCGTCACTATTTAAGTTGGCCACTGAGTCATGCTGACACTCGCAATTCTCGCTATACTACACCAGTCCGTCTGATGTTATCTTCGCGATTATATCGTTGCTGAGATCTTCTGCATTTTTCCTTTTGGTTCAAAGAAGTCGATGAATGATTCAACTACGGCGACTTTTTCTTCTTCGATATGTAAGTATCGCAGAACTTGGCTCATTTGGTCTTCGGGGGGATGTGTGGTGTAACGTCGAAGACTACGCAATAACATTTAGCTTCTTGAATGCGACGGATGATGGTGGATCTAACTTGCTGTCCCAGTAAGTTTATCAATTCATTCTGGGTTTCTGGAGATAGATACGAAACCGGGACTCTTGCTCCCAGCTTTATCTTTGTCAGGTGTTCCATTAGAAGAGGGTCATATTTAGCTAGGAGGTGCACTAACTCCAGAAGGTTCCCGCGATTGCCACTATCATCTTCTCGATGTCCTCTGAAGGCCATATTCTCTTTGGCTAGGAACTGGATAATATTCAGCAACCGGTACAGTACATCCCTCCACTTCTTCTCTTCACTTTCGAAAACTTCTTGTTATTTCTGATCGAGGGTTACCTTAGGTTTCAGGCGAACTTCCAACTCCTTCCATTTCAAGAAGCTCTGCTTATGGTCCAGGCTGTTCTCATGGTCTCCGATTCTTGTATTTGTTGAATCCTTCTTAATATGCGAAGTTCGAGCCGTAATTGCCGAACAGCTTGGAACAGAAATAATACAAGGATTGCTTCAAAGGCGAGTACATCATCTATGTTCGGAGAACCTTTTCACTGTTAGATAATGGTTTGTAAAACCACTCTCTGGTTAGTTTTCCGGTACCGCCTTTCGTTGAAGTCCCTGAGCGAACAACATCGGCAAATTCGGAATCGATGTGCTATACTGAGTCAGATCTGCGACGTACTAAATAGAAGCGTTCTGACTTCGTCGGTCATAGTAGAAGGCCAGAAACCTATATCGTTGAGATTCACATCTTTGGCTTCGGCAGGAGCAGAAGGCTCGATTTCAATTATGTCTTCTCGATTTCAATTATGTCTTCTTTTCACAAGCCTGCATGTGACTAGATGTTAGAAGAGTACTTCTGGTGAGTCGACTTCGTCTTGATCCTGGGGTGGAATCGCGTAAGGTGATAGTTGATTATCAATTTGTTTATTGTCGTTTTGACCATCGCTCTCTCTATAATTCTTAATTGATATGATAGAGACAGCTATAATCGAAAACGACAATCAACGAATTGATAGTCAACTATCACCTTACGCGATTCCACCCCTGTTCTGTGGTGCGACCAGAACGACTTCCAACTTCGACGGCAGGCACGTCTTCTTCTTCTGCCTGTAAAATAAGTTATGCATTCCCATAACGCACATTTATGTTTCGGGACGCTTCCTTTCAGTTTCGCGAGAGTTTTGGAACGTTTCGTTTTAGTTTACGAATTCATGGAAATCAGCCGAGAGCGTCAACAGCGAATCACAGGCAGGGTGGTAAATTTCAAATTTACGACATTGTTGTTTGTTGACTTGTCAAACGTTCTATCATGAAACAAATAATCTCTACTCTACCCGCTTCACCGGCGACATTTTTCCGCCCCCCGGAAAAAAGAATTTGTCCAGCCTATTCCTAAAAAAGGGGACCCATTTGCACTCACGTCCTTTCTATCCAAGGTCATGGAATCGCTCATCAATAATCAGCTCAAGAAATATCTCGAAGATCGAAAGCTTCTTAATGACCGGTAATACGGCTTTAGCAGTAACCGTTTCACTGGTGATCTAAAAGCATGTCTCACCGAATAATCTTAAAATTGTTTTAGAGAAAGTGGTGTTCGCCAGGGCTCCGTTTTTCTTCCACTGCCTTCCTTATTTTCGTCAATGATTTCTTGTCTAAGATTTCTAATTCACTTCAATGTATTTTTCTGGCGGGGTAAGAAATGTTTCATCGATTTGATCTGGCTACAATTTATAAGACGTTTTGAGGTCCTAGTCTCAAGTAAAACACAGATATTTGGACAAGCGCTGGCCAAGTATCTCTTCTTTAACTGGGTAGAATGCTGAAGAGAGTGTAAAAACTGATAGGAAACACTCATGCAGCAGGGTTATGGTATAATTTACCCAGCTCCATTTTCTCTTGAAATTACAATTTGCAAACTTTCGAAACCCATGTCCACCTCCTTTCGGCCTATCTCTAAATTTTCTCCAATAACTCGTGCTGTGTTAAACATTAATAATAACCCCTCGAGAGCGTGTGAATTATAAAGTAAGGCCATAATTCTTCTTGGGAGCTAAGATCAAAAACGCTTTATATCCTGCATCGGATGAAGTAGAAACAACTTTAAAATAATTACCCACTGGACACTAGTAACTGAGGAGACATCTGAGTACTTTTTCCTAGTGACCAGTCCCACAAACATATTCTGCAATTTCCATAAAGAAACAGTGGAGCTTATAAAAGGAGAATGAGCGATCTCATTTAGCTCTAGACGGGTCTACAATAGATTGAAAAATTGCAGCGCTTGTAGCGATCATTTGACTCCCTAGTATTGTAGATGTCTTAAACTATCCCCAAGAATTCCATATACTTGACCTTCGGTAGAATATTCCCCAAATAAGACAATTTGATGACCAAAACCTGCCAGTAAGCTTAGATAAACAGGTCGTAGAGAATACTTTAACTTCTTAACCGTTGGACTTGTTAAAAAGTTACCAAAAAGTCTTAATAGTTAAAACCCCACGTTCTTTAGTTTGAAAAACAAAAACAAGGCCGAAAAAATATGTTGACAAGAAAGAAAACAAAGTTTAAATACACGTTTAAGGACAAAAATGAAGCAAAAATGATTAATTAAGTATTGAAAAACTTCGCATTTCGCAGATTATACCCATCCAAACATCTAACCAGCAAGACCATCTGAAAAAAAACTACAGCCTTCAGATTTATCAGTGATAAATTGCTTTCGATGTGCAAATAAAGACCCAAGGACATGCTATAAAAAAAAATCATAAATAATTAAACAACATGATCCTTGTCATTTTGCCCACCATTCCACTACTCTTCGCCATGCTCGCTGTGTTTTCCACCTGCGTCATTACATCCTCAAAGGGGATGTAACAAAAGCATTAAGACTATACAAGACTTTTACCAGATGAAAACATCCCCCAAGGAGTTCGCAGCCAAACTAAGACTAAAAAAAAGTATAACAAAGAATTTACTCGACGAACTTTGCTAATAAGCAATTTAAATTTCTAAAAACCTCTCTTCAGTCAACTTCCTCACGAACTCCTTCATTACGTGTATTTTTTATTTTGTTTGTTCACGGAGGGTTGGTGTCTTTGAAATGAATATCCTTGTGCCTTGTAGATGAAAAATGACCGTTAAATGAAATCCCTATGAGCATAATAATACAAGCAGAAGATAAGGGCACAAAATTTGTCATTCAACGTGCAGACGAGCACTGAAGCTCTATTTCTATTTGTTCAACCAGTGCTGCCAAGTGTCCAGGGATCAGCCTCCATTCAAAATTATTTTTGTTTGCTAATTATTATTTGGCACTTTTCCTACACATACGAGCATGTAAATCCTTTTGTGTTGGAAACAATACCTTTTTGGGTTCCTTGAGTGTTAATCTGATTACATTGCAATCTTTTCAGTTGGAATTGTGTCCTGGTTTTCTGTTTAGATATTAATGGCTGTTGGAGATGTCCTTTAGTTTGAAGTTTCGGCTGAATTTTCTAAAACAATAGAACGGAAGTTATATCCTGGTTCTTGTATTTTGTTGTTACATCGATGCTGTAAGCTTGTGTTTATAAACTTGAAGCTGATGCTTTGTGTTGGGGATAATAATGGCTGGTTTTATTTATGTGTGTTGTCTGTTAAGAAAAATGATAGCCTCTGTTCAAAAGTTCGCAATTCGCATGTGACTTACTCATTCATTGTTTCTATGGAAGTGATGCATGGCTATGCTTTATTGTATCATAAATAAGCACCACTTAAGGATTTATGTGTTTTTTGTTTTGAGCTAGAAATCTATATAGCGGCGTTATTTGAAGCGAAGGATTTAAGGATAACAACTGACTCGCAGGACATTGCCTATAATGAAATACTTGGTTATAATTTCAAATAAGTAGAAGGTGCAGAACCTACTAAAATATGGTTTACTATTTTTAACGAAGACAACTTTCACTACCCCTTGGCGTATTAGTTTGACTTTCACGACGACTAAATATTTTTTTTTTTTTCTAGGGGTACCCCATCTTACGAAGAAGTTATATACTTCTCAAGAGAATTATTGGATAATTACTCTATGCGAGAGTTTAATTCTAGGATGAATTAAACTTAAACTTTATACGACGAAGGCGAAACAATCCACAAACTCATATAACTCAACGAATAAAAAAAACGGATCGATTGTTAATAACTTAGGAAGCTTTATCAAATGCACAAAACTGACATGCGTAACGACAAGAAACTTAATGAAATGACAAAACGTCAAAAGTCAAAACGATTTAAGGTGGGCGCTTTTAATAGCACACAACTGACGCTGTCATCCAGAAACTCAGCTTCGGAGTGGATTAAATTGATCGAACTCGATTAATAAGCCAGAATAATTCAAGGACCTCTAAGTATTATGTTTTGTGCTTTGGCTTGCCATATCGCGTGATTGCCATAGGTGATTCAACCTGAAAAAGAAATAAAATGCACGACTGGGTCGCACGAACTTGCTCTTATGTAAAAGACTAAGAATTTCAAAAATTAATGCTAAAATTCATTTTTTAAATGACTAATACAACTAATTTTGCAGTTGGAGCTAAAAACAGGATTCCATGTGATTCAAGCAAATAAGTCAAAGTTGTTGTAGTGGTTTCGTAAAAAAAATAAGCTCTTATACTCGTATACAAAATTTTTAAAATATTTTTAAGAAAAAATTTGGTACACCAACTTAAAATTTTTATTACTGTACGAATAAAAAAATAAATTTCCAAAAAAAAAAATTACGAGTAGTTTTTGAGATATCGAATTTTCCAAAAAAAAAAATATCTATTTTTTTTTCAAAAATTCAATAAAAAAATTTTTAAATTCTTGAAATTCAATGTTTTTTAAACTTTTTAGAAGCTTCTCTATCTATACAAAAAAATAATTTTATAAAAATTCTCTGAGCCGTTTTCGATAAAAATACGATTTTTGAAATGCATTTTTTAACATTTGTATGGTGGGTACCGTTATTTTTACGTAAAATAATTTTTTTCTCCCATCTTGTATATTATATTAAGAAACTTGTTTTAATCAGTTTTTTTTTTTAAAAAAGAGCAAGGGTTTTCCGAAATATTGAGTTTTGAAAAAAAAAAATTGTATTTTTTTTTTTTAATTTTAATTTTTCCTTAAATTTTTTTTTTGAAAATTTGAATACCAAATAATATTAATTTTTACTTGCGACTTATAGGTACTATAAGGCAAGTTATGCATTCGTAAAAAAAATCGAACTCGAGATTTTGATCAAAGTTGTCAGTACGATGATAGCGAAGACTAAAAAAGTGGGTCTCGCAATTCTGTCTGTCTGTCTGTTCGACTACAGGCTAAACGGCTCGGCTGATTTTCCTTAAACTTGGTAGATATCATTTTTAATTTTTTCCCCCCACACGTTTTTTTCTTTTTTTTTTAGAACCAAAAATAACGGTACCAGCCATACGAATTTTTTTCGAAATTTTATAAACATTTTTTTTTCTCAAAAACTGTTCGACAGATTTTAAAAATAAAAATACAGAACAATTTCATTTAATTAAAGCTAGGTAATGGTTGAAAAAAAATTTCCGAAAAATGGTTATTGAGGGTACCCCCCATGGAACCATTTTTTTTTTGTTTTTGATTTTCTCAAGAACGATTCAACCGATTTTGATCATTTTTTTTTGCTAAGGCTCCCCAAAAACATAAATAGAATTGTGTATTCGAATTTTCAAAAAAAAAAAATTTTTTGGATTTTTAAAAAAAACTTCAAAATTTTTTTTCAAAACTCAATATTTCGAAAACCCCATGCTAGATTTTTTTTAAACTTGATAAATAAAAGTTTGTCAATATAATCTACAAAATGTGAGAAAAAATTTTGTATTTGACCTAAAAATAAAGGTACCTACCATACAAAAGCTAAAAAATTAAAAAAAATGGTTTTCAAAAATCGTATTTTTCTCGAAAACGGCACCTAGAATTTTGATAAATTTTTTTTCTTTCAATTAATTCTTACGATCTTTAATTTAATAAGAAAATTTTGAAATTAAGATATTACAGCTTGTACCTAACATAGAACCATTTTTTCGAATTTTGAATTTCTCATTATCCACATAACGGATCTTAATGAAAATTTTTATAGAGAACCTTCTAAAAAGTCTAAAACACATTGCATTTCAAAACTTCAAAATAAATATTTTTTTGAATTTTTGAAAAAAAAAATCTAATTTTTTCTTTTTTTGAAAATTCGATATCTCCGAAAGGGGTCAATATTTCTTTTCGTAAATTTAATTTTTATTCGAACAATAATAAAAACTTGAAATTGGCGTGCCAAAATTTTTTCTTAAAAAGCTTTTAAAAAGTTTGTATATAAGCTTCTTTTAAAGAAACCACTACAAGGACCTATAATTTTTGTTCTTGCATAAATTCATATTTGCATAGCATTCTGTTTTTGTCTCTTACTACTAAAAGAATTTTAAAATTAATTTTATCCTTATGAACAGTTTTTTCTATAATAACATTCGTTTTTAATATTCCTAGTCGATTACATAGGAGCAAGTTCGTGCGACCCAGTCGTGCATTTTATTTTTTGGAGCTTTAGCATAAAAAAATGATGGTTTCAACCGCTTTTGAAATCAAAAACGAAAAAAAAGGAAAGAACTGTGTGGGGGAAAATTTAATAACGATATTTACCAAGTTTGACAAAAATCGGCCTAGTCGTTTAAGCTATATTCGAAGAGACAGGCTGACAAAATTTCGAGACCCACTTTTTTGGTCTTCTCAATCATCGAAATTACAACCTTGATCATAATCTCGAGTTCAATTTTTTTTACGAATGCATAACTTGCCCTACAGTGCCTATAAGTCGCAAGTAAAACAAAACATGTTTAAGTCAAGGGTATTGTCTCTTGCGAGCAAGTGATAACACCTCTAAGAATATTGTCATAAAAAGTACTTCTCAATATAGCCCTTTGGACTCGAAGAAAATTGTAGAGAAAAGTCCAATAATGATTAAATTTCTAAGGGGTTAATTTTCTCCGACAGATCGAAAACTATTGATAGGGTTGATGCAAGTATGTATCTACTCGGAAAGTCTAAAATTATCATTCTCTTTCCGCTTTCCTTTTAATTGTAGCGTGTTCAATAAGGAACTTATGGTGATTAAAGAATACCTGTCTTGATTCAAAACGTGATATCAACTACTGATATCCTCATCTTCTCGAAGAGTTAAGTGATCAAATCTGCGGACTGATGTTCATGTCTTATGGAGAATTCCTAAAGAAGAAGAAACAATTGCAATTCATACAAGATGAGACAGTGGCTTTCAATATTTTTGGAAATTTTATTAAAATACTCGTTAAGTGTATTTGAAATTCTGCTGAAATTGGACTTCTTCAATTCCTCAACTTCAATAGTATAAATTTTTTTCACAAATTCTATCTTTTCCTAAAATCTTATAAAACACTCCCAACTCTTCGCGTGTATGTGCTTCAGCTCTAGCAAACAAATTACCATAGAAGTTGTTACGAGTGTGTTCGATATTTTTGGTAACCGATTTACAAAAAGTTTCATAATGTTTTTTTAAGTTTTTTTTTTGAATTTTTTCTTTTTCCGAATTTTCCGAATTGACTCATCGGCTGATAAATGTAGATTGTAAATGGAGAAGGTAGAGACGGGGAATAGACTGGATGCGTTTCGTGAAAAAGTGATTGAATGGCATTTGAAAATATTGGACTGTAAGCAATTTTTCAGGCACCAGAAAGAGAAACTGTTGAGATCAAGTTATAGGAGATTGGAATCATGTGTGGAAGAAATGGTCTTGAAAAACTTTTTATAGTCGGCGTAGATTAATATATAGTAATATTTGATGAGCATTTCAATTTTATCAATTGTAACAATGAAAAGCAGAGGTCCCAAGTGGGACTCCGGAAGTAGCTGAGAAATCAACAAAGAAGGTTAATCTGAATCGAACTTTGCAGTAGTGATTTTTTAGGTGAGAAGAAATCCATCTGAAGAAGATGGGTTCAAGCCCAAGGGAGGACAGTTAGAACAGAATTAGCTTAATGTAAGATTTTGTCAAAGTCCTTATTGAAAGCGGTTGAGACAACGATACAATTCAACGAGGTTAGTAGTTGTGGATCTACCTCTGATAAGAACGTATGGTCTTGACGAAATAAGAGACTTACAAGGAAAACTTAAAATTTCGTACAAACTGCTTTCAAAGGCTTTGGAAATATGTGAAAAATTAAAGCAATTGCACGATAGTTTGTATAACTTCGCACTTTGGGCCCTTTTTAAATGTTGGGGTTATGAAAGAGGTCTTTCATAACTGAGGGATTTCTTCTTGAGATGGAAATAAATCTAAGGTTTTTGAGAGGGGAAGAGAGAAATATGGCGGAAATACCAAACAAAATCAAAAGAAACATTACTTTCACAATAAACTGTTTCCTAAAATTCGAAGGTCAAAAATTCTTACAACTTTGTTAAATCTAATTAATACCTAATTCTATGGGAAGCGAGTTTAATGTTTTCAGATCGATTGTAACCAGAAGAGTAATTTAGGACAACCATGCTATGGTCTGTTAACTTCAAATCGTATATATTGCCACTTAAAATATTTGTATTGTTTTTGTGAGATCTTAAAAATATGTGGCTAATACAACTTTTAGAAGAATCGGTCAAACTGGTAGGTTCGTTTATCAAACTCTTGAGAAACCAAAGTAAACAAGAATGTTTCAGTGTAAATGTTAAATCAGACCAAAAACATAGATGTTAAAAAAAGACCCAAGTTCTTCTATACAAAAACCTTTGTGTAACAAGTCAGCCGTGAAAAGTACTGAGATCTAAAAGAACGCCAAGTTCTTACTTCTTGAAGGTTTAATACCGAATATTTTAAGTAGAATAATATTGAAACAGCTGCAATATCATAGAAAAATTTAATTATTTAATGATTACTGACTAAAATTTGATGGGTTCACTGGTCAAATTTTTAAATCCTTTCGAATTGGGCATACAAAATAATTTTTTCAGGTATGCAAATGTTTTCTTTTTTCATTCATGTTAACATAACATAGAGTACCAAATCGAGCACTCTAGTTCTAAGAAAAGTCATGAATTTTAAAGATGCATGTATAGTTTCGAAATGACAATAAAAAGATACTTCGAATGAAAAATCTTAGACTTTCTATTTTTCGCTTTGAATGTGCATTCAGCTATACCGCTCTGCCAAATTTCATCATTTTACAGTAATCGGAAGTGCTCCATATAAATTAAACATTTTCTCAGAAAGTGGGCGGATACCACGCCTCTGAAGGGAAAACCTCAATTTTTATTTTTGGTTCTTTATTATGCAATTTGAGCTCTACCGTTCTACCAAATTTCTTTGTTCTATTGCAATAGGAAGTGTGCCATATATGATTTACATCAGTTCAGAGGAAGTGGGCGTATACCACGCCCCTGAATGGAAAACCCCAAATTTTATATTTTTTTCTTTGTATGTAGTTTAGGCCCTTCCGCTTCACCAAATTTCGTCGTTTTACAGCAGTCGGAAGTGAAAGTGGGCGGATACCACGCCCCATGAATAGAAAACTTCAAATTTTCGATTTCTTCCTCTGCTTGCATGACAAGACCTACCGTTGTGCAAAATTACAAGATTTTATGATGTCGGGAAGTGCTCCATAATTTTGATTATCTGTCAGTCAGTCAGTCAGTCAGTCAGTTACGGTTTTTGTGATTTTTGAGGCCTTATATCTCAGGAGCCGCTTATGTTAGAAAATTGAAATTTGGTGAAGCGCCTGTGCCTGACTAGCTTAGCAAATATTCAAAACTTTAAATTACTGATTTCATTGGTACTGAAGATAGGGAGGGGTCAAAAATCACCTGAGTTTGTTCCTGTAAAAAGGCTGTCGTGCCGGAACTTGGCTGGGCACTACCGTGCCCTTTGATTCATTGAAATTCAGGTTTTGGTGAAGTCGATAAATTCCCAACAAAGTGTAATGAATATTTCCAATGCAAACGATAATTTGAATACATCGGTATGGTATGGTATTTTTGAATAAAATTATTCTTGTAAATGTATTTTCAAAGAATTTTTTAAATTTAAAGTTTTAAAAATAGAAGTTGCTAGAAAAATCTATCAATTTAATTTTGTTGTTGTGTTAATATAGGCTATTTGGTGCAAATACATTTTAACTTTGAAATGCCAAAAATGACACGGAATTAATTTTAAATCCCTAAAGAAAGTTTATCTGACTCATTATACAGGGGAGACCCTTTCTTCTAATCTCGGTTTAATCTCTCTAACTTACATTCCACGCTAGATAAATATGTATGGGCTTATATCATGTACAAACATAGATGGGTAAAATATTTTAAGATTTGTTATGGTTGTCATAAAAAGGAAAAACCCATTTCTCGAGGTAGTTTTTTCTTCTTCAATAGTACTATATTGCGAGGGTTTCTAACATTCATATGTACATAATGTATTTGAAACCCTTTGGTTCATTATACATAATTTTATGAAGGAAGGAGTTTTTCTTCTTCCTGACTTGAATACAACTTAAGATACGTTGACGGTTATGGCTAGATTATGAAGGGAAAATAAAATCTTTCATGTGTTTCTGATTTGGGGTGATCAAACTTTTCACCCTTAACTTTGATTTAAACTATTTTGATTTATGTGGTGTTTATAATTTGAAACCAGTTGAAGGAGCTTATGATTTATGAATTTTATTAAAAAATAACTTTTTGGCTAAGAATTGGAACTGTCATTAAATATTTTCGCAGCCCTTTTTTGTATTGCAGGATGGTTTTAAAGAGTGATAACATCGTGACCTTCAAATTGAAATTGGGGCAGAAGTTGTTAAATTGTATCACACAAACAGCGACTGCTAAGTCATACCAACTCCGAGTGTAAGAAACAATGTTCGGAAACTTACAAAAACCAACCCTCATGAGCTAATGGTTAAAAGCTATGGGAAGGCATTAATAGTTAAAACTTCTTCCAAAGTGATTTTAAAGTAAGAAAGAAAAATCATTTTTAAATCTTTCATAGATTGGCTCTGAACCGGGTGGTTTTGGTGGTTGTTCCTAGAACTATTTTTACTGCCTATTTTCAACCTATGGAAAGTCAGATGTCCTCAGATTTTTTTCTCTTTCCATGACAACCAATTTCATTTCATTCGCCTTAACCACTTTATATTTATCTAGATTTTTGAAAATCCCTTGAAAATTAAAACTTACCTCAAGCAAACTGAAATTTAAGGATACGAAATATATTTTATCTGGTGACAGCTTCTTTGAAACCTTATTTTTACTTGCGATATAAGAGTATGTAGGTACTTTAGGAAAAGTTTTGCATTTGAAAAACAACAAAGTTGACATTACAATGATATAGAACACGAAAAAAGTGGATCCAGCAATTCCGTCTCTATGTACCTCGACCTGGAGCCTAGGCCGCTGGAGCTATTTTATTCAAACTGCGGTACTTCCGTGATTCCCTAGAAAAGAATTTGAAATTTGCTTCTTAGCTCCAAAACTAAAATGCTATACAGCCGTTATGCAAAATCTTATCTACCCGAAAATGACTAATGATTTTGATAAGGAAAAACTAGGCACGCTATAATACGCATGATGGACTTCATTTTGGTCACAAAGATCTTATATGAAAAAATGTTTCTAATAGTACCTGGCAATAGAACCGTTTCTTGATTTTTAAATTTCTTATTAACGGGCATAATGATTTTGACCAAAATTTATATCCGGGATCTCTTTGAATTTAAGATAATATAAAAATGATGTTTGTCCTAAAGTGGGCTCAAGGTCATGAAGGAATATAAGAGAATTTGTAACAACGATCTGTACAATCCACACTTCAATCAACATTTATTTTATTTATTATTATCAATAAGTACTTTTATTTTCACGATATTATAAAAAATATAAAATGGAAACACATAAATGTAAAGACTCATAGTAAAACAAAGAAAGCCTTACCTTATGCATCTGTGCTGAAAATAACACTCAAATGTAAAGCTCAATGCATTTGCGCAGTGAGTTCATAAATTTAGTAAAGGTTGGTTAAATTTGCCGTTAATGTGCCGAATTATCTCATCCTTTAGCTCTTGAATTGTTGCTGGCTTATCGACGTACACCTTTCTTTCAAATAACCTAAAAGAAAGAAGTCCAACGGTTCCAAACGGTGCCGCGCAAAAGATCCATTGTTTCGTTAGCTGTGTGGCAAGTGACACCGTCCTGTTGAAACCACATATCGTCCACATCCATATCTTCTAATTCGGGCCATAAAAAGTTCGTTATCATCTCACGATAGCGAACACAATTCACAGTAACTGCCAAACCGGCCTCATTTTGGAAAAAAAATGGCCCGATGCTGCCGCCAGCCCTTAAACCGCGCCAAACAGTCACTCTTTGTGGGTGCATTTGTTTTTCGACAATTACTCTTGGATTATCATTCGCCCAAATGCGGCAATTCTGCTTATTGACGAATCCACTGAGGTGAAAATGTGACTCAACACTGAAGATGATTTTCTTCGAAAATTGATCATCCACTGTTGCCATCTCTTGCCACCATTCTGACCATTGACGACGCTTGAAATGGTCAAGAGGCTTTAGTTCTTGAGTCAATTGCACCTTGTAAGTGTGTAAATGCAATGTTCATCAACGACGAGCGTGAGAGGTGCAATTGTTGGACACGACGACGACGAGTTGAGGTGGACGGCTCTTCAGCCACACTATCGCGAACAGCAGCAATATGTTCTGTTGTACGAGCTGTACGAGCATGCACTGGTATTTTCACATCTCCTACAGACCCGGTTTGCTCAAATTTTTGCACGATTTTTCCAATTGTACGCACATTTGGACGATTAAATTGACCGAAAAAATCACGAAGTGCACGATTTTTATGCATTTTGATTTGAACGCCCATTTTCATAATACTCGTAAGCCTGAATAACTTTAACGCATTGCTCGATTGTGTATCTTTCCATGGTTCAAATTGAGTTAGTCTGAAATTGAGAAATGTCAAATGAAATGCAGAAAAAAACTTGACGTTAATGTATAGTTCACATTCAACATCGGCCCTTAAAATTTAACCACTCTTTATAAAAGTTACTGCACAGAACAAAATATTCATTCTAGTCTGGTACGTAGTGGTGCGACGTTTGGCAAAAGCGTCCAATAATGGGTGCTTGATTGGAATTTATGCGAACCCCAGTCGTACTGTCGGCTGTTTGTGCGTCGTTTGACAAAAGCGCCCACAGCAGACGGTCGGTGTGATTCTGGCTGTAATAAGAAAAAAATTGTTCTGCAGTAAAGTTTGATTTTCAACGTTGACATCACTTTTTGACGATTATAAAAGGCTAACTTTGGTGTACCCTGACCCATGTTAAGGTCATTTTCTCTGTTAGTACTAGTGGTAGGGACCTCATTTTGGTCTCTTTTTAGCAGAAATACTAGCCTTTAAAATTACACTTAAATTGAGGTTATATGTTTTTAGGGTTGCCAGATATTCAATTTTAAATGGTGTTCAATTTTTCTTGCCCGAGCAAAATTTTGACTTTGAGATTAATTTTTTTCAAAAAACGCGTGATAAACATAGAGTTTTCTTATTTTTATCTGATGAACAAAGCAATAATAAGAAAACTCATTGATAGGTGCACCCAAAAACCCATACATTTTATGATAGTTGGGAAAATCTAAAACAGGTAAAAAATCGATTTTTGGGTATTTTACCTACTTTTTTTGCAGCACTTGATAATTTGAGTGGTTTTCCAAGAATTGATAGTTTTTAGGGAATTTTAGGAACTGTGTACTTATGAAAAGTGTTAAAAGTGAACTTATGCCTACTTTACTTGCTGTCAAAACCCTAATTACCTTACCTCTTCTCAGGGAGAGTTAAATTTGGGGTATGAATGTTTAATGGGTAAATTAACTAAATAAGTGGTATAAAAGAATAGGAAAACAAATTCATTCATCAGACTATCAAGTTAAATCACGATTACAGTTGAATAAGAGAGCTTTTTCATTTGCGAGAGAAGAATACGCAGACATTTTATTCGCTTATGGGTTGTGCAATGGAATTTCAAGAAGAGCACAACGAAGATACCACGAACTTTATCCTAACAGACGACTTCCTTCTCGAAATGTTTTTTGAAATACCTTTTCAAGGCGTCGAGAAACTGGATCAGTTTCAACTGCAAGACCTAATACTTTCGGTGGATGAAAGAATACCGGCAGCTGTTGAAATCGATCCTTTTATCAGCATAAGACGCTTGGCTCTACAGTTTAATGCTTCCAAACACAGAATTTTCAGTATACTGCATGGAGAAAATATGTATCCATATCACCACACACCTGTGCAAGAACTGCTTCCCGATGATTTTGAAAAGAAACCCGAATTTTGTTACTGGTTGCTCTATAGAAGCTTGGATGACAACCAGTTTATAAACACAAATCTTTGGACAGATGAATCTGAATTAACAAGAGATGGTACTCGTATGTATTACGAATTTCCATAATCTCCACACATGAGCTTCGAGCAATACACATTCAAGACGGCAAAGATCATTTCAGCCCAGATTCAGTGTCAATATGTGGGCAGGTGTAATTGGAAATAAATTAATCGGGCCTTTCAAACTACCACCCCGACTTAATTCTACTAACTATCTGGAGTTTGTACAAAATAATCTACCAGACCTATTCAAGGATGTTCCACTGCTTCAACTAGCTCCATCATATTTCTAACAAGATGGTGCTCCGGCCTACTATGGTCGTGAAGCTAAGGATTGGCTGGATGAAGAATACGGTGATCGATGGATAGGCAGAAATGGACCAATTCACTGTCCTGCAAAAATCTCCCGTTCTCAATGTACTGGATTTTTTTGTATGAGGACGAATGAAAGAAATCGTTTACTCATCTGAAATAACAACTTTAACTGAATTAGAACAACGTGTTTCGGAAGGATCACTAAAAAATAATACAAGAATTATCAAGAATAAACATTCAAAATGAAATCCAAAAACGGGCTCTAGCATGCATTCAAAACGCAGAAGGGCACTTTGAGCACTTATTATGACTGTTTTTGTGTGTACATAAAATAAAAAATTAATTAAAACTACACAAATTATTGTTTTATTCAAACCCATTACACCTCTCAGAGCAAAAAAATATATATATTTTTTAATTTTACTTGTTGTCTTAGATATTCCCAAGTATGATACAATGTATGGGTTTTTGGGTGCACTTATTAATGATTTTTTTTATTATTATTTTGTTCATCATGTAAAAATAAGAAAACTTTATGTTTATCACACATTTTTTGAAAAAAATTAATCTCAAAGTCAAAATTTTGCTCGGGCAAGAAAAATTGAGCACCATTTAAAATTGCATATCTGGCAACCCTAAAAACACAAAGTAAGCATGTAACTACATACATTTTCAAAGGGAATTTTTCAAGAAAATTTTTGGCACTCAATAAATTGACCCGACATTTAACAATGTCTTCATTGAAATATTCTTTAAACGTTTCTTGTGAACCTATAATGGAACAAAATTCGTCATTTATCATGGTTTCATTTTCTTTTATATGAAATGGAAACTTTTTCAAGAGGGGGATTATAGTCGGAATGTCTCCTTTTGAAATTCCGATATGGTAAAGAAGAGTTAAATGACTTGTTTTTTCATATCAATTAAATCAAATCTCTCTAAAAGTTATTCGCATAAAGCTACATAAAATTGGTATGACGTTATACTTTTTCTAAAATATTATTTTTAATGTCGTTAATACAGAAAAATGCTTCAAATTTAAATCCAAAATATATTGACGTATACGCAACGTGATGAACTTTGTTTTTGAAATCTAAATTGATTGATATAAGAGCAGGTTTGCAAACTGTTAAAACCTTAAACTCTTAATTCTGAAATTGAATAACTTTTAAATTATGAAATTTTACAAAGAAAAGCTTAGTTATTAAAAGATGTAAATCTTAAAATTAAGTTTCTTTTATAAATTGAATAAATAAATAAATAAACATTTTTCATAAGCTCAAAAAAAAAACTGTTTTGTGGATTTGTATATCAAATGCATTTTGGTGTTTTCGATTTGAAAAAAAAATGTAGTGTTTGGAGGAGCGTGCGTAGTGCGTGCTTTTGAAAAAAAAAGTGTAGTAAAATCACTTCGATTGTAGTAGAGGGGCAATGCTGCCACTGAACCTCGATGTGTATGATCTGAGGTTGCAGGCATTTGTCCATAGTAATCCAACTCAAACAGCTGGATACATTTTTGGTCTCATATTCTTTTTTTTCGCGTTTAAAACAAATCAGAGTTGTCAACACTGTTAAAATTAAGAACTTGTTACGTTCAATAAAATACATTGTGGCCTCTTACTAAATAAATTATTGAGTTTTTATTTTAAAGGAATTAGATCATTTGTTAGGCTGCCTATTCAGCGTGTACTGCGGTTTCCGGTTTACGTGCAGTAGAGAGCATAGCAAAGTGGCGAATACGAATGAAATTTTCTCTTTTCTGCTAGTATCACAAGAACTCCGAGATAACAAAACCTACAAATATTACTATTTATTTTTAATATTACTTACACTTATGTTTTAAGGCTTAAACAACTTCAATGCCAAACTATAGACCAATTGCACTTACGCCACTTCTTTCCAAATGCTGATCAATTTTCAGTTCAGGAAATATCTTGAAGAACGAGAGCCTCTTAATAACTGGCAGTATGGCTTTCGTTAGCACCCCTTGGCCTAATGGTTAGTGCATTGGACTGTCATGCGAAAGGTCTCGAGTTCGATTCTCAACCGCTGCAAGAAAGTTTTTTTTTCAGGGGTGTACTGCCTATTGCGAGGAATTGACAGTTTCTCTTGTCATGGAAAGTGCTGCTCATTAGCCATTCGGAATCGGCAGAAAATTCTAGGTCCCCTCCGTTCCTGGTAATACGAACACAGCAATGGTTGAGAGTTGTAAGTCACTGGGTCCTGGTTCACTCCGAGCTGTTGCACCACCAAATTTATTTTATTTATTTTATGGCTTTCGTAGTAATAGGTTCACTGATGATCTGATTATCTCACCGACAAGTAGAACAAATCTTTACATCGTTTTAGAGAAAGTAAGATAGTTCCCTCGATATTTCAAAGGCATTTGATAGAGTATGCCACTAATTTTTTTTATTGAAATGCTTGCATTTGGTACCGATGAATCTCTCTTTCGTTTGATTAGAAACTACCTCTCAGACCGTTCACTACAAGTAGTATTGGACGATTTCAAATCTGATATCTTCAAAATAAGCGCTGGTTTGCCCCAGGGCTCTGTTTTGTCTCCAACACTCTTCCATATGTTCGATATGATCGTAAATAATCTCTTGTCTGAAACTTGTTATCCACTAAATTGCTTTGCTGATGATAGTACCCTCAGCTTTTCATATTCGTTTTAAGTGGACTTTCAGAGGCAGACGTAATAGCTTTAAGTTTTAGGTACGTGCATCACAGACCATTTTTTGTGGAGTGATCACATATTAGACGTCGCCAAAAACGCTGCTTAGTGCTTAGGTTTTCTCCGCCGATGCCAGACGTTTTTTACCCCTTCTGATCTGGCTGTTACTTATAAAACCTTTTTTCTTCCGAAACTCGAGAAAAATTCCCATATCTGGACAGGTGCTCCAAAAGCCCACCTAAGTCTCTTGGATAGAATTCAAAAGAGACGGTTACCCTTTGTCTAACTAAAACATTTGTTTTACCGCTATTTGAATAGATAGTGTTCTAGTAAAATAGCCAGTTGCATTGCTCACCTCAAACAATTCAATCGTAATACCCGTACTTCTAGGAATCCTCATCAATTTACTCTTGATCACAATTTCGGATGTACTGACAAGTACAGAGAATCTTTTTTTAGCCGCACCACACGAATGTGGAATGCTTTACCCGGCTCAATATTTCGCACCCATTGCAATGTGCAGACATTCAAAACCAATGTGCATCTGTTCTAGTGCATACATTCTTTTGAGTGTCAGTGTACAAGTAATTTTAAAGGCACGTTAGAGCTGGAAATGTTCGTGCTTAATACTGAGAAACAAATTTTGTGTTCACTATTCAAACTTGTCCGTATGAATTTGTTTGCGTTCACAATACCATGGATACTGCACTCTAGCGAGATTCACTATATCGAGTGATTTTTGAAAAGACTTTCTTGTATTTAAAAAATCTATGAATTTCAGAAAAAATTAGATCTTTATAACTTTCAGTTTAAAAAAGGGATTCGGCCTTTCTTCGTTTACCCTACTTCACCCTAATGATGGGCCGAATTTCTAAAGTTAATTTAATTTTTAATTTGAATATGCTATACGCTTCCTAAGAACCTGTCCAACTTTTATTGGGAATAATGACGAGGATAACGGGATTTTAAATATTTATATTTCCATATCCCCTATATATAATATTTTTGAGATAAGAAAAAATATTAAACCTCCTCGTAACAAGACATAACTTTCAATAACAAAAATAGCACCATTGGAAGCTCTATGACCGGTAGGCTAAGGCTTTGATTCATTGCAAGGCCAGAATTAAGCAACACGGTAACAGTTTCTAAGAATTATATCGGATTCAATGAATTTTCTATTCCCACCTCAACCTATACCCAAAATATGGCAAAATCTTGCCATGTCCGAATTGTGAAAATCCTTAAGCCCTGAACCAATGGACCGGAAACATAACATTCACTTCCTCAAAACTCACCCATTGGAACCTGAAGTGACCTTGGTTCGGGCCAGTCACTGGCACATGGCATAATAATTCCCCGAGCTTTCAAATTCATGTAGGAGAGGAAGACAGCTTAATGGCTAATGCTGTGCGGTTAAGTCGAGAATGGTCTTATATGTTATGACTGCTCCTGGTCATGGCAAAGACGTGGAAGCAGAGAGGCAGTGCCATTTCCAGCTTCTGTGTATATTATTCTTGTTGCTGTTTGCCATGTTTTTGCTTCGAATCGAATGTTGTTTTTTTTTTTTTCTTTGTCCTGTTCATCCCATGTTCATATGTATATTCGAGTTGGTCCGTCTCGCTTACCGTACTCCCCTATGGAATCAGAGGATATAGGAATATTCCTCTGTATGCTGACAAAGTGGATGAAATTAAACCCTCGGGTGTATTTACTCTTATGTTTCCGAAGGATTTCATATATGCGGAATGAAAAGATGGCAACACAAAAAGCTTTAGGGAGAAACATGGTGCACAAGAGAGATTATTTGATGCGAATTTTTCAAACCTGCCATGACAACGAGAAAGGGACATTTAAATTCAATTTTTCAAAAACCCAATTCCATTTAAGTTACAGAAAGTAGAAAAATATTAACAAAAACAAAAAAAAATGAGAGAAAATATTTTTGGTTTGGCATAGTGTAGATATGGGCGTTCTGTTCTTTCAGAATTCAGAATAAGCAGAACCACCCTTCATTTGGGATTCGCACTCAGCTTTGTGCTGGAAAATAACATCTTCCAGCAGTCGGGATACAAACCTTGTGGTGCTTTCGCACGTCTCTGCTTAGTGCTTGGGCTAATTTAATCTCTGAATCCTCCACTAGGTGACGTGACGGCCGACACGGCAGCACCAGCATCTCACAATGGACTTCAAGGGAATTATTTGAGTGCATGGTAGAGATTTTGCTGTGTCGGCGTTGTCATCGTCATCGTCGTGGTTTATGGTTCAATCCCTCCCAAGAGGGTTTCTCTGGATGGGTGAGGACTTTTTTCTCGTGTAAATGCAAGTGCAAGTGTGGTATGTACGAGGATTCTTTCTTTCATTTTGAAAGCTTTACATTTTGGCGGAAAAATTGTCAGTTAGATGATAGGATTGGAAATCGTTTTTTTTTTCTTCCGAGATTGGAATGACTTGTAAGCATTTGAGCTTTTGATTTCTTTTAGAAGAAGTATTTTGTTATTTTTAAGTTGATTCGAGTTCGATGATTGGTCAGTTCTGTTCACAGGTAATGATTCGTAATAATTGATTTGTATAGTTGCAAGTAATTTTCTTTTAAGTAACTATAAACTGAAACAATGGAAATTTAGGTTAAAAATATCATATGTATGAGTGTACCAAATTGATAAAAGGTAAAAAGGGTAAAAGCAAAAAATAGCAAAAATATTTTTTAGATGTTTATTTTTTTTTTTTAAATCGAAAATTATTTTATAAAATTTCGAAAAAAATCGATGGGCTGGATAAAAAACGTGTAGGAGTAAAAATATAAAAGTACTATTTAGGTGCCAAGATTAAAGAAAATCGGCTGAGTCGTTAAGGCTGTAATTGAACAGATGGAATTGAGAGAATCACTTTGTTTGTCGTCTCTGTCATCATTATGTCAAATTTGATCAAAATCAAAATAAAAATGCATAACATATTATCAAGTACCATATACGGCGAGCAAAAAAGAGTAATACGCCAGTTTGTACGTCTGTCCTACTGGTTTCCCTTAAACTTGCGGTTAATACTTTTTCTACTTGCGGTATATGGCACTTTATTGCATGTTATACATTTGTATTTTGATTTTGACATTATGATGATGCGAAGACGAAAAAGGTGGACCTCGTCTTTCTGTCTGTATGTCTGTTCGACTACAGCCGAAGCAGTTCGGCCGATTTTTTTTAAACTTGGATGATATAATTTTTAATTTTTTCACCCCACAGGTTTTTTTTTAAGACCAAAAATAACGGTACTTGCCATTCGATTTTTTTTCAAAATTTTATATTTTTTTTTCTCAAAAACTGTCCCAAAGAATTTTTTAAGAAAAATGTATAAAATTGCATTTAATTGAAGCTAGGCAATGGTTAAACAAATTTTTTCAAAAAATGGTTATTTTTGGTAGCCCCCTTGAAACCATTTGTTTTGGTTTTGATTTTCGCGAAAACGGTACAACCGATCCTAATCATTTTTCTTATGGTAGGGGTCCCCCAAAGTTAAAATTTTATTGCGTATAAATTTTTTTTGTTTTTTGGATTTTAAAACAAAAATCTAAATTGTTTTTTGGAAACTCAATATATTTCAAAAACCCCATGCTCGATTTCATTTCCTTTTTTCTTTCGTTTAATTTTTACGATCTATAATTTATTAAAACAAAAATTTTAATTAATATATTACTGACTGTACCTACCATAGAACCATTTTTTTGAATTTTTAATTTCTCATTATCGGCATAACGGATTTTAATGAAATTGCATTTCAAGACTTCAAAAAAAATATTGTTTGAATTTTTGAAAAAAAAAACATTTTTTTTTTGGAAAATTGAATATACATATCTCAAAAACGGCTTAGTATTATTTTGGAAATTTATTTTTTATTCGTATAGTAATAAAAATTTTGAGTTCGCATACCAAAAAATTTAAAAATTTGTATATAAAAGCTTATTTTTAAAGAAACCACTACGACTTATATTTTTTGTTCTTGCGTAAATTCATATTTGCTTTTCTTCCACTACTAAAGGAGTTTAAAAACTTTATTTTATACTATAGTTTTCATTTTTAAAATTCTTAGTTTATTACATAAGAACAAGTTCGTGCGACCCAGTCGTGCATTTTATTCTTGTTGGTGCCACCCTTACTGTCCCCACCGACACATTGTTACTGAACCGACGACACTCTATACCTTAAGTGAAGACGTCTTGACTGTTAAAAGCAGCCTTCACAGATTTTTACTTTCGACTTATAGGTACTAAGTACTATAAGGCAAGTTATGCATTCGGAAAAAAAATCGAACTCGAGATTTTGATCAAAGCTGACATTACGATGATATCGAAGACCAAAAAAGAGGGTCTCGCAATTCTGTCTGTCTGTCGGTTCGACTACAGCCTAAACGGCTCGGCCGATTTTCTTCAAACTTGGTAGATATGGGTTTTAATTTTTTACCCCCGGATATTTTTTGATTTGATTTCTTAAGACCAAAAATAACGGTACCTGCCATACGATTTTTTTTCGAAATTTTACAAATATTTTTTTTTTCTCAAAACCTGTCCAAACGATTTTTAAAAAAAAAAAATTTAAAAATTTAATTTAGTTAAACCTAGGTAATGGTTGAAAAAAATTTTCCAAAAAATGAGTAGTTTTGGTACCCCCCTTGCGATCATTTTTTTTGTTTTTGATTTTCTCAAAAACGGAAAAACCGATTTTGATCATTTTTTTACGCTAAAGCTTCCCAGCAGTTTAGATATTACTGTGTATTCAAATTTTCTAAAAAAATTTTTTTGGATTTTTAAAAAAAACTTTCAAATTTTTTTTGAAAACACAATATTTCGAAAACCCCATGCTCGATTTTTTCAAAACTTGATAAATAAAAGTTTGGAAAAAAAATCTACAAGATATGAGAAAAATAAATTAATTTTACCTAAAAATAGAGGTAGTCTCATACAAGTGTTGAAAAATGGTTTTCGAAAATCGTGTTTTTCTCGAAAACGGTTCCGAGAATTTTGCTTAAATTTTGTTTCTTTCTATTATTTTTTAATATCAGTAATTTAATAAAAAAAATTTGAAAACAAGATATTACTGACTGTAACTACCATAGAACGATTTTTTAAAATATTGAATTTATCATTATCTGCACAACGGATTTTAATGAAATTTCGTAGAGAGAAGCTTCTAAAAAGTTTAAAAAACATTGCATTTCAAAACTTAAAGAAAAATATTATTTTGAATTTTGAAAAAAGAAAATCAATTTTCTGTTTTTTGAAAATACAATATCTAGAAAACGGCTCAATACCTTTTTTTTGTAAATTTAATTTTTATTTATACAATAATAAAAACTTCAAATTGGCGTAGGTACCAACATTTTTTCTTGAAAATGTTTTAAAATTTTCTTATACATATAACCTTATTTTTTAAGAAACCACTACAAAGACCTATAATTTTTGTTCTTGCATAAATCTATATTTGCTTGAATCACCTTTAACTACTAAAGAAATTTTTTTTAGTCATTTAAAAAATGAATTTTATGCTTATGAACAGTTTCTCTAATAACATTAATTTTTGAAATTCTTAGTCTTTTACATAGGAGCAAGTTCGTGCGACACAGTCGTGCATTTTATTTTTTTAAGACCAAAAATAACGGTACCTACCGTACGGTTTTTTTCGAAATTTTATAAATATTTTTTTTTCTCAAAAACTGTCCCACAGAATTTTTTAAAAAAATTTGAAAATTTCATTTAGTTAAAATCTAGGTAATGGTTGAAAACAATTTTCCAAAAAATTGTTATTTTTGGTAGCCCCCCTGGGTCCATTTTTTTTTTTGTTTTTGATTTTCTAGAAAACAGTACGGCCGATTTAAATGATTTTTTTATGCTAAAGCTCCTCCAAAGTTTAAATATTAGTACATACTTATTCCAATTTTCAATTTTTTCATTTTTTGGATTAAAAAAAAAAATTTTTTTGGAAACTCAATATTTCGAAAACTCCAAGATCAATTTTTTTCAAACTTGACAAATAAAAGTTTCTTAACATAATCTACAAGATTTGAGAAACAAAATTTTGTTTAATCTAAAACTAACGGTACCTTCCATACAAATTTTAAAAAAAGGTTTTCGAAAATCGTATTTTTCTCGAAAACGGTTCCGAAAATGTTGCTACAATTTTTTTTCTTTTGATTAATTTTTACGATCTATAATTTAATAAAAAAAAATTGAAATCTAGATATTACTGACTGTACCTACCATAGAACGATTTTGAATTTCTCATTATCGGTATAAGGGATTTTAATGAAATTTTTTATAAAGAAGCTCCTAAAAACTTTAAAAAACATTGCATTTCAAAACTTAAAAAAAAATATTTTTTAATTTTTTAGAAAAAAAGCGTTTTTTTTTTGAAAATTCGATATCTCAAGAACGGCTTAATATTTTTTTTTGGAAATTCGTTCTTAAAAATGTTTTAAAAATTTTATACATAAAAGTTTATTTTTTTAAGGAACCATTACAACGACTTACAATTTTTGTTTTTGCATAAATTCATATTTGCATACCATTCTGTTTTTATCACTTACTACTAAGAGGATTTATAAACTTCATTTTATCCTTATGAACAGTTTTCTTTAATAACTTTCGTTCTTAAAATTCTTGGTCTATTACATAAGAGCAAGTTTGTGCGATCCAGTCGTGCATTTTATTTATATCGTAAACCACCCGCTCCGGTTGGAGTAATTATGTACGTACTCCGACTCTGGTGTTCTGTATAATCCAAGGAAACGTCTGAGACACTGCCTATCAAACACCTGAGTCTTTTCCATTTGAGATGGCGCAATGTTGAAGCAAACCGAGCACCCATGACCTTGACCTTGACCTTGCTATCAAGCCGCCTTCTGTAAAACACCCGATTCTTAAGGGCAAATGCTCCCCTAGTCCTGGTAAGATCACCATTCATATGTCTCTCGAAATACAAAAATACTGATCCATTTGACTCACTAGTGTTTGTTCAGGTGGCCCTAAGATCACCGGCTTGCGCCAGTTCTTCTGAATCTTTGCGAAGTCACGCTGCAAGAGAATTCTGATGACCTAAACTTTTGGAGCCGTTCTGAACACAATAAGATTGTCGGCGTACACCTAGACTACCTATATGAGATCGCTGGTGTAAATGCTGCAAGAAATCGGCGAGTTGACCAAAGTTGTCTAAGTTATTCTGCCAATTTTGACAGCAAACCTTCTACCATTGAGTATGTAATGAAGCGTATATTATAGTGGTTTTCTTATACCGAGGCTGGTCAGCCTTAGATAGAAGCCTTTTAACCATACAGTGTCGAAAACCTTCCCAAAATTAACCAGGCAGGCACCAGTTCATTGCTTTTTAGTTTTGTTCCATTGGATTTCAGAGTTCAGTTTTGAAGCGGCGTGAATTGTATAGTGTCCCGCCTTAAAACCGAACTGATGATGCGGTATAATATAATTATCCTCCGATGTTATAATGTTGTAGGTTAAATTCTGAGATGTCAGTATTTTTACTTACTTTGGTTTCATTAACTGCCATGAAAGCTGGTCTGCACTTAACAGGGTGGATCTATCATCATCATCATCATCGGCTCGACAACCGGGTTCCGGTCCTGGCCTCTTTCAACACCTATCCCGGTCTCTAGCCGACGCCATCCAGTTGCGCACCCCAAGGCTTCGGGCGTCCTGGTCTACGCCATCTCTCCAGCGCAAGCATGGTCTACCACGCTGTCGTCTACCATAGAATGTACCACAAAGAGCTTTCCGAGCAGGTTCCTCTTCGCTCATGCGAGCTAGGTGCCCTGCCCACCGGAGTCTACCGAGCTTAATTTTTGTCACGATATCTGCTTCAAGGTAGATTGCGTACAGTTCATGATTGTACCGTCTCCGGAATCGTCCTTCCTCACATACGGGGCCAACAATTCTCCTTAAGACTTTTCTCTCGAACGCAGCTAAGAGGTCGGAGTGCCTTTTGCTAAGCACCCAAGTCTCGGATCCATATGTGAGTACTGGCAGGACCATGGTCCTGTACAGCAGCAGTTTTGAAGTTATGGTGAGATTTCTGGATTTGAAGAGCTTTGACAGACTGTAGTAGACTCTGTTGGATTTGAGAAGCCGCCCGCGTATTTCTTCTTCTATATTGTTATCGGCTGCTACTATTGACCCAAGGTATTTAAAGGATTGCACCACTTCAAATTCGTGCTCCGCTACCTTGATTGTTTGACCAACTGTTCCTCTCGCATTCGACGCCACCATGTACTTTGTTTTACCTTCACTGATGTGCAGCCCCAGATTTTGTGCCGCCTGCTCGATCTGGATGAAGGAATCGTGTACAGCTTGTTCGGTTCTTCCGATGATGTCGATGTCGTCATCTATGCAGCAGTAAAATCCTTCCTTAAACCACGAACCTGAATTGGAGAAATCAAATGTAAGATCCCAAAAGTTACCATCTATTTAGTTGGATGGGTGAGTCCAGCGCTGAATATGGGATCAACCTTCTGACTACGGAAAAGTCATCGTTTGCATGAAGCAGTGCCTATCTGGATTTACTGCTAATAGACATATAACTGAGAATTACAGACACTGTGGACCAACAATCATGAAACTGTTTAGAAACGATCAAGTACGACAGTGACCACCACCGTAATACAGCTTCCGAACAAGCTTGTGGAGTTGGAATATTGCATCTTACAATTATAATAATATGCGCTGGCCACGTTTCACCAATGCCTTAGAGACGAAATTCGCCGAGAGTGACGTAGATTTCAGTGCTGCTTTGATAACAGGCACTATACTCAATGAAACGAAATGCCCATAACAGGATAAAAGCAGTTAGCTGTCAAGAGAATTCTTGGTGCGGCTAAAGCTACAAATAGGTTATCAGCTCGAGAGAGTTAAGCTTTTGATTGCGATGCCCCCTACTTGAGTAGAGTTGGGCCGATCTCTTCTTACGTCGTAATCAGTGAATTTACATTGACTGCCTCTACGGCAGTCCACCCTTAACCTATAGCTTAAAGGTCGGTAAAGCAGAGTACAGTTGGTTTTGTAGGTCTGTTCAACTAGCCTTGCATTTCCAGTAACATCTCTCTTATTTCCGCCTGTGCATCAGGAGCATTTAGCACCAGGGGATTTGAGGCTGCCTTTTGCACAAGTTGTACCGTCCTTTCCCTTCCTGCTATATCATTTGGTAATAGGAAATTTGGGGTTTGGGCGTTATTGTGGGAAGCCACATTGATGGGTGTTTTCCTTACACTACTTTTTGCTTTCCTTTTTTGTTTCAAATTAAGATATTCCCGATAGTTTTACAGTCCAACTCACTAACCAATATGCCAAAGTGATACTTCATCAGATATTAATCTTACTTCATTATAAAAAGTCATTCACTCAAATTAAGCCTTGTCCATAGATAATCGTGTTGAAATAAAAAAATAAACAATTCCATCAATCCACTTTCATTAATGAATCTTATCATGCTAAGGCATCAAATAAGCTACCTTTTAACAAATAATAACAAGTCGATTACCATAAAACTAATTCGATCAAGGTCCTTTTTTAAGTTACGACTCGTAGAATGCAACACTTTCTGTTCTGGAGATTTGAATCCATGCCATGCATATTTAAACAGCGCCCTCTCGGGCTAAATTAAATTACTAACTTATCATTTATTGAGTTCTAGTCTCAGCCAACTGTTGCGTTTTGTTTATAAAATTATCCTGTAACTGTATATAAATTAAGTTAAATGGCAAATGGGAATAATGCATTTGGTTTGACAAAAATAGCAACGAGAAAGCTCGTCGAATACCTTTAAATTATGCAAAGTTGAAGTGTCTCCTTGTTGATCCTGTGTCCTGTTATCGCCTCAGCTGGCGCACAGGTATTTTGGAATTACAAATGAATTTTGTCGACAAATTTTTTGTTTGCCTTTTTACTTCCCAAGGTCCTGTGGATTTTTTGTTTGTTATTTTTTTTCTGGAGAAAAAGGCCAAAGTTGATAACATCTTCAAAGGAAATGTTTTCCTGTTTTACTTTCTTTTCTCGATGGCCGGAGTAAATGTTTCGTTGTCCCTTTTCTATTTCCTCGTTTATTACACACAATATAGTGAAATCTATGTTGATATAAGGGTCCTTGGCATGCCACGAATTGTCCTGTGTACCTATACAGGACAAGGACAATATCTATATAGGACGAAGCTGGATTGGGGTTAGCTTGGAGAACAAGTTGCAAATAACGAAATTCCACTTGTTGAGAATGTTTCACTTTGACTAATGTTTCGTTAAGTTCAATGGTGCTCTTCCGTTTCTGCTCAAAATAAGGAAGCAAAAAAAAGGAAGAAAATAAATATAAAAGAAATATTTATTTTGACTTTTTGTTTTAATTTTGTTTTATCTCGGCATTTTGTTTGTGAAATTTTGAATGACTTTATTTCTGTTGTTGAATTTACACGCATCCCTTGGGGATTAGCAACTTTTGGATATTTCTCCCCCTTACACACGCACACAGGAACGTTTGTACAAAAAATATCCTTACTTATTTACTTACATACATATATAATTTAATGGCTTTTGTACGTTGTGCAGTAGCCGTCGGCTAAACGATGCAGACAAATTGAAAACGGTATTGTAATTTAACGGCCAAAACTAATGGAAAAAACAAAACAACTTCATTAAAAAAAAAAAAAACATGGCCACCTGTCACTCATTTGCACGTAAGTATAAAATAGAGGAAGTTCAATTTGGTTCGTTTCTTTGATTTATTTTTGAAATCTGATTTTTTATTTATATTTTACAAAAATGAAAATGCCAACAAGGGACACTGAAATTGCGAAGCCCTCGGAGGAACATTTTAAAAATTCGAAAAACAAATTACACAGGGGTGAACTTTTCAACATACTCGTAGCTATGCTCTCAACGTAGAAAATACTGTTATTTCTTTCGCATTCCATTTCTCATGTTCCTACCTTACCGACCGCGACATTACGAAACAAACTTTTGTATGATGTAATGAATTTGATGTTACAAAGAGGTTTTGGGTTACTGTATTGAGGATGAAAAGATCAAAGGTTGGTTTTATCAAAACAGCATAATTGATAAAATAATAAAACCTAACAGGTATTTACTTAAGGTAGGGTTGGGCAGTGCTAGTTGGACCACTAATGAGAATTAAACTTCAAAAGATATTTGACTCGTTCTTGAGATAACGAAAATTCCAAAAAAAATTTAAAATTATAATGGGGCTTAATACAAGCTAATTCTTAATCTAACTCTGTATCTTCATGTATAGGAATTAATTTGGAGGATTATAGAGAAGACAGAGTTAAGACGGAGATAGGGTGAACTCAGGGGCGTAGCAATTTACCCTAGGACTAACAGGGTTACAGTCCGGGGCGGCCAATTTATAATATTTATAAAAAATTTTCGAACCGATTGAACTTTTAAAACATACAAGCAAGAGAAGGCAAGCTAACCCTAACAAATAATGTCTAATTTACAATATGTTCGAAGGATAAACAAAAAATATAAAGATTTAAAAAATGCGATTTTTTGAGTTTTTCAAGCATGAAAATTTTTTCAGTGCCGTAAGCGTCCGGCTGTGAGAGACTTCACTGTAACATGTCACTCACTTTCTTTACCATTTACTATTCTTATTTTTTATAAACGATTTTTTATAATGAAAATTTATGATACAAATATTTACAGACATGTACCTATTCTTTGGAACAAATTCCAATGAAACGGGGGTGGCCGTGGCGCGATGGATGTGTGCTCGCCTGTGAAGCTCATGATCACAGGTTCGATACCTGCCGTCGTCTATGTCGCTTTAATTCCATTAAAAACCTTCTAAAAAAATTGTCATCAATGGGTTGCTGGTTTACTCATTACATGTTGTTCAGGCATAAAACTAACAACATGTAATTGATAAAATTTTCAATATAATAAAATAAACTGAATAGAAAAACTTTATTTTTATGTTTGTTTTATTTAAAATTATAAATTTACACAACTTTATTATTTTTTAAATTTGTACGACGCGTTTCGGAAAATAAATTCCATCATCGGGTTCAAATGACATAAAACTGTTCCACTGTGTCATCTAAGCTTTACAGTCCGTTGTTGTTGGCTGATGTGTGATGTTGTCTCTCTTGTTCTTTGGTATGTCTCAGTGCTGTGTCATATAGTGCATTTGTTTTTTGTATTAATTTGTCATTTAATGTGTTGTATTCTTCTAACTTGTAAGATTTGTAAATTTCAAATTCTTCCAAGGCGTCGAGTAGTCTTCCTTTTTTACAGTGGTGAAGCGGGGTTAGGTTATGGTCGAAGTTTGTATAGTTGTGGTTTGTCTCCATCAGGTGTGTAGCAAAGTTAGATTTTAAATGATATTTTGTAGTTTTGTTTTTTGAATTGGTTACTAATTATTTGTGGTAAAATGTTAGTGTATTCTATGGAAATATATTTTGGCATTTGTTGTGTTGTGTTGTTGCTGTGTCTATTTTCTCTTTTTCTTTTTGATATCTTTTTGTTGATTAAATTGTCGATTATTTGTGGGTTATATCCATTTCTTTGGGCTATGTATTTTATTGTGTTGATTTCGTCCTTGTAGTCATTTTCGTTCATTGGGATTATTAATAGTCTATTAATCATTGCATTATATGCTGCCATATTTTGTGTTTGCGGGTGATGTGAATCGTTGTGGATGGTGATGTCAGTGGTGGTGGGTTTTCGGTAGACTTTGTATTGTAATTTGTTATTGCACTTTTTTATGTTAAGGTCTAGGAAATTTATTTCGTTATTTTGTTCTATTTCGGCAGTGAATTTTATTTTGTCCTTTATGTTGTTTAAGTATTTCTGTAATATGTTTATTTGTCTTAATGTTCCGTCGAAAATTATAAATGTATCGTCCACATATCTAGAATATGAAATTATCTTTGTTTTCAATGTATTTTGTTGGGATAATATATATCTGTTTTCGAAGTGGTTGAGATAGAACTCAGCAATTAATCCACTTAAAGGTGAACCCATTGCTAGGCCTTCGTCTTGTATATAGTATTTGTTGTTAAATGTAAAATAATTTTGTTTTAATATTGTTTTAAGTAAAAGTATTAATTCGTCTATTTGGTTTGTGTTTAGTTTGGCTGTGGATTTGAGGTTATCTTTAATTATTGTTACGGTTTCGTTTATTGGTATATTGGTATACATGTTTGTGACGTCAAATGATATCATTTTGTAGTTCGGTAATATATTTATGTCTTTAATTTTATCAATAAGTTGACTAAAGTTGTTGATGCTGTGGTTATGTTGTATGTTGGTATTATTTTTGATTATATGTTGTATATATTTTGCAATTTTGTAACTGGGCGCTGTTGTGTAGTTTATAAGGGGTCTAATTGGTATATTTTCCTTATGTATTTTTGGTAAACCTGTAAACTGCGGGGCTTTTGCATTCATTTGCTTAAATTTATATTTGTTTTGGTTTGGAATTAAATTATTGCATTTGTTTATTGTGTTGTTGATGTCTTTAAGGTAAAGTTTAGTTGGATCTTTTGCTAATTCGATAATTTTGTTTTCTTTAATGAATGTGAGGGTTTTTTCAATGTATTCTTGTTTGTCTAATATGACGATTGTATTACCTTTGTCTGCTTTTGTGATGAATGCGTTGTTGTCTTCGAGTTTTTGTCTGATGTTTTTTATATTGGTCATGTTCTTGTGTATGTGTGTTATTTTGTCTTGTCCCTGGTTGGTTTTTAGTATTCTTTTAAGTTTTTTGTTAATTTCTATCCTCACTTCGTTCTGTATTTCTTGTGTAGGTAATGATTTTATGGCAGCTTCAGCATTCGTAATTTCGCGGATTATCTGATTTTTATTGTTTTTCGGCATATTGAATTTTAGTCCTTTGTTAAGTAGATCTGTTTCTGTGTTTGTGAGTTGGATTTGTGTGTTGTTGACTAGTTTCGGGTAAAATTTTTGATTGCAATTTTCTATATTTGTTGGTTTGAGATTTGAGGATAGCTTTTGTATTTTTAAATGTTGTCTTTTTGATATTTCGTGTATTATGGGTTGTATTTGCTGTTTTATTTTTTCAATGGTGAGAGTAGCTGAAATTTGGATGTATATAGTGGTGAATTTTAAGATGGAGGTCGTATAGTTGTTGGTTTAATATTGTTTTTTTTGGTGTAAAGTTGATTTATTTCTTCTTTTATCCAAAGGATTTGGGCTGTTTTTTGAATTTTGATGGCTGCTTTTGAATGGTTTTTGATGGGGGTAATAATTCGAGCGTATGTAGGTATGATGTTCATTTTGAGACATTGCTTGTTGAATTTTATATTCATTGTGGTCTTTGATAACTTCAAAAAGACAACATTTAAAAATACAAAAGCTATCCTCAAATCTCAAACCAACAAATATAGAAAATTAATCCGCGAAATTACGAATGCTGAAGCTGCCATAAAATCATTACCTACACAAGAAATACAGAACGAAGTGAGGATAGAAATTAACAAAAAACTTAAAAGAATACTAAAAACCAACCAGGGACAAGACAAAATAACACACATACACAAGAACATGACCAATATAAAAAACATCAGACAAAAACTCGAAGACAACAACGCATTCATCACAAAAGCAGACAAAGGTAATACAATCGTCATATTAGACAAACAAGAATACATTGAAAAAACCCTCACATTCATTAAAGAAAACAAAATTATCGAATTAGCAAAAGATCCAACTAAACTTTACCTTAAAGACATCAACAACACAATAAACAAATGCAATAATTTAATTCCAAACCAAAACAAATATAAATTTAAGCAAATGAATGCAAAAGCCCCGCAGTTTACAGGTTTACCAAAAATACATAAGGAAAATATACCAATTAGACCCCTTATAAACTACACAACAGCGCCCAGTTACAAAATTGCAAAATATATACAACATATAATCAAAAATAATACCAACATACAACATAACCACAGCATCAACAACTTTAGTCAACTTATTGATAAAATTAAAGACATAAATATATTACCGAACTACAAAATGATATCATTTGACGTCACAAACATGTATACCAATATACCAATAAACGAAACCGTAACAATAATTAAAGATAACCTCAAATCCACAGCCAAACTAAACACAAACCAAATAGACGAATTAATACTTTTACTTAAAACAATATTAAAACAAAATTATTTTACATTTAACAACAAATACTATATACAAGACGAAGGCCTAGCAATGGGTTCACCTTTAAGTGGATTAATTGCTGAGTTCTATCTCAACCACTTCGAAAACAGATATATATTATCCCAACAAAATACATTGAAAACAAAGATAATTTCATATTCTAGATATGTGGACGATACATTTATAATTTTCGACGGAACATTAAGACAAATAAACATATTACAGAAATACTTAAACAACATAAAGGACAAAATAAAATTCACTGCCGAAATAGAACAAAATAACGAAATAAATTTCCTAGACCTTAACATAAAAAAGTGCAATAACAAATTACAATACAAAGTCTACCGAAAACCCACCACCACTGACATCACCATCCACAACGATTCACATCACCCGCAAACACAAAATATGGCAGCATATAATGCAATGATTAATAGACTATTAATAATCCCAATGAACGAAAATGACTACAAGGACGAAATCAACACAATAAAATACATAGCCCAAAGAAATGGATATAACCCACAAATAATCGACAATTTAATCAACAAAAAGATATCAAAAAGAAAAAGAGAAAATAGACACAGCAACAACACAACACAACAAATGCCAAAATATATTTCCATAGAATACACTAACATTTTACCACAAATAATTAGTAACCAATTCAAAAAACAAAACTACAAAATATCATTTAAAATCTAACTTTGCTCCACACCTGATGGAGACAAACCACAACTATACAAACTTCGACCATAACCTAACCCCGCTTCACCACTGTAAAAAAGGAAGACTACTCGACGCCTTGGAAGAATTTGAAATTTACAAATCTTACAAGTTAGAAGAATACAACACATTAAATGACAAATTAATACAAAAAACAAATGCACTATATGACACAGCACTGAGACATACCAAAGAACAAGAGAGACAACATCACACATCAGCCAACAACAACGGACTGTAAAGCTTAGATGACACAGTGGAACAGTTTTATGTCATTTGAACCCGATGATGGAATTTATTTTCCGAAACGCGTCGTACAAATTTAAAAAATAATAAAGTTGTGTAAATTTATAATTTTAAATAAAACAAACATAAAAATAAAGTTTTTCTATTCAGTTTATTTTATTATATTGAAAATTTTATCAAAACCGCGCAACTGGAGACAAACCACTAAAAATGAACATGTAATTGAGTTAACCTAGTATGCCCAACAAGGATGAACACGAATAAAAATAATGTGAATTATAAGCGACATAGAAATAAGACACGGAATTTCTCCGCTTTAGTTCAGCCGCCATCCCTGGAGATAAAAAATCTGAGACAACCACCTTTAGTCTCAGAACATCGTGCCACACATCTTTCCTATCCTTCTTTCTCTTCCTTAACTTCACGCCCGCGCTGTGTTGAAACATTTAAAGGGTAATCATAATCCCTTGAGCGCGGGTAGATTATAAAAAAAAAAAAACGAAAACATTATCAAAAAAAAAAAAAACTTCTTGCTATGTAGCTCTAAAGAAATGGGCTACAAAAACTTTGGCTGAACGGATCTTAATTTTTTGTTTCTAAATCATCTACAAAGAGTCCCTTTTTATTCAAAAAAAAAAAATATAAAAATCCATCAAGCCGGATTTTAAATGTAAGGTCACACACAAAGTTTTATTCTTTATTTATATACCTAGCAAATCATGCCTCAATTTTTTTTAGTTTTGGCTGACTCGTGTCCCTATATACAAATACCCTTCCCTTCGTCAATAGTTGTGAACTACTTAAGAAACAATATAATGATTGTTTTTTGTACAATAGTTAATAATGAGGTATAAATAAAAGGATAGGTATTACTTTGAAAGCTATTGGCGCAAAATTTTAGAATTAGTTACGATGTTAAAACTATTTTACTATAATATTGGTTTAAAAATACGATTTTTCTAATTTTAATCAAATTTAGCATCATGCTATCTCTAACATTTTACAAAATTATGTTTGTCCTTAAGTGGGCTCAAGGTCAATTTTTTGTTATTTTTTCTATATTTGTGACGTTTCGAAAGTGATAACTTCCTTCTTAAGACCTATTTATTATGAAATTTTAATTGAAAACATTAACATTTTATTAAATTTAAAGTCGTCGAATACTTATATTAGCTTTTTAGTATCGTGCTAACTTCATATGCCTCTTGCACACTTCCAGATGTCGAAAAAGGTCTTAGTTTTTTGCACTAACTGATGTCATTGTTTTAGGTGTGTTTAGAAGCAATGTAAACAAACTGTAAATGTGCACACATCGCTCCATTGGAGCGTATGTTATGTTCTAGACAGGCTGAATGATCAAAAAACGTTCCACTAGCGGTCTGAAATTGGTTCGGTACACACACTTGGTTTAGACCAGATTTTCTGTTGCAAAATTTATCCGAATAATATCCAAGTTATTGTCATAGGCTCCTATCGCTCCTAAAAAAGTTTTACTTCATATTTGTGTTGTGTAATTGATTCTTTTAGATAAAAAATTGATTTTGAACGTAAATTATTATAATATACACTATTTAGAAGAAATATTAGCTGAAAATTTGTGTCTTCTTTAAAGCGGTTCTGTACTTTTTTTTCCTTGTGAATTATTGGTGTGTGTTAAAAATAAATCTAGATTATCTTAGGCTCTAACAGTGTGTAAGGTTGCGCGTACAGTAGTGCGTCAAAGCGTGTTATAAATTTTCTCACACCGACCGATAAACCGAATTCAATTCGAATCTTGTTTTGAGATTTAATATTGCGATACGAATCGCGAACAGTTAAAATTGTTTATTTAATTTAGTTAACTATGAAAACGAAATCAAAGTTAACTCGATGCCGGTATGCCGCGGAGGAAAATCAACTGTCAAATCAGCTGGAGAAAATTCACAACTTCAGCACTAGGTGCTGACAATCGGTAGCTCAGTCTAGGGGGTAGATTCAAGCAATAGTTATTTTTTTTTATATCGAGAAAACAATAAATTTACCTATCAAATGAAAACAAACCAATCAAGTGGGAAAAGTATCAACAATCAAATTAATTGAACTCTTATCAAAATCCAAGGGCATACTTACGCTATATAAAAATGGGCGCCAGGAAACTTTTCTATGGTAGTTTGCCTTACCAGTTAAAATAAAATAATCTGAAAATCTTCAATAAATGAAATAAAAGAAAATAATATTAGGTAATTCCTTCAAGGAATTTCAGGAATTTATTAAGATTGAATGTAGTGCCCGAGAAACCGTGGCAAAAGCCTGGATAAAAACTAGGGATCTTTTTGAGAGGAATAACAATGAGAGATTTTTAACTTGGCAGAAGGCCAATTGCAAAATATAAAAAAAATGAAAATAGAGAACAATGGTGTGTCACAAAGGACACAAAGAAGGGTCACCTTGAAAATTGTACCCGGGCAAGTTACCGGTCGCGAGTCCTTTAATTTTCTTAACAAGCAAAATTACGGAACAATGAACGGTCATCAAAAGTCACGCTACTATTATCGAAAATCGATTTTTGTCGCTGCCAATTCCCAGCCAAAAAAAGATTTTCGAGTTTGAAAACAAGACAAGAAAGAATAATAAAATTGGTACTTAGCTTTTCTCTGTGTCTTCGCGCGACCTGCGTCGACAACTTCAACCGCCCTCGAGTTGCTCCTATCGCTTA